>VZSV01000016.1:2159586-2173651 GCA_013398735.1 Nothocercus julius
GAAGGAAGGAAGGAAGGAAGGAAGGAAGGAAGGAAGGAAGGAAGGAAGGAAGGAAGGAAGGAAGGAAGGAAGGGAATTTTCTCCAGAAACACAGCCAAAGTAAAAGATTTCAGACATCTTGAAATGTTGATGCACTTTCATGTTGTCTTTTCTCTGCCCACAATTTGCAAGAGAAAACTAATCCTGTCAATCCTGTTTCCTCTCTTTGTAAAGGAAAATTGTGTACAACCTCTTTATTCTACAAAAAGGAACAAACAGATATTTGTCATGGCATTTCCTAGATAGCCATCTAGAAATAAACTACTGAGGCACAGCTGATTTGTAATCCTTTCCAGCCTAGAGGCAGTATCCTATATGGCTGTCTTCCCTGCACAAATGGGCATTCTCTCCGTGAATCAGGGTCTGAATGACGACTTCATGGCCATGGAAGTATCTGGTGAGTGGTGCAGCTTTTCCCTCATCATTACAGTTGGACTCTATGATCTTAAAGGTCTTTTCCAATCACAGTGATTCTACGAGTCTATATGACATAGATTCATACCACCAATGAGAGAGTGCTGAGGAAGGGGTGCTACATGCTGCTTGGAGCAGTGTTTGGCATCCCCTCTGGATGGCAGGGGACTCTGGAGATCAGTGCCTCGGGGGAAGTGGGCTGTGAGATAGCTGGAAAGGACTACAGGAACACATACAATATTCTTACTTTTTCTGTACATCTGTGGAAGCAGTAAAAAAGCATAAAAGTTCTTTCATGAAATCTTTCCTTCCTACAACGTTCCTGGAAAACAGAGGATGATATGGGAAGGAAAATCCTTGTTAGCAAGAAAAAAAGAAAATCAAGGTCTGTTGAAAAAAAGCAATATCCAAACTGAACAGCTGGATTTCTTGGCATAATACATGTATTTTTAATAGCTGCCGCAACAATGGCAAAAGGAAGTGTTGGGTTTGCCATCTCTTGCTATAGTCAGATGGAGCAACATCTTCGCTGGAAGATAGATCTTTGTCAGACTGATCACTGGGGAAATTGAAATAGGCAAGAACCTACGGTCTATGTAGTCAAGTGAGAGGCACTGATATGCCTTTTTTCAGTGAAAATTGTATGAATCTGAAAGAAATGGGAAGGAAACTGAGACCCCGTCTGACAAGAGACAGGATAGATGACATTTACCCATGTGTTTGGACAGTGAAATTGGTCTTCCCTTTGTCGTTCTCCTGCTCCATGAGCAGATACTAAATCTATTGGAAGAGAAAATGATTCCCAAGGTAAACAGTAATATTCACAAGCTGCTTACGCTAGCGCAATTAGAAGGCAAAAACTACAGGAAGAAACACTGCAAAGTACAGAACAGACAGTAAAAGCAAAGTATTGAGTGTAGAAACCATTAAACAAAGGCAAACATAGTAGGGTAGAGGAGCTTTTCATTCCTGGTTCATTTGTCACAATTCATTTCCATCTTAACTCCCTCGTGGTTTATGTGAAGCTGGCAAACTTACTGCTCTTTTCTCCGAAGCCACTATTAAAATTAAAGCTCATTTACATTTCTAGCGATGACAATTTGGATAAAACTGCACCCTCCTCCCTGGAGGTGGATTTTGAATGCTTGATGTACATTAGCAGCTGTTCTGAGAATCCTAAATTGTAGTAATTGTAATTCATTAGGTAACAAAGAGAAGGCTCAGGTATCAAAACAGCACTATACACACAACAACAACAGCAAAAAGCCTCTTAGCTTTTAAATTTTCGTTAATTCCCCCAGTCTCCTGCTTATAAAGTTACTTCATTCAGGGACAGAACCCTTTGGGAAATAAATCTAGTTCTCTCACTATAGATTAAGATCTGGAATGTAGAAACTTTTTTTTTTTTTTTAATATATTTTGACCACCTGAAAAGTTAGCTTTTCCCAGATGCCAACCTCTGACCACTTTTCTGCCTTACTGCTGTAATGTTTCTGAAATGTTCTTTCCTAAGTGCCAGCTAGGGTAGTAACATTTTCGTACCTATGCATTATTTTAAAAATATATAGCGTATAAGACATATTTTATTATATTATTGTATAACATAAAATTAAAAAGACGTAACTGTGAAACTAGAGAATAATTTGGAGAATTATTTTCTTAAGCAATGAGGCAATCAACTTTTTCATTCTTTGTGTCAATCTTTAAATAAAGCACTTTGGATTCAGAAACACTAGGAAACTTTTTTAGAGTGATTCTTCTCCCATCTCAAAATAGAATGAAAATTTTTCTCATTCCTCTGCTGCCCTTCTGAAACATGTGCATCAGATAAAAAGGAAGAATGAAAACTACATTTGTTCAGATTGGCAATTCAGTGCATTGTACCAAAATAAGCCATTGTACAATGGGATTTAGCATGTTCTGGTGATAAAGGCTTACTGAATCTATATCTAGCCCCAGCATTTTAAAGTACCGATTTTGAAAATGTTTTGCTTTGACTAGGGAATGGCTGTTTACAATTTTTTTTCAGATTTTTTTTAATATCCTCCTTCTCATTTTTTCTCTCACCTGAGTGATGGGGTAATGAAACTTAGTACTGATCAGTATTATAAAGTTCTGCAATAAATCCTCTTGAATAAGTGACACAAACAAAACAAGCTGTGACGTGCTGTGGCATGAGACTGTTACCCATATGAGTTCAGGCAGAACAACATTAGATCAAGTGGTAAAGTCTGGCTTGTGTGAGTTACTGGTTTAGTCTAACTGAGCAAAAAACATAGCTCTTTCTACCTTAGGTTTTATAGAATAATGAAACACAAGCATCAGACCGCTTAGAACTAGCCTCTTGTGAAGATTACAATCCACTCCCCTTCTTTGCTTGAATTCTTCCAGACTTTGTGAAACAGAAACCAAATGACTGGGCAAAATACTTCAGCCTCCAGTTAAATTAGCACATGCTAGTTCCACCATTTTCCTCAAGAAGACTAAAGGTGTCCTCTTGGAAGATATTTTTTGACATAAGAACTTCGGTCTCTTCAGAAAAATGCCTTCACATTAGATGTGATGAACCACTGGACATACGTGATCGCTCTCGGTTCGAATTAATTTTTTTGCCATTAAGCTTAAAAGGGTCACACAATCCCCTCTGCTTTTCCTAAGGTTGTTTTTAAAGACGAGCAACAGCACTGTTAAGTAACATACGGCAATTGCCCCAAAACGAAGAGGATAAAAGTTTTCTAGCTAGCTTAAAAATGAGGCACTGGGGGAAAATAAATAAATAAATAAATAAATAATAAAAAAAATAATAATTTCATGCTCCTTAACTAAAGGTGAGCAAATTGCATGCTTACATTAGGAAGGAACCTAGCCTCCTACTACGCAGTGACTCGTGAAGAGTAGGTATGTCTGGAGGGCAACTCAGAGGACTTCAGTCTCTCCACTAATCATCTTAGCTCCTATCTAAATTTATGCCTAAAATTAGGAGGTATGCATACTCTCCATAGTTCTAAAAATGAATATACTGCTAACTGTCACTTTATTAGAAACTGCCAAACCACACTATAAATTTACAGTTTGCTCTTTAAGCACATAACATTTTCATAGAGGCATAAAATTTCAGGGACAAGAATTTTTATTTTTTAATTCTTACTGACTTGAATGGGAAATACAAGGTTTCACACACAGAGCTTCAGAAGAGTTCATGTAATCACAGATTTTGTTACTGTTTCGCTCCTTTCACTATGCATAGGGACAGATTTACATTCCAAGAATCTATAGCATCCAGGGATTTTCAGCAGCCATAGTTTCAGGACATGGCTACTGAAGAAGTCAGCCACTAGTATCTTGAGTAGCTGAACACTGAAAACTTTCTTGCCTTTTCCTCCTTTCTTGGATTAAAATTGGTAATAATAAACATGCAACTGAGCATTTATTCTGACAGCAGGATTTACTACAGTGGCAGAATGATTGCTTCAGGCAAAGTGTAAATACCAACACATGTAAACAATCACTGCTGTGTTTAAGTGAAAAGCAGTCTTGAATTATAATAATTTATTCTGGGACAGAATATGCTTTTACCCTGGGGTCCACTGTAAATGGTAATGCAGAACAGAGATGGAGAGATTGGAGAACTGGAACTGCACCTCAGAGCCACAAAACAGTGATACACTGAGGGTACGATTTGGAAATAATTTACTTTGTCCCTTACTGGGAAGCAGATTACTCTTTTTCCTATGAGTTCATCTTAGAAAATTGGAAAGAAAACTATGATTACACATTTTCTCAGGCACTCTCGTTATCAGCAAATCAAGGCTAATATATCATGAGGAAAACAAGGAAATCTACAGTAGCTCAATACTGAAGAATATTTACTGTGATCCACACGTACATCCTGATCCACTTTCCCAGCAGGACAACCCAGCCTTTCACCTTTTAGTCTTTCATAAGGGACATGAAGTGACATCAGCTGAAGGATCTCACTGCCAAGCCTGCAGGGCCAATCTAAGACAGTGAAGATCACAGATTCACAGAATGGTTGAGGTTGGAAGGGACCTCTAGAGATCTTCTAGTCCAACCCCCCTGCTCAAGCAAGATCTTTAATTCAAACCTATAGGCTTTAGATAAAATTTGTGCCTGGATACATTTCCTCTTTGGAGGAAATTCTTTTCAGCAAAGAAAAAGCTAGTCTACATGGCAAATCAAAAAGAATCTGTTAATGAAGCTGTCAAAGTCTGTCTAGTTCATGCTTACAGAAGCAGTGACACCAGATCATTAGGAAAAACAAACCAGAAAGCCAATCCTCACCTCTCATCTGCATTTAATCTGTGCACCCACAGTGCAAGGAGTATCACTTGCCCCAAACACCCAATCTGCAGAGGGGGTTTATAGAGTTTCCTTTATCAGGAAATTACTCTCCGGAGTCAGGGACACAATCTTAACATGTGAGGGATTGACTTCAAGTCATGGATTATGAGGGCAAGAAGAGTGCTGAAGTGCGGCCTCCTTAAAGATGCTTGATTGCTCAAATTTTGAGGAAATAAAGGTAAAAAAGTTAGATGTGCTGTCTCTTGGGAACCAAGCAGATTTGTTTCTGCTCTATTAAAAAAAACTTTTTTTTTTTTTCCACAGCAGTAAAAGTTTTTATGCTGGATCATTACTCCTAACATAAACTAGAAAAGCAGAAAGAGATAAAATCTGAATGTATTAAGGCTCTCAGGATGAATCCTATCCCACTGAAGTCAAAAGGAATTTTGACAGTAAATTTTCATGCAAGTCAGTTTTTCATTATTACATTTTCCAGTCAAGATAGATTTTGGCTTATCAGCACTGAATTAAACTGAAGAGGTGAAGGTGCAAGGGAGACAGCTGCAATTTCTGGGGTGGTTAACAAGAAAGAACACAGAGACAGAGTAAATCTAGGTACCTGGTAAAGCCCACTCTCCCTAAGGGCTGGTACCCCTCTGATACCAGTAGAATTTGCAAGCTGCAGTCACTGTATCTCTGCTGAATCACTCTCTCGACATAGCAAGAACTTTCTGGGCTTAAGAAGTAGTATGTCCCCCTGTCCATGTTCAAACTGGAGAGATAAGTTTGAACTTATCTCCTGTGTGGAGATAAGCCTGAAAATGCTACCCAGGATGAGCAGATGTGGGACAGGAAAAGTTGTAATGGGAAAAGTTTTGTTTCTGTTATTCCTATGCAAGGATGAGCAGCTGGGAGACAGGACTAGCAGTAATGGGGAAAAAAAAAAAAAAAAAAAAAAAAAAAGTTTAAAAGTTTTATTTCTTTCATTCCTGTGCTTAAGGCAATAATGAGAAGAAATATAAAGTGGCTTGCACATCTGCTGTACTGGTCACTGCTGGAAAGTCAACAGGCTCAGGTCTGTGGGAATGGATGGGGCTTAGCTCCTACTGCCTAGGGATGAGGCTGAAAATATCTATGCTGCGCAGTGCATGACCATGCTTGACTCCTGCCCCATTCTCCATCCTGGCTTTACCACCACTTTACCATCCTGATTCTCTTAAAAGTTGACTTTCACAGATTACTCCTCTGCTGGATTTGGGGATCATCTGAAATTAAGGCAGTTTCACTTCTCTCCTAGCCACGTTATTTAGGTATAAAATTAGTTGTTAGCCATAATTATGTACATTGTGTTTATTCATTAAAACAAAAAGTCAGAAAATTATGTAAAGGAGTTTACTCAAGCAGGCCTTTTATTATAATGAGGCACAGAAAAATCTCTCTCTCTTATTAAAAGCAGAAAAAAATAGAAAGGGAGGAGAATTAAAAGACTGTTCAGCCCATTACAATATCTCCACAGGGTTAAATATCAAAAGATACTCTTATTAACAAAATATTTGCATTGCTTTTACTTTTTTTTTTCTTTGAATAGACCTCACAGCCATGACAACACCCAAAAACCATCAGGAAAATGAGTCATATGATGAGTGTTAGATAGTCAGCTCAGGCAACGAAGAGCACTCCCCATCTCTTCTCCTAACCACAAGATGTAGCTATTTCTTCCAGTATTGATCCTTTCACAATAGATTACAAGCCTCTATTGGTTACTAACAAAATAAGGCGGTGTAAACATAATAGAAATGCCTTGGAGGAGCCTGTGCTGAAAAAAAATAATGGGGTGTGTGTGGGGGGAGGGTAGGCAGATCCCCAAGGTTCTCACAGTGCAGTGGCAACCGTGTTTTTGCCACACAAGGATGCCCCCAACCCATGGGGCCTGCCCTACGCCCTGCAGGCCACCCTGCAGCCCTCCCTGCGCCCGGTGCACACTAAAGAGCCCAGGCGCGGGCCCCATGGGCATTGCCCTTGCTCTTCTTGCACAGCAGTGGCCCTGACTTCCCCAAGCCACCCAGCCAAAGCAAAGGGGAGTATGAGCTACCTGAGCTCCCAGAGCCCTGGGGAGGAGAAGGTCTCATTCAGGCTTGATGCTCCGCTGCCAGCTTTAGGACAGTCCCTCCTGGGGAGGACGTCACCTGGCTGAATTTAGTGTCTGCATTCCCTGTAATGAACTGGAAAAATAAAGCACTGAGAATGGGGATTCACTGTGCGCAAAGAGAAATCACAGGAAAAAAAGGATGGAGCTTAAAATCCCACTTTTCTTCCCACCATAGACTCTATCTCTCCAGGTCATTGGTGCCTTCCAAAGTCAGCAGTGGGGCTCAGAAGAACTGCTTCAGGGTGAAGCGCCCTGCTGTGGTAACAGCACATCACCATAAATCAGCAGTGGAAAGCTGAGAGTTTTGGCCAGAAGGGAGCAGCATTTGAGACCCCCAACGCTCCTCTTTTGGAGTAGGGTTCTAACCTCTACGGCAGTTCCCGCGCAGCAGGAACACCCCCTTCCCGAGCCCCCGGCGCCGTTAGATACCGAAAAACCCGGCGCGCCTAGCAGGGCACCTGTGCGGCCTCCTCCTTGCCGGGGGGGAAATGGGCCCCGTTGCGCTGCCGCGCAGTGTCCGCCAGGTGGCGCCCCCGCCCCGCCTGCCGAGCCGCCGCGGAGCGCCCGGCCGCCGGCCAAGCGTAGGGGGCTGCCCCGGGCGGCCATTACACGGGTCCCCTCCTAGCCCTCCCTGCCCCCGCCAGCGCTTTCGCTGTGGGAAGCTCCTCTGCCAGCTCCGCCTTGTCCGCGCACAGCGCGGGCGGCCCGCGGGCGCTCGGGGAGGGGCGCTCAGGGAGCCGCGGAGCCGCCCCTGGCACGGCCGTTGTGGGAAGCGGCCGGTGTGGGGAGCGGCCGTTGCAGGGAGCGGACAGTGTGGGGAGAGGCCGTTGGAGGGAGCGGCCGTTGCAGGGAGCGGCCGGTGTGGGGAGAGGCCGTTGGAGGGAGCGGCCGTTATGGGGAGTGGCCGTTGGAGGGAGCGGCTGTGAGGGCGGGCATGGCTCTCGCCGGCCGCGTGGCGTCGAAACTCTGCTCCAGAAAGAGGAGGTTAGGGGAAGAAAACCACCACCACAAAAAAAAAAAAAAAAAAAAAAAAAAAAAAGCTCTGCTGCTCCAAAATACTTGGAGAAGGGACACCTCCCCATCCTCCCCCGATTGAGAGGATTAATTGTATTTTATGGTGACACTGTGTTTTTAAATAAAACAATACTTAGAAATGAGTGAGTAAATGGAAGTAATTATTTGAAATCACTTTTGAAATCATTTGAAAACAACAAAAATAATACCTCAAACCTGTTTTGGCATCACACAAAGAAAGTGTAAAGGCATGTTTGAGAAGTGGATTGTTGTTTTATCTCTTGAGACAGCTCTTGAAAATCCAAACCTGGAAACTGGTGGTGTTACGTTGCTGTGAGGCTTCACGTACAGTAACATTTTGGTGTGAAGGTGCGCTCAGAAACATTGATGTGCCTTCTTTGGCTGCTAGACTCTCTGTTGCCAGTATGCCCTATGCTTACAGTACAATTGTGGATGCAGTGCTGCCAAATGCTGGCTTGCCTGACTAGCTTTCCCATTGGGATCTCCAGGTTAATGCTGCCTGGAGCATACGGCTTCAGGACTGTGTGCGTGCTCAGTGTCTCCCAAAAAAGGAGGCAGGCAGGTCCAGGCCATATGCCTGCCAAAGTATCACTGCATGTAAATGTAAGAATATTTGACATCATCCATGTTTCCAAGATCCCTTTCAGATAGCGAGAAACATTTCGTGTATACATGTTAGAGGGTAAGGGGAGATGTCTCTACAGGAGAAAAAGAGTGGCCTTCTGTTTGCTCTGTTTTCCTCTACAAGGACCTACAGACTGTATGTCTCCTGGTAGATCATGCAGCAAAGATACACTTAGTACACCCTGAATTTTGCCTTTTACTCATTATGGAATTCATGGTGTTAATGACACTGTTGCTGGCATCATAGCATCTTGGATTTCTGCATTCAAATTAAAAAGTGGCAGATAGGTTTTCAGGGTTATTGTCCATTTATCTTAATCCCGTGAGGACTGCTCTAAGCTAAAGCTGCTGTTGTCCATCCCCTCCATACAAGCTGTGCTCCCCATGCTGGCTGTTGCAAACTCTTACAAAGTGATGCAATTCTTTGCCATTCTTGCAGCTCGTCATCTGAAATGCCGAGCAATCCCTTTACTTGGGTTAGGTTTAGGTTTGCGTGCATGTGTTTATATTCGTTGTAACATTCTGAGTTCTTTTTTAACACTGGAAAACTGCCCACCTCACACCAGCATGAGCAGACTGGGTGATTTCCTTTGCTACCCCAGTCCTAGTCAGCCGGTCAGTGTTAATTATAGTTCTTCTAACAGTGTCACCACGTGTTTCTTGTCACAGACCCCACCAGAAGGGCAGCACCCCGACACTTAGAGTGATTCTTCAGCCCCAGGTCAGTCACAAGCTTTTCCCTTGCTTGCCTTCTTGGATAGATCCTGTGCGAGCCTCTTAGCTGTCTTCACTTTTCTAGGAAATTGTAGCTCTAGCAGCATTTTCATGTGCTCCATTCCAAATAAGGTAGTTCTTTAATTTCCACTAATTTGCATTTAGACGTGATTCAGAGCCAGAGAAGATGTCTTGAGAGCAGTTTCTCCTCGGTACCTGGATCCTAACCAGCGTGCGCTGTGGGAACACAAGTCTCTGCGTAATGTTAACAACCGATTGCAATGCGCTCCTGTCAGAGCTGATTAAAAAAAGTATCTCCTGCAATGAGCACACGATTAAATGGGCACATTGCTCAAAAGCACTTGAGTCGTTTATAACCATAACCATTTATAACTGTAACTATTTTCAATTCACTGGTATGTAAGCACCTACACTTAGATGCTTAAATATCTGCTTAAACTTTAGGAAAGAAGATCATTGTGTATTATGGGAGTAACTCTCCCAAATGCTTCATGTACATGACAGTGGAGTGCAGATTCCTAAATAGCAGTCCTTCTGAAATGCTTTTTTTCTGTCTTCAAAATAGCCTTTTGCTGTTTGCTAAGAATTCAATTTCCCTGAAGTTTGCACCATATGCCATTAAAATACCAAATGATTCTTTCCTGGGTCAGTGAATGACAATCAGGTTTTGGAAGGCAGCATTGCATCCATCTTGTGGGCACTGAAGGCACTTTCTTAAATTTCATTATCCTTGGGGACAATCTGTATTACCATTGCCAATACAAATTTACTGTTATTTAGAGTGAAATGCCTGTGGAGCAAGTAGGAGAGTAGAGCCTTTCCCCAGAGCAAAGGTGGGAGATGACAGAGCTTTCTGCTTTAAGCTTGAATCAGCAGATAGCTCTAAATCCCGGTTCTTCCTCCTTTTTATTTCACTTGGCTCACATAAAGTTTGGTCATTTTTAGCCTGTCTTTATCCCATCTCAATTAAATATTTAACTAAAATATTAGATATTTTAACTAGATTAAGCAAATTATCACCTTGGGGCCTTCTATGTTCAGTGAAGAGAGTCTGAGGATCTTTCAGATGGATCTATTGAGATCTTAATTTCTTCCACTCCCTTTTTCAAAACTTGAGAGACTCCTATGGCAACTTCTAACATGGGCAGTCTTACTTTAACTGAGAAATTATGTATTTTTTTCAGAATCTACAGTGTATCTGAGAGTTTTTAAAATAGTCTATGTATGACGTTACTAATGGGAAAAGTATGGTTTAGGTATTCCTTAAGTGCAATCTATGTTTCTTCTGCTCAGATCAAAATTATTAACATTTACAATATCAGAGATGTATTTGTCTTTGTGTAGGCAAACATATGTATTGGAAAGGAATGATTTCACAATGGAGACATGAGGTCTCTGGCTAATGATCTTCTCTGTTAAAAGTCCCTCGTAAAATGGAGAAAAAACGAAGTTCCACACAATACTTATGTAAGTTAAAAGTCATAAAAGTATTTTGGGGAGACAAATATCCCTCCTTACATGTGATCTAACTATCAGAGGGTAAATGCAGGTATTCTCACATGAAGATTTCACATTAAGCAGGTCTCAGCTGAATATGGATTTCAGGCGATGTGGCATTTTGTTACTGAAACGGTTTCAGCAAGAGGATTTTATGGATTCACCTTTATGGATTCAAGGTGGGTTCCCCTTTTACCTTGTGCCAAGTAGTAAAGGTAGCATTAGTGTAATGAAGCAATCACTGAGCATGGAGTTATTAAATGTAATAAAAATGTATCTATTTCTTACCTCCCCTGTCTGCGGACTTTAAGAATAAAGGTAGTCTTTCATTTCAAGTCTGCCCTTCTCCAGGCTTTATAGCTCACATGCAGTCAAACAGAACACTCTCACTTTCCAAATGAAACACAATTCACCCTAGCAGGTTGGCAAAAACTTAATTAAAAGAAGTCCCAAACCACTATCTTTTTGTGGAATCTAATGCTTTAATATGGGGGGAGGGGCTTTTTTTTTTTTTAAAGAATGTTTTGGTGACCTCATTCATATAAAGCCCAAATATGAATTTCATTTGTGCACAAATTAAAGGAAAAAAAAGAAAAAGGATTGAAAATTGCGTGTGTATATTTGTATATAAGCAAGGAATGCCAGAATACGTGGCCTGCTTGGCACTTCCTGAACAAGACAGCAAACTTTATTTTAAGACAAGCCCATAGGGAGCCTCTTCACTCATCTTTTCATGATCACATAATGCCTCTTACTGAGAGACAAAAAGAAGGGTTATTTTACTTTTTACAAATGAGTATTTATGAATAGAAGAATTAAAATTAAATTATTTTAAATGTCAGAAGTCATCCTTGATAGAAAAATCCAAACACATTTAATTGCCATATTAAGATAATTATATAGGTATATAGATAAATGCAGATATATTTAAAATAAATGATGGAATCTTAATCTGCAATTTTCTCCCCATATTTTGCCGTGAAATCTCAGCTGTGAGAATTATGCACTTCTGCTTCAAAACTATGGATTTTCACATATGGATGTGGCAGTTCAGTGACCAGACACAGTAAGTGTATTCATTATTCTATGAATATTTTTTTATATACTACATGGCCAGGAGAAAAAAAAAAAAAATGTAACTGAGAGCATGTAGTCCTGTGTATGGATGTCAGCGATACTGCCTTTTTCTTCATGCCACACTCCTCACTCCCAGTTTTGACCCACTGTATTTACTTAATCTAGCTACTTTGTATTTGGGAATTTACCCTGAACATTTTTTCCATCACCGCACATGGCTCTTTCTGTGCCACTTAAAGCTCTCCATGCCTTCCTTGTTTTTCCGATCTCCTGGAGTCCTTAGCCAGTTACAGCTGGGATGAAGGCCAAAACCAGCTAAGTATCACAACTAAGATTATCTGAAGTTAAATTGCTGAGCAATCTTTTCTCTGGGGCTTCAAGTGATAAACATCAGTTGACTTTCCTCATTCTTTCCTAAGGGTCCTTCCATTTTTACTGACTTTATATTCTTTTCTCTTAATGGAGATTTCTATGGTCAGTCAGTTGGGATGCCACCTTGGCTGTGCAAAGACAAATTAGGGTAGCCCACTTCTTTCACAGCCTTTTCCTGGATACAACTGGAGAATTAAATGGACCCTTCCCTTCAGATCACTGAAAACAATTTCAGCAAATGCTCAACTGAGCCTTAACTTTGTTTTGAGGTGGTTACGAACTATTTTAACCTTTGCAGGGAGGAAAGAAAATTTCCTCCTTCTATCCACAGTACACTGCTAAGGGGCAGTCTGAGGTTTATATGCGGCATTGGAAATAGAATCCCACTTCTGTATGGAGATGTAAGGTGACTTGACAAGAAACCAGGTTAAGCTAGTTCTAGTTAAGCAAATGCTTAACTTCCTCCTGTCAGCTTAAAAGAGGAGCCTTTTTCTTCTCTAAAGCAATTCGGTCCTTGTCCTCACTCTTAGTTAACCTCGTAAAAATTATTTTGAGGGGGAAAAAAAAAAAAAAAAAAACAACTTAGGAGTTTTAATCTCTAAACAGGAAAAGTTTGCTTGCATTAGGAAAACGCAGCTTATTTCCCCCCTGCCCAAATACAACTAAAAGCAAAACAGCCTAAAGATGGAAAGGTAGAATGACATCTATTTCTTAATCTACATTTATTGACCTTCTTCATTCACATGAAAGATTATGACAGTGAATTCTATAAAGCTCTAAAATGTTTTATCCATGATGACTGGCACTATACTGTGCCTTACACAAGTTGTTTGGAGTGAAAGGGTTGTCTCTGAGCATGTTGCTGGAGATACCGCTGCTCTCACAAGGAGGAGCAGCGTTTCGCAAAACTAGGTTTCAAGAATCTGCACTACCAAGATGTTCCTACATGGATGCAGCCACACGCTATCACAGCACCAGGAAGCCATTGTAACAAAGCTTTTAATATCATTTATAAAAAAATAGAATTATTTACATTTGCAACTTATTTGATGGCATTCTCTCTGATTACAGCATTTGAATTAGTGAAGACAACTCACTAGAGCTCATCTGAGGGTAAACATGTTTCATGGACAAACCTAACAGTACAGGAATAATACGGAAAATGTGAATTCTTGCTCTTTTGCAACACCATATGAGCCCGTTCTTTACAACATGTGCACCCTTTTTTATGGTTAGCAGAATTCCTCCTCCAGATGCAAAGGAAGACAGTGTAATTGTACAACTCAGCTACTTTTCTTTAAGAAAACCCTGGCTAAAAGGACACACAGAAAGGATGACTACACTTTTTGCACAGTTGCAATAAACCAGATCCATGAGTACAAAAGCCATCAAAATATATTATAAATCTATCTGAGTTTCAAAGCTACTCTAAAATACTGCTTTGCTTTAGAATACAAATAACACTGGTTGGGGTTAGTTGGTAGAGTGTACTTTGGTCCATGCTGTTAATGCTACATCATTATATTCCTCCTCCGTTAGCTTAATAGCCTCAGAACAGCAGGTCCTGAGGCAGCGACAAGAGTGACGAAGCCAAGGAGAGGCCTTCCCGAATCGCAGGCTGCAGCTGCCGCAGGCAGTTCTCAGGAACTCTCCTCTCCTCTGCCTCCCTTATGTGCAGCTCTCTGTGTATTTATTTCCCTCTGTGTTCTAAGGGAAAGAAATTATGGGGGACACAGATTTAACACTGCTTGTTAGAGACACTTTTTTGGCGACCATCTTCTAGTCTTGAGCCCATAAATCACAGCTCTTAAAAACAGCCGG
>VZSV01000016.1:2194917-2214570 GCA_013398735.1 Nothocercus julius
GGGCATAAAAGTAGATATTACCTTAGCACAACAGGGAAGATGTCTGGAAGAAGGCCAAGACCTTTTTCTATTTGTGTAACCATTAAGGAAAATGTATCAATTGTTTCTCATAAGATTTAAGTTATGGAAAGCATGAAAAAAAAAAAAAAAAAAAACAGAAAATGCATAAATGCTGGAGAACATGTGAAGCAGCAGGTATTATTACAGTGGGAATGATCTGGAATAACTATATTTTAAGGGAAAATGAAAAAGAGAAGTGCGACACCAAGGTCTAAAATTGTTGTTAAGTTTCTCTTGAGTTACAAGCAGAACAACTGGACCTATGGACAAAAACTTATTACTAGCAGTCCAGGGAATGATAACTTGTCAAGAGAAAAGAGCAGATTCTTTTGCTATAGAGGAATAAAATATAATACTGCTTTCTTTAATGTAAAAATTACGTTTTTACAGTGTTTCAGGCATTTTTAACCTCAAACAATTGCTAATATAGTGCCACTTTCAAAACTCAAATTAAATAATGATAATTGAGTGACCAAACATAATCAGATATTTCCAGGGTAACGCTGTTTTTTAATGCTTTTATGGCAAATTCTTACTTATTAGTAAAAAATACTGTATGCATTACATAAATGCATGCATGCAATATGTTTTATCATACATGTACTGTGTGGTACAAAGCCTGAGTATAAGTGACTTGTCACTTTAGTACCATTAACTTCCAGATTTCTCTAGTAAAAGATGTATTCAAACCAATAATATTTAATTCTCTGGTAAAACATGAATTGTTTAGTTGATGTTTAGCTCTTCAGTACATCTGACTCTTGTACTGTAAACAGCTGGAAGCACTGAACATTGCTAAAGAGTATTAATGAACTCAATTAAACTTCAACCCATGCATGATTTTCACGGAGCCTCCATATGTGCCTGCCTTGATTTGCACAAAAACCCAAGTAGTTAAAATGTTTTGTGCACTGTTACCTCTTCGTGCAAGTGGGTTAATATACAAGCACTTTCGGTGTATCCTTTCATGCACGTCACATGTGAAGCGAAGTGGGAAGTCAAGATTTGCCTGGGTAAGGACATTTCTGTATTATGAGCAGCCTCGTACAGAAATAGCTAGAGTAATATTCACAAAGTAAATAGAGAGACCCACACCTAATTTTATTATTTCTAAATAATATGTGGGCATTATTTCTAAAACTATTTTCTAGATTTATAATGAGGGACCTGATTTTTCACCCAGCACTGACTTTATCCTGTGGAAACTCCACTAATTTAAATGGTGCCAGAAAGCAAATTTGGCAGAACGAGTTTTGCTGTGCGACGAACTATTCCTCATCCTTGTGCCACTTGTGTCTGCCAGCACTGAATATGTAGAAGTAGTCCAGATAGTAGAAGTTATGTCCAGATTACAAAAATCAATAATAAGTTTTCTTTCTGTATCATAACACTGCTAAGTGCATGAAAGTACCGCCAAGAGTTTGTGGGAGAAATAGAGTCAAATGCTCACTTTATATTTGAAGCTTATCATAATTATTCTGTTTGCAAAAAAAAATAAAATTAACTAAATAATTGAAAAAGAAAAAAAATGCAATTGGGCATCTGTAACACTTCTTATTCTGCACTTGACTTTTCCACCATCTAGTGTTTACTCTGAGGATATGTTACTGATGCTGAGGGAAGCAGAGGCATTACCTAAGTTCAATATATTGGACATTCTTCAAAGTTGATGTGAAAAATAAATACCATATAATGCTCTTAACATTTTTCTTTGAGGATGATATGGAGACTGACTATGCTGACAGTGATTAAATATCCTGAGACACTGATCTGAGACATGTTGGGAAAACCCAGATATTGAGAACTTGCACCTGCCAGCCAGATGTGTATTATGGCAACAAGGGTGAGGAAAGAAGACTACTGCAGCAATTAAGCTGCAGGTTTTATTTTCAAACTTGAATATGTGAAATACAGTGGGAACATGGATTTACTTCTTTGTAAATCAAACTGATCTTCATCAAGAGTCACTTTCTTTTGCACATGCAAGCCCTCATATTCTACTCTGTTATATTCAACGTCCCTACCAAATGAGGTCCAAGGGTTACAGTTTGAATATTTGGTATTGCAAAGACAGCTTTACTATTGCAGCTCTTGTGTAATAAAGGTTAGA
This sequence comes from Nothocercus julius, assembly GCA_013398735.1. Classification (NCBI taxonomy): domain Eukaryota; kingdom Metazoa; phylum Chordata; class Aves; order Tinamiformes; family Tinamidae; genus Nothocercus; species Nothocercus julius. The sequence continues at coordinate 2,197,088 of VZSV01000016.1, forward strand.
TCAGGAATTCTAAGAATTTTATTTATGGAAGGACACTTCATGAGTGGGAAAGAGCTCAAAAAAAATTCACTCACAATACAGTAGAAGATGATCTTATTAAAAAGTCTCCCAGAAGGACATCACGGGTTGCAGCGGGCCTGGGGGTCTCAGAAAAGCTGTTGCACTGGAAAAGGGTTTTCTAATAGAAACTTCAGGAAATTTGTCCTGGAGATTTTGTAGTATTATCTATATCACACATTCTGTGTGAGAGATCATCTGCCCTTATGACAGAGAACTAGAATCAAATGTGAATATCTGTGGTTTCTTACAAAAATCTTGTGTGGTTTTCCAAACAAGCTAAGCTCCTTCTTTCCAGTAGACCTAGTGGTGTCCTTGAAAACCATCAAATTCCACAAAAAGTTTATTCTCTGCGTGTCCATAATAACACAGCAAGAATTCCAACTAACTGTTCTTTAATGTTTCTCTTCTGATACTGATTGAGGACTTTCATATGGCAACACCATAAAAGTGACTCTTCTGTGTCAGACCCCATAACAGAACACATTCTCTCTAGCCTAATATCTTGTCTGCGACAATGTCCAAAAATTTTTTTCTAGCGAAAAATACAAGGTCAGGACAAGCATATACAAAATTTTATGTTTCTCAACTCCCTAATACATCACAAGATACATGTCCAAAAAAAGCAGTTGTTGAGGAGAAGAGAACAAGAGCTGATTATTTTCTTCTGACTTGCAATTTAAGTGAAGAAAGAGGAAGAAGGCACTACCATATGCTTCACTCACCTTCAACACCTAAAGAGTTTGGGCCTCTGTTGTTTCCTCTGAACTGTGGGGCAGGGATTCAGAGGACATTGCTTCCACTCATTGAGTGAGCCACACAAAATAGAAAAGGAAGAAGTCTTTGGGACATGGCTAACAAGTGAACACAAGGATGTTTATTAACACTGCTGGATAAATTGGTTCTTGACTAACAGGTTCTGGCATTTTTTTTTTTTTTTTTTTCCTGCTTGACCAGAAACAGTTTGAAAGCTTGCAAGGGCAAGACAAAACTGGCAAAATAAAGAATGTTTAAAACCGGAATAACAAAGATGCTTTAGCTAATGTACAGACAGATGGTGATCATGTTCAGAATATTATTTTTAAGACATTTGAAACATGTGTCAGTGCTAAATGAAATGACCCCATCTTCAATGGAGGAGAAATTCCAGAAACTAATCACGGTTACTAGGGTATTTTGTGGCCTTATAAAAAGCCTAATCTTAGATATGGGGGTAAAGAGATTTTATTTTTTACCTTTGACTTTTGCAGTTGATACATAGATATCAACTAAGGGACAATGATGTCTCTTAGAACAAGATGATTTAGTTGTATAAGGGCATTGAGAATATAGTGTATGATTGCTCCATGTGATTCATCCCATCAATCAGGATAAAAAGTCCATAGGTACTATCAGACTATTAAATTCAGAAAAAAAAAAAAAGTAAAAAATAAAGATAGAACAGTCATGGTGCTTTAGCTCTGGTGAAATCTTGCAAAATTTTTTTTCTTGATGATTGGTTCTGCATACATGAAACAAAAATGGGTTCTGGTGCGTGGCTGGGTGGCTGGCATACTTGAACCAATTAAAGCCTCTGTACTGTTAAGTTAAGTTTGTCTTTTTTAAAAGTTTTTTTTTTTTTTCCTCCTACTTACAAGAAGGATTTCTAGTGTTAATATAACTTGAAAGGAAGATTTTAAAAAAGGCATGGCTATTCAATGTCAGCATGAGTTCCTAGGGCCTATGTACTCACTATGATGTGGAAACTGCCTCAGTTTGTATTGAAGACAGTAGAATAGTCTGGCAAACTATTGGAATAGTTTTATTCTGAAGACAGTAGAATAGTTTGGCAAAGTTTCTAAATATTAGTGGGTTCGTGGTTATCAGTGATAGACAAGTCAAAACATTTGTGCCTCTCTGAGAGAAGCCAGCAAAAATACCAGGCGCTCCAGAGCTGCCATACACACCTGGAGGTGTGCACAAAAACAATGTGAAGATATAGTGAAAAAATAGATCTCTGGGACCTGGAGAAAGAAAAGAGAGAGAAACAGTGAATAGGTGAATATTTGGGAATGGTTGTTGTAAAGCGGGATGGCTTAGGGTGGTCTTATAGTAGAATTGATAGGATTGTTGCAGGAAGTTCATGCAGTTGAAAAGGAAGAGAAAAAACACTGAAAGAAGGAGAGGACTGAAGACTTCTGTAGGACAGAAGTCATTAAAAGAAGGAACAATGAATTAGAAAGATGATGGAAGATATTTCTACAACGTAATAAACTTTGACTTGACTTTAGATTATTCATTTCATCCTAAAATAGATGACTGAAACAGGCTGGTCGAATGACTCTTTAGCAGGACTTCTCCTCACTGGCTCTGCAGAGAGCTAATGGTGATAGTACGGCTTTAGGGGATGAGTTCAGAGGTGCCTCTGCTTGAGACATGTGGCTTTCAGAGCAGATGAAGAGCTCCCCTTCTTTTGTGAGCAGAAAGGATGTGATCTAGCTTGTAGGAAGCTGTGAAGCCTGCCGGACAAGGTCCTCGCTGTGGACCAGCCTTCAGGGCAAGGAACCAGTTCAAAAGCAGTCATTGGTTCTGGGATGAGCTAAAAACCCAAGGCAGAAGAGCCAAGTTAGAAAGTGCTCTGAGGCTGTTATTTCCTGCAGGGAGAGAGGGAGGGAAAAAGGGCAGGGAGTTATTTTATAGCCGCCCCCCCTCACAGCGTTCCAAGGGAACGCGCACAATTCAGGGGTTGAGTCACAGCCACAGGCTGCTTTTCTGCGGAAGGGGTGGGATTTGGAGCAGAATAACTTTAGTCAGTCCTTGATATTGGCTCAAGTGCCAACTCCCCAGGTCTGATGAAAGCAAGTGCAGCATACCTGGGATCTGGAAGGACATAGTTACGTGTTTCTTTACCCCTAGAGACCTGGTGGTGCAGTTATGGCAGTTATGGCTAGCTTCAGCTGTGGTGTAAATTGAATACTTTACTCTTCCTCTGGAGGAAAATTGAGGTTTAAATTCATTCTAGGTGTAATCCCAAACCCTTCTACTAACAGTTTAGACTACAAAGATATGTTAAAGACGCTGTGTACTCCAGACCCTGTGTGTTCCTCAGACTCCTCTAGGCCCAGATCTTCTAAATACTTTACCCTCTTTGTGCTGTAGATGTAGCACAGGTTGTGAACGTGACAGAATAGGTTGGGATATTGAGTTTTGCCTCAGTCAGGACCATAGAGCCATTGTCACGAATAAGAATTTTGCACTTTTATAGAGGACGAACATATTTGCAGACAGAAGAATCTGTCCAAAACAGATAGCTTAACACCTCTCCACCCAGAATAAACAAAAGAAACCAACAAAATTGCTCTGCAGTAGATGATTTTAGCTCTTATAATGACCGAGGCAACAAAAAGGAAAGCATGGTGTTTTAGGCCGTGCCAAGCATTCTGACGCATTTGGCCCATTCTTGGCCCCCTGCTCATGCAGTTAAGGTTCTGAAATTACAGCAACTTTCCCCATTCTCCCTGAAATAGATGAAGCGTTACCAAGAAGTACAAAATAAATACAGAAAGAATAAATGAATTTTATGCAAAATTCTATTAAAAACTGTCATTTTGTTTCTCTTCTACTGCTCATAACGCCACCCGTGTATATAGAATTTTTCTATATAATAGAGAAGCTAGTCATATTGAAACGATTAAAACAAGCCAGAGGGAGAATTATCTGAGAAATCCATAGTATTTTATGGATGAGCTGGCATATATAGTATTTACTATATCATAACTCATACAAGTCTTACTTACCATCTTGATGAGCGACAATAGCATATCTGGAAAACATCTGCCTTGGAAGAGGACACATCAACTACTCTCTCTCTGCATGAAAAATGTAGATATAGTATTACTTTATGTCAGCCATGCATATCATGTGTGGTATGAAATCTCTTCTGTGGTAAAAGAATCAGAAGTACATGTTTTATTTCTAAATGCTGCAGACCAGATTCTGATGTCCTTTCTCAGGATGAGTACCCTGACTACTAAAACAGGGTACATGTTTTTGTCTCAACAAGCGTTTGGATTACTCTATTAATTAAATCTCAGCAGGACTGAAATCATTTTTTAGCAAGTTACTAAAAGAAGATATTTTTGTAAAGAAATACAATTACTCTTCATGTTCCTGTGAAGAGATTGTAGTCAGGGGGGAAAAAAAGCTTTAAAAAAAAGGTGTTTCTTCTGCAAATTTTAAATAAATCACTTATGTTAATATGGCCATTAATACAGCTACTCTCTTTTCCTTTTCAACTGTCATGCATGTTTTGGCTGGCATGATTACAATATATTCCTAATCCCTAGAACAGCATTTTTCCCATCAGAACCAGCAGCAGCTGCAGCCTCAACATGTTTATCAACACATCCACCTGTGTTTTTGTCATGGACCGCCAATGATGCCGTAACTCCTCCTGCTCTTTCCAATATGTAGGTGTTTTTAGGGTATTTCCAAAGAACTGGATTTTGAGTGCTAGGATGTTTCCCACTTGATATAACATTTTATTAAGATGAACTTTGTTTTAATGGAAACTCTCCAAAATGATCAGACCTATGGAATAGTAAAGATATCCTTCCAGTTATAAAAAAATATAATATCTAATCCTCTACTTTTTAAAAGGCAACAATTTTATACTGAAAGAATCAGCAGAAGTTCTACACTGTTGCTATGGGCACAGACCTCTTTTTCACACTAATTGCCAAAATATAGAGGTCAGAAGTACTTTAATAGTTTATTTGCTGATTCAGAATGGAGACACAGTAATGGGAAAAAGTTAGCTTCATGGGCATCTTGAATGCTTGCAGTAATTCTCTTTCTTAGCAGTTATGCTTTGTCGTTAGTGAGTGTGAACATTTTCGTTCTTATTAACAGAGTGATCTTCAGCCAAGGAATTATCTAACAGAACAGCTGGGACAGTTTGAACAGATCTGTGAACTTAAACTAAGTACACAGTTCCGACAGCTTTGCCTTGGTGTGGCTTTTTTCTCTTTTATAAATAGAGCAGAGATCTAAAATACGTTTCACCGGTCCGTGTGCTCATCAGCTATTCCTATTTCAACTCAACTAAGGAACATAAGATGGAGATAAAGATCTGTGTAGCAGCTGTAACATTAGTGTTCTTTTAAACTGGAGTTCCAGCTTATTTTGTTCCTTAAATATGGGTTTTCATGACTATCTCACATGCCCTTAAATGATATTTTTCATCTCTTTACAAAGGACTGTTCTTCGATAGAGAACTCCGCGGTTTAAACTAGAAATATGAGAAGATTTATATTTATTATCTTGTTAGTTCCAGAAGAGGAATCCACCAGCACTTAGAGTGGACTGAGCAGTGTTTAATGGTAGTTTATGGGCTCAGTCTCTTAGCAGAATCATGCACTGTTTACAACTGTTTCCAAGGCATGCAGGTGCATTGTGAGAAAATGAGCCACTACTGAAGTCATATTATAGACACTTAGTTACAAGTGTTTCAGTCACATAGCAAGAAATTAACAATGCTGCATTTGTTTTCTTTTTAATATTTCTCATATTTCTTATTCTCATTCTAAAGGAATGCATTCTAATCCAAGGACACATTCTCATACATTCATTAATCCTGCTGCCCTAAAATGTTTCACATGAAAACTCAAAATCAGATGGCTTTCTGCGTTCCAACTGGGCTTTTGTAAAACAGGGTCATCCTTGAGCTTGTCATCTGCTGAGGTATTAAATTCCAGATTTCACTCAATTACATGATCTTAAGCATGTGGCAATTTGCCATTTCTTTCTCAACTTTGAACAAATGTTATTGCATCTAACTGTTTAATTTCAGGAATCTCTAAATTATAAATGGCCTTTAACAGGAAGTCATAAGCCTTTTAAAAATTTACCTATATAGGGAAAGCAAGTCTGTAATGTTACTTGTCTCTTACACTCAGTTAAGACTAACAGGCATTATTTATTTTCATCCAGAGTTCAGCAATGATGATTTAATGAATTAAGAGTTACTTCAGATCTGTATATATATCTGAAAAACAAAAAAAAATTTGTTTTTCCTCACATTGGAAAACAGTGTTATGAAACGTGATATGCTGCCTTTGCAGAAATACTCATTGTTCGTTAAGATGATCCATTCATTAAAGCCACATTTAACCACACACACATATATACAAAAGTTTAAAATGGGGAAAAGTTTATAAGAATTGTGCAATTGTTACAGTGTTTCCCAAATGAAGCACTTTAAACCAAAGAAATCAGAATTACAGAGAACTAGCATGCTACATTAAAAAAAAAAAAAACAAAAATAAAAAAACAAAGAGGCAGTTATTTCAGATAAAACCTTATCTCTGGCCTAAAATGATCATATGCAATAAAATCCTTCTTAAATAACACATTTTTATTTTCCTGAACCAACTTTCTGAGATATTCTCCAAGTCTTTGCTCCTGCAGCAGCACTCAAAAACTGAGTTTACTCTTTTTTTTTGACTGATGTCATTGGGCATTTCTCAACATAGTGCTCTCAGAGGATCTGTACTAATTAGGTTACAATTATTAAACATAGTAAACACAACTACATGTACTGTGCAGAGTTTAACTGCCTGATGGCATGGGAATGGTGTGTACTGTGAGCCAAAAAGACAAAAATGCTGATTAGGACACATTATTACATTTTACCAAAAGGCTTTAGACCTGCTAATGGCATTTTAGGCTTCAATTTGCACTCATAAAAAATAAAATAAAATAAAATAAAATAAAATAAAATAAAATAAAATAAAATAAAATAAAATAAAATAAAATAAAAAAAGGACAATTACAGATATGTCCCTGATTATTTTTAGCATCCCTGCTTTTCTGTGCAGGTAGTTGCACTCTGTCCTTACTCTTGCTTGGACTTCCTGTTGAAATGAAATGCTCCAGACTTAATGTTTCATATTGGAATAAGCCCCGCGGTGTTGCTATTGGGCTCCTTCTTACCCTAGGAAGAGAGGCAGCACTTTTCAAAGGGTGATGAGTGAGCCATAAAGACAGAGTGAGCAATCTCCTCACTGGGTGTGGAGGGAAGGCAGCTTGATAAGTGGCTGCAGGAAGAAACTTGGGAAGAAATAAGGGCTGAGCACCAAATAGCTGCTGCTGGAGCCCGGAGCTGGCGGGGGTGGGAAAAGGCCTAGGGCAGCTGGAGAGAAGGATGATCCTCTTGCACAAAGAGGAGCCCAAGAGAAGTGAACAGCTGCTGAAGCCACAGGGAGCCCGGGAAAGAGGAGCTGGGAAAAGACGGACTTGCAATGGGACCTATAGGAGCTGAGCTTGGAGCAGCCGAGAGGCATCGGGAAGGGAAGCCTTGGGGAGCATTGCCAGTGCAGGTAGAGCGCAGTGTCCAGGCTGTAAACCCACCCACCACCCCAAGGCAGCAGCGAAGAGTGGCTGGAAACAGCTTCTGAGTAAGCAAGGGAGAGAAAAATCTCATCGGGTCTTTGGGTATGGATTCCTGAAAGGGAAAACAGGGTTCTGGACAGTCAAATGCGTACTGGGGAGTATCTATGACCTACACCTTCCAAGTCATGCCTGGGAGTTATCCAGGAGAATGCTCTTTGGTCCGGACCAAAGCCATTCTGGAAGCTGTTCTAACACTTTAATAGTATGGACTATTGAGTTTGATTTCTCAGATTTTTTTTCCTGAAGCTATTTACTAGACTATTTGTTCAACTAATTAATTAAGCAGAATAAACAGAGCTTAGGAGAGGTTTCCAGCCAAGAGCGTGGAGCTGGCAGGACTCCACTCTGCTGGGTGTAGCCGCAGGACCCTCTGCCACAGCTCTCCATGCAGTTTTTTCTCCTGGTTTACCTTGCCATCGTGCACTCTAGATACATGGTTAAACTCGAATATTTTTGGAATATTGTAGGCTGTTTACTACATAGAGGTGCTGCAAGTATATTAGACCCCATCTCTTATCAATAATTTTGGCTTTTCTAAAGCACCTAGATAGAACTTAGTTTTTAATTTATAACTCCCTAAATCACTTCACCTATCTCCTGATGATATAATCTCGTGAAGCTGAAGGCCCTTAAGAGGGAGCTGTGAATGCAGTCCTTGCTGTGAGAGCTCTTCCATGTTGATAACTTTTCTCTGCTAGACTTTGGGTACCCCGTGAAACTTTTCCTTTGTTAATGAAAGATGCTGAGGAGAGCACGGGCTAAGGCAAACCAATTTTTTGCTGAAAAATCATTCATTTAAACTTAATGCTGAGCTGATATCCAAAGTCAAAGTCAGAGTTTTGAGCCGAGGTGAAATGTGAATGAATAAATTCAAGAGACTTATAAATCAAGGAAGAAAACAGAAGTTAGGGGAGTGAGCAAGAGCAAGCATCAAGGCTGAAAATTTTACACTGTGCATGTAATATATACATGCATATTTTTCCTACTATATTGCATCTGGCTGTGCACAGCATCATAGTTCCCCGATTGTCTGAACTGGCACAGCTGCAGTTTGTGGGGGGCTTGCTTTGAATGAGAAAGAATAGAGAAGAAAATGGAGAATTCTGTACATCTGGATTTCCCATAAATATGGCACCAGGACACTGAGCAAGAAACTAGGCAGCTTTCCAGTGCAGGCCTTTATGTCTATATTAGCGTAGGCATTTCTGGAGAGGTCTGTGCATTTCTTGACTAAACAGATACAGACTAAAATTCCATAATAAACACTGAAACTTTGTTAAAACAGACTTTTAAAACCAAGAAGTAATCCAGGAACAAAGGTTATAAAAGGGAACACTTTATATGTACTTCATCTTAGTGTCAGCAATAGATTTTTTTTATAGGCTGAAAATTAGTGAAGCTGCAGCACCTGGTAGAAAGGGAGTTTTCAAATACCTGTTTTAAATACTAGAAACAGGTTTAGAACACTCTCCTTCAACTAATCTGGAATTTATAATAAACTATTCCCTAATCACTCACTTATTCAACACAGCTGGTTTACTTAGTCTTTCATTCATAAGAATGCAATATCACAGCATGGTAGCAGGAAATAAAAGGGATTTACAAAGAACTGGTCACAGAAGAGGTTAAATGAAAAAAACTAATTAAAATACTACGAAATGTTATTTAGTCTCTTTAATGGTGTAGAGCATTTCTTTTGAGGACTATTGGATGCTTCAGTAATTGCCGATGAAAACGTTTATTGCTAGCTTATCTTTACTGGCATATATAAGAGCTTTCATTAATAAGGACTGGTTTTTAATTGTAACTGTCTTTTCTCAGCTGTACCATAGTTTCCATAGAAAGTTTTTCCTTCTGGGTTGATCAATCATCTGTTAGCATGAAGATGAGAATTTCAGTCTCAAAAGCCTCTGCGTTCCTAAGTAGCAGTTGGTAAATGTCTTGAAAAGGAATGTTTTCCCTACCTTGATGAAGGGCTTTGAGGTTTTTCTCTAATTGAAAAGCCAACTCAGGTGTTCAATTTGTAAAGAAAGAGACTTCCACACCATGGCTGATAAAATGTAAGAGCTGCAGAAACTGTTTCATGGACAGTTTAGTCTCAGCCTTTTCAGCCTTGGTTAAAACAAGCCGGTGTCACATACGGAGTAGTCATCCAGTGCAATGCTGGGGGACATGGAAATGGCGATTTCACATGTGAGTCATGCTTGCAGACCACATTTGCTTTGCTTACAAGTGACTTTCTTTTGAACTCTGCAAACATGCCTCTGATTTGTGTCAAGAACTGTGTCAAGGACACTTTGCTGAGGACACAAAATTGTTAAATAGCACCACAGCAAATCAAAAACTTTCCATTCCCAGAGTGGGCAGCTGGAAGCTCTGCCTGAGTATGAGAAACAGACCAGGAAAAAACATAGACTAGTCTCCACTCTGACCCAAAGCTTTCCACAACTGCAAGCAGTGTCTGTCTGTCTTTAGATGCCCATGGGCTTCACATTGGACCCATGCTAATTGTCCCAACTGAGGTATTATTTTCTTTAGCAAGCTTCCCTGCAGCTTTTGGAAGGTTTTATGCAAACCATGTGACTATAATAAAACTCTTTCCGGTGATGTCAAAACAAACATTTTTTTTCCCTATTTTTTTGTAATGTATACATGTGCAATAATAATGAAGAAGAAATCCCAGCAGGGAATATTAAAACAACACACAATGCCATTTAAGACTTGGATCTGTGGGCTTTTATCTACTGAAATGTGTCTGACTTTTGAGTTCCCCAAGAACTGCAGAATCAGGCCCCAAGATCTTCATGCAGAGCTCCAGAAGTATAGTAAAAAAAAAAAAAAAAAAAAAAAAAAAAAAAAGCTGAAAAAAAAATCATATTTTAGAAACACACAGTTACTCTGTTGCTTTCTTCTGTTCTTATAACAAAAGATGTACCTGTTTTGAGTCACTTCTTTGTCTTTCTTCTTATCTCTCCATTTTCTTAAGCACTTTCGCAAGGAAAAAGGAACAAGAGACCTGATTTTCTTCCAGCCTGGAGGAGAGACATGTATTGCTATATTCCTAGATTTTAAAAGGAGATGAGTGGATGGGAAGGCATTATGGAAAATTGTTGATTATTTCATTTCATCTTAATTCTGCCTTAGAATAAACCTAGTGTTCTGTTCTTATCTTTTATCCTTCAGCTTATTGCATCTACTCATTCTTTTTCTCTGCACATTCTGTTTAATGATAAGTCTTCCAAGCAAGTCCTAAGAAACAGTTATATTTAGGCTCGGAATAGATTAAATTTTCCCCAGAAGTCTGTGGAGAAAAACGTTGTGGAGAAAAATACTAAACTGATTAAGGTTAATATAACTCAGCTCACTGTGTAACTCTACAATGTTATGGTGGAATTTTGTGACTGGAAAATAAGAAGTTGTAATTCTAGAAAATGTGCATATGTATTAAAATTAACAGCCAGGGTTTTTTCAACAGTGAACACTTCTCCTTAAAGAAGAAAATAAGACAAAGTGATGTTGAAAGGAAAGGGTGTCTTTTTATGGAACACAGTTTTGGTGGTTATTGTGTTCTGTTCTACAGGGCTTTAATATACTCGTTTTACTGTTTGAATGTTTCCTGTTAATATACTGTGATCCAACATTGGCAGCTTCAGTCACATTTGATTTATACAGATATAAGCAAGAAATAATAATTTCTGAACACATTTTTCTGTCTTAGTTTCCTCATTTCTTGAGAACATTCAATAGGGGAAGGGAAAGCTTTCCAGGACTGTCTAGGATCAGCATGAATATATGGTTTCTTACTGATCTGCTAAGCTTTAGTGCTACTTAATTTTCCTGCCATGAAAATGCTTTACATTTCCTACCTGTTGTTTTCTATAACCTGCCTCCAAGCCATCTCCCAATAATATCTTGTCTTCTTTAGGGTTCTCTTTAACAGCTGTGAATTTAATGGTAGCAATGGAATTTATTCAAGCTCCTGCCAACACTAGACTAATGAGAGGATATTGGACGGGAGAGATTTTTTCTTCCATATTTTTATTTGTTTTTATTATCATTTTTCAAAATTGAATGACCTAAGTCTTATACCTGGCCTAGCAGAAGTTTTGCCAAAATATATATACTGCTATTCAAATTATCACCATTTATACTTTGACAACTGTAAAATAGTATCAAACAGAATTTATTTACCATAAATCCCCATCAATGTCACAGTGTCTACCTGCTAAATCATGTCACGATGACAATAACTCGTGAAAAGATGCAAAAGGAGATTCTTCAGTAACTGCTGAGTTAAAATGTAATATCTGTACACTGACCTGTACAATGAAAATGCAACAGGTGAGACAATTAAGTCACTAAAAAATGGAGTTCTGTTTTGTATAAGGTTGGAAAAGCAGTATTTTGGTGATGTTGGGAACCCATAAACTCCGAGCTCCTCAGGGAAGCGAAGTTCCGGAGAGCGTGTCACTCCCAAGCCGGTGCACACAGTATTCCTGCAGGCGTTCCCTGCAGCCCGTGCTGCTGCTGCCGACGCTGCCCGTTCCGCATCCCCTGCTGTGACGGGGGCAGACACAGGTTTGGGCCAGAGGCAGCAAAAAGGGAGCAAGAGGGTGGATGAGCCCATCCTGGTGCCTGTGTCTCCCAGGCGGTCCTGGGAACCTAGCCCGGAGCCCCGGGAGCCCCGTGCTGGCACGTCAGCGGGGAGGCGGCTGCTCAGACGATCCCGGCGGGGGGCAGGCCTGCTGGAGCTTCTCCAGCGCTCCTGCTGCGCCGGGAGTTGCCAAGGCCAAGCGCGAGGTGGTCCCTGCTGGCTCCGCGTCGGCCGGCTCCATGGCAGAGTGCCTGCGGGCTGGAGCTCACGCCGTGGTCGGCGTCCGCAGGCGCCGAAACCTGCCGGGCTTCTTGTATCGCCCAAGGCTGTGGCTCTTCCTGGGCATGCAGACTGTGCCAGGGCTAGGAGTTGGGAGGTCCAATCCTCTTCTGAGATGCAGACACTGCCTTTAAATATGTTGTCAGCTCCCGTCAGCATCTGGCTTTGGCTTTGTCTCGCAGCAATTCAACCCACATGCGTTAGAGCTAAAGATCTCGGCGAGGCTCGTCCTTTGTAACCTGGTTGGTTATATAGGAGAACAAAAGCAACCCTGTTCTTTCCTGTGGAGCTCAGACTGACCTACCGGCTGCAAGAATCAGAAAAATAATTAAAATGATGTGTTTTAGACAATGCTGGCAAAAATGAGGCAAAACACCATTCCAACTAAATGCCCTGAACTGACGAAGAAAGCTCTCAGCATTTGAAGACCAGGAGAGCCTACAGATTATCTGTGATTTTCTAAGAAGTTGCAGAGAATGGTGAATACTTTAGTACATTTGAAACAGGCCAAGGAAGATTGAAGGTATATAAGGTAAACGAGCATCTTGGCGTTACAGTGATTCTAAGAAACTTTTGATATTCAAAAGGAAAATTGCAGCAAATTATTAAGAGGTTAAAGAGGTAGACTGAGTTGTGTGCAGAGAAAGCATGGAGGAAAGTCACTGACACAACAAGAACGGGTATTTGGTAGAGGCCTGGGGATGACTGACGAGAGAAACTGTTTCTTGGTACTAAAAAGAGATTCAGCATATAATTAGCTAAGTTTTCCTCATGAGATTTGATTTGCACTGCTGTATATTTAATAGCTGCTAGTGGACTTGCAGGCACCGAGTCAGAGTCAGCCTGGGATGAGGATGAAAGAGAAAGTAGAAGATCACAGGAAAGCGAGCTGGCTAAGACCCAAGTGAGAAGGACTTACCGCGTAGGAAATGACAGACAAACAGGGGTATAGTCCAGGAGGGAGGGATCCAGTGGAAAGATTACTTCAGCACGAGTGAAAGGTATCAGATAACGGAGAAAAAGAGTAAGGGAACAGGTAAAAGATGTTGCTGACTTACGTATTCATCAGCCCACCTAGCTGTAAGAAGAGAAATCTCCTGGAAATCATTTTTTCTGTTTCAGAGAGAATTGTACAACAGCATCTACAAGGGTCTGATTTTTCATGCCAAATAATCTAATTTGAATATTAATGTACGAATCAAAACAAAAGCAACAAAAACATGGGACTTTTGCTGAAAAATCAACTTAAAGCGTGTAAGATGAGCACCTTCTGGGAAGGGGTGAACAAGAGCAACCATCTCTGAAATCAGGTTGGGTTGGTAACTGAACACCGCATGTGATTGCCTCCTTAAATTTTCCTACATCACACAACCATCTTAAAATATCAGTATTTTCTCAAAGCAGTCATTAAAGTTTTAGAGGGAAAAGATTCAAAAGCACATAAACTTGCCATGTTAATAATCCATTTCAGATCTCTGTAAGCAGTAAAAAAGTTATTGCACAGTCACTAGTTCAGTCAGTTCTTTCAGGAGAGTAATTAAGACTAGACATATATGAAAGTTCCTTTGTTTGTATCTCGTCTAATGGGTACAAGCATGCCTGTGACTTACTTTTTTTTTTTTTTTTTGCTTAAGTCCCTGGCATAAATTACTCACCATTTACACAAAGATTCCTCCTTGAAGCAAGCAATATTTTGTTGAAAAAATCCTTTATTTTAGTAGGGATAAACAGAAAATGTAAAAATGAAAATTCCTAGCTAGCTTTCACACAGATCTGCATCTCCTAGGAAGCAAAACTGCCTGTTCCTTGATCAGCATGGTGTGTATCAAATTTCAGCTCAAGTAAGCTTTTAAGGGTAAATTATAAACTCTTAAAGCAGAAAATTGTTCTCATTGCAATCAAACAAATGAAAGTGGTAAAAGTTATGAGAAGGAAATTGTATGTCCCTGTTCAAAGCGCGGGGCTGTATAATCGGTGCTGTGACTGCAGAATGCTACATAACCCCTCTGATAGAAATACACTCAAGAGGTTGCAAGAGAAATATATTTGCAGTAACTCCTCTCAGACTTTCATATTTTAAGAATCCTCATCTTCCAAAATGGTCTTCAGAGTAGTTAAGTCTCAAACATCGTGAAGAATACCTATTATAAGTGGAAGATAGAATTTTAAATAACTACACATGAAGAAGGATTTTCTGTTAAATAATTCAAAATATTTGGAAGCTTCTCCTCTTGGTTCTTTTTGTATTTACCGCTGGTGCTCTAGTTCTGAGAATTTAAGCTAGAATTTCAAATACCGTGCGATGTCAGGGCATGAGAATGAGTAGGCGACATGGAGACGAAAAGGAGAGAACTGCCCTTCAACAGTGATGACCACTGCAGAAGCAACAGGAATGCAGAGTCCCAGAAGGTAGCCAGGAGCTTGAAAGAAAGGGTTATAGGATGGAGACACTGGTGATGTAGTAGTTCATAAACCTAACACACGGCACATCCATTAAATGATACCCAGTCCTGGTTCTGGTCTTGGTCAGCCAGTACTCTCTCTTGCAACCTTCCAGCAATTCTTGAAATACATTTTATCTAGAGCGTTTCTGAGCTCCGTGAAGATTCCTTGAGTGATACCTTAAGATCACTAAGGACATTTCAATTTTTGCATGATTAAGAAAAAATAAGACAGCAGAGACAAAGGCCAACTTGTCAAGGCCAACAAGAAAAGCTTCTTCAAATACTTAAGTAGCAAAAGGAAGACTAGGGAAAATGTAGGTCCACTGCTTGAAGAGGCTGGGTGCCCTGGTTACAAAAGACAGGAAAGGGAGTTCCTGAATGCTTTCTTTGCCTCAGTCTTTATTAAGGTCAGCTCTTTGGAGCTGCAGATCCTGAAGAAATAGAAGAAGCCTGGAGAAAAGATTTGCCCTTGGTTGAGGAAGTTCAGTTAGAGATCTCTTAGGCAAACTAGGCACCTGCAAATCCATTGGTCCTGATGGGATGAACCCAAAAGTGTTGCAGGAGCTGGTGGATGTTATTGCTAAGACACTCTCCATCATCTTAGAAAGGTCATAGAGAACAAGAGAGGTGCCTGAGGACTGGAAGAAAGCAATGTCATGCCAGTCTTCAAAAAGGGCAAGAGGGAGGAGTATAGGTCAGTCAGCCTCATTAGCCTAATTTTAGACTCTGCAATGCAAAACTCTACTGCATTTCCCTTTTACTACCTGGCACAGAGGAACAAGTGCTTCTTGTTCTTAACAAGCTCTGGCACCTCACTTGCTTTAATCACCTATCTTAGGCTGAAATTAATCATTCCTTGCAAATGCCAGTACGATTTAAAGGGACACTAGCTCGGATGACTGTATGTGCCTTGTAGACACCTCTGCGGGGACAAGTGAATCCTGCTCTTTCAGTCCATGTCAATAAACAGCTGTAGTAAGGATGGACTCCTAAAGAGGGTGTCTGCAGCTCCTTGCTCAAAGTGAAATCCTTTGGACTGGACCAAACTCTCAATCAAAAATGAAAATGGTCACAACTCACACCTCATATCTGACTGCTGATTTGAAAAATTCCTTCAAACGGATCTCTGTGACTCCCTTACATATGAGTAAACTACTGTCATGATAAGAAAAGATTGCTTGCCAAGGGTGAGATCACCAAAAATGGGCCTGAATTAACTGTAAGTAGAGGGTCAGAGTTAAGTGTCATCCTTCTCCTGGCTAATGACCGCAGAGAAAACCAGATAAAGGGTGGACACTTGGGTTGACTCAGTGATGACTTCTAGAAAAGTCAGACTCACCTCAGGTGATAGAGTCAAACCCTTGTTAGTGGTAACTGAGAGTAATGGAAATACACATGTACAATACACTCACCACTTTCAACAACAGTTTTGAAGACCTAAGTGGCAGCTTTAGCACAGAATGGTTAACATCAGAGAAATAAAATGATGTGTTAAAGAAGGGTTTTCTTAACTGGCATAATTCCCAGAATGTACCATGGTGACAATTCTGATTTGAGATATTAGTGGATGATAATTTTTGAAAGGTTTGTGTATGTTTTCTCATGGCCTCTGAATAAAGAAAATGGCAAACTGTCAAAAAAAAAAAAAAAAAGACATTAAATTCAAATTCCACCCTAAATTTAAGGTGTTTGGCTTATGCTGTCTGCAAAAGATTTGGTTTATGACAGACCAATATATCTCGATTTGTTCAGAGAATGAACAAGAAGTCCTGTGCATTTCTGGTAATTGCTAAAATCTAACAAAATCTTCTCAAAATGCTGATAGGTTTTAGGACATTTAACTGGCACCTGTAGATCCTGAAGCTATCTGGAAGGGACTATTGTGGTGGCCTAGATTTATGACCTTATGCAGCACACAGGAAAGAGATCTTAGACAAGAACTCATGTGGTAATAAACTGTTACATTAACCATTGTGATTGTAATGAACTTCATGAAAATGTTGATAGCACCAGTTCCAAGGACTTTGCTCTGCCTAAGTAGTGAGGTTCCCTGTGGATGGAGAACAAAATAAGAATCAGAAAATACTCACACACACCTGTATACAGGCAATCAGTGTCTAGCCATCATGGTCATTCTCAAGGCAGAAGCCCGTCCCTAAGACGAGCATTGCTACAGTAGGTACTGAAGAGAAGGAGACAACTGAGAAGAAAAGTCTGGAAAATCTCTAATCTTTTTTGATAAATAGCATGTGTGGTCCTCAGGTTCTTGGGAAATGAACAGTAATTCCCTGGACTGGATTAGCGAAAATTGCTTCCTGCAGCTTCTGCTGATGGTTCAAGACTGAATATAATGCCAAAAAATGCACAGTAATAAAATTGGTCATCCCAATGATTTCCACATACCCTTTCCATGGCATGCAATATCTAAGTGCTTTTTGGCAGATAATGAATGAGCTTTTGTCATACCTAAGAATTAAGCCTATTTTACAACTGAGTAAAACAAGGTCCGAGATATAATTTACTGAAATTTAGGGACTGAACCTGAAACGTTTTCTGGGATGGGAACTGGGATGGAAGTCTACATATTCTACATATTCTTGGGCTACTGCCCAGGCATAATGCAATTTTTCCTTCCCTTCCCTTCCCTTCCCTTCCCTTCCCTTCCCTTCCCTTCCCTT
>VZSV01000016.1:2222054-2297524 GCA_013398735.1 Nothocercus julius
AGATTCATCTAGTTAAATAGTCTTTTCACCTGGGACTCATTAGGGCCGGGTTGTTTCTCTCTCCTGTTTCTAACTAATGCACTGCTGGGAGCCCAGGCCAGGTGTTGCTTTCAGTGTTGTCTGCTCCCAGCAACTCTATCTGAGAGGTCCATGTCTAGTCACACCAAACTAATGTAACCTTTTGCTCTGCCCTGTTAAATTAGAGCACCTTACAACTCCACATTAGCAAATGGAATAATTAACAAGGAGCTTAAGCCAGGAAAGCACTTGGGTGCCCCAGTTTCATTTTGAAGGCTTTTATGCCTTTCTTTGTGGGAATTATTCACACCAACAGGTTAAAGATTTCTAAAGGGTGCATTTGAAAAGTGAATAATGATTTTCTTTTTTGGGTGATGGATTGTTTTTCTTCAAACAATTCCAAAGGTTTATCCAGAAATAGTGCGGACTGATTCCCATCTTTTGGCCCATCAACATGAATCTGGGGCAGTACTATCTGGCTGAAGCTGCACATTAACTATATGTATTTAAAAATGCTTAATCAGGCAATAGAAGAATAATGCTATAAATATCCTCAGTGAATCTGATGCCACCATGAGCCTGAGGACATTGTTCAGTTTGTCCTTTTATGCATGCGGTTACAATCGGCATGAAGTCATTAAAAAATATATATCATTTGTTTTCCAGTGAATTGCATTTAAATTTAGAGATCATTGATTGATTTCTGCATGGCAGCCAAATAAGAAGTTAAATTTATGACTATTCCTTTCTGCTCACAGCAGAAATACTTTGAGGAAGGACCACTGAAAGCTGAAGCTGACCAGCCGAGAAAGGACACAGAGACCTTTCATAAACTCTGAACTACAGAAGATGACGGCTCTTGGATCTTGGAGCTTCTGCTGGTGTGTTGTACCATAACATGACACCATGTTTAAAACTACAGCGTAGGTCAACATTTTCCGCATTGCAGCTATAGCTTTTCCCTCATGTCTCACTTCTTGTCAGTGAGCAAAGCTGATCCAGGCTGCTTGGAACGTAAGAGAAAAAAGCTTGTGTCAGATGGAAATCTCATTGTGAATGACATTGTGCTGAACAGACACACAAATAATTGGAGAGCCTATTAGGTGGATTAACAGCATAGTACAGTTTAAGAAATTAAATGGTTGGGAAATCAGCTGTGGAGCTAGAACCTCAGCAACTGGTACCACGGACTAATCCCCTATCTTACCTTCTCGTCAATCCTGCTGCTTTCATGTTTAACCCCAAGAGCTGGACCTAGAGCTGTTTTTATAACCTCTGTATTCAAACTCAGTGGAATATTGGGATGTTTTGATCAAAACTTAATGCGAGAAGAGCCATTGCTAGTTTCAAGAAAAGATTCATTTATTGATTTTTGAAGTATGCTATAGAAAAGGAGCTACGTCCGTGCTCTTGTTGGATTTTTTTGGCATTTCGTTAAGCAAATTCACATGGCAGGTTTCCTTGCTTATAAATTCAGAATCAGGACCACTGTATTTTGGTTAAAATAAACATTCCTTTCAGTCTGTGGCCCTTTAGAAAAGAGCTAACTTTTTCACTATTTTCTTTCATTACTTATATATATATACATATGTATATATATGTTTAATACATCAAATAAAAAAATTCAGTGAACTCTGATTAAATATATCATAAAATCAGTTTTAAGGCTTTTACCTGGGGGAATGCAAAATCGTGTTAAATTTGCATTTAAGAGACCATTTTCAGAAATGGGCACTGATATTGTAAACACAAACCTTTAAAATACATATTCAAACATGAAATTTGAGGTCAAATACTGTCAAAAGAAATTTTGCACTGCTGGCTTAGAAAACATGCTTAGAATCCTCTACACTGCTGTGTCTTCTATATTGGATCTACCTGATAAAAGATATTTCAAGGATAAAAAATAATCCCAAGGCTGTTGAATATGAAATGAGAAAGATTATTGTGGATCCCCAGGAAAGGAAGAAAAATTGTTTCAGACATCTCTGCTTAGATTTATGTTAGATTTGGAAGCTGGGTGTCAATGAAAGATTTCTTTTTTTTTTTTTTTTTGCTGCCATTCAATCCGAAGAAGCAATCTAGTAGGGGGTAACAAACCATAAATAGGCACTGATAGCAATTTAAAAATGAATAGTCATCACAGAATATTAGGTTTAATTGTAAAAATGACCATGAGTTATGTGTCGGAGTAGAAGTTTAAATCCAGCTGTCTACCTAAATGGGGCAGAAAATTTTACTTCAGGTCATGTATCAAATCAAAATCATCTGAGTGCCAAAATCCTTTCAACTTGGGCAGTTCAGATCCAGACCTGGATTCCAGGTTTGCAGCCAGAACTCCTTGTTTGACTTAAATCTTGATTTCCTTAGCTTTTGTGGATTTAAATTAAATCACATACTTCCCATTCTTTCATCAAAGCAAATGTATTAAGGTATTTCTTTACCTGCTAATCTGACTAGGAGTGTGCAAATACAGAGGAAATACTTTTTGAAGTATTACTCTAGATTTGATTTCTAATTTCATCATGGTGTTGCTCATTTTGTCTTCACCTTGCCTAGGAGACCTCAGTTGTAACACATACTACTTGTTATACAAAGATCCTGCACGTGATTTACGGCACTCAGCATGTATTTTATTTAAGGGGAAAATCACAGCAGGCACAGATTTCATGCCTGTATGTGGCCCTCCCTTTGTCTGCCTACTTGCTGCCTCACAATAAATGACACATGTGCAACTCCAATCATTTCTACGCTTTTACAAAGTACTTGTAGTATTTATGTGCAGAAAAATGAGACCCATGAGTACATTTTGGAGTTCATGTTTGTAAATTTGTGAGATTTCATCTCATGTGACTGTCATAAAAAACACAACAAAATTTATATTAAAAATTGTCTTAATGAAACATGCAAGAATGAGCAAACAAAAAAGCTGCTGAAGAAAACTCAAAGTTCGTTGCATAAGAAAACACAACTGAAAATGGTTAGCATTTCTAACCAGACCTTTTTGTGTGCAGCAGAGCAGCAAATGGACATTAACATTCAGAAACTTATCTAGTGCTAGTGGACTTGAGCTCCTTCCACATGGAGTTTATTAAAGTTTAATATGGAAGGAAAGTTCTGAGAAGGGCATTGCATTGTTGTGCAAGGCCAGAGTCTTTCTTGGTAATGAGCAAAACTAGTCTGTTTGTTAGTCTTTTTTGATCGGGGGGGACTAATTGACTGAAGCTATTCCCCATACGGATAGTCAAATTTGCAGGTGACAAAAAGTCAAATCAAAGGGTGAATAGGCTGAGTAGATGTTGCATCTTTAAGCAAACCTGCTTTCCATAGATTCATGAAGAGCCTAGAAAAGGTAAATCTCTCTAAGAGCATGAATCTCTAGATATGGAATGACAAAGGACTGAAAGAAAGTTAGTAGGGAACATTCTGTCTGGTCAGTATTGTTGAAATTGCAGGTATAACCAGGTCTGAATAATCTGTATGGGAAAGGAAGAAGGGCATAGCTGCATATGCCCTGCTGTGCGGAAATAGTTTAGAGACTGGGCTCGTAACCAAACTCACCACCCATTCCTATTGCCCATCTTGGCCTGGCCTCGAGGCTCACCCAGCTGCTCCCTCCCTGGCATCATGAAGACAACATCAAGCTGAGGAGCGAGTTCCCTTTTCCTCCTATAAAGGGAGGAAAACTCTGCCCACTACAAGGGCAGATATGATTTGCAGCTGCCTGTAAGACAACTGTCATGTTGCTGTAGCCAATGGTGACTGTGCTAATGGAGCCCACAGTGAAGACCCAAGGAAGGTCCAATAGATTCCTCAACATAAGCACAGCAAAGACAGACTTAGCTTAGTGAATTGCTCAAGCCAGGCATGAGGAATGCCATTCTTTGCCCAGTTATGCTAGTGTAAAATAGAAATTACTGTGAATTTGCATGAGTCTAAGTGAAGGAGGAAGCTCTCTGAAGACAACAAAAGCAGGTGATAGTGCGGCAAGATGAGTAACCTTGAAATGTGTCAGCTACTCAAATGTTCGCACCATAATACCAAAAATCTATATTTGCCACTTATCATAAAGCTTTGCCAAAGGATAGAGGAAATTATCATGCTGTTTTCTTATAACTATTTCAACACTACATGTGTTCTGCTGAAGCCATTAAATATGTACTTATTTTATTCATTCACTACGTATACAAGACTTGGAGCACTGCAAGAATACTGTGAGAAATAGAATAGTAACCAAAATAGAAATTAACTTGGGCTTGACAGCTGGTGGGAATGTGCAGTGTAAGAAAGATTGATAAGGTGCTTTCTGGTAGCAAATTTTTTTGAATATTTGTCCTGGAATTCATGATACCCAAAGGAGTGAACAAATAATATGAAAGAGTCAGAGTAAGTAAAGAAGCAATATTTTTACCTCTGTGGTCCTTCTTAATGGGCTGTGTATTGTCTTTGGTCTTTGATGGTAGAATCTGGAAGACAGCCTACTACCGCTGTACTATTGGGAGTCTATGTAAAAGAGAAATTCTCCACATGCTACAGATATAAACCAAATGTATGTGTTACAGGATATGAATTATGGTGAAAATCATTCTGTTTATTTCAGCTAAACTCATCTTGAAACTATAAACCAAATCACATCCTGTAAGGCGGAAAGTAGCAAGGAAGGAAAATAGTTTTCTCTTGCAGTAAATTTGCACAGCAATTTCTGTGATGTGAGAAGAGGACCTTAGGAGAGTGCAGATTTCTATCTTTAGAAGGACATACGTAGCCAGAGCAAATCTACTTTGAAATAAAGTATTGCATATAAACTCCATGCAAGTCGGCTAAACAAGCTTTCAGAAATCTCATTTGTGTTCATAGCAAGGAATATCTTGATGTATTAATAAAAGGTCTGTTTTCCCATAAACGGCTTGTCTTTGACATCTCTGTGTCATGGAGTTTTTCCCCTTATTCCTGGAAGAATGTCTGAAAATGAGCTGCAGAACTGGAAGGGCAGATTCATTGGTGATATAGGGTCGTAATTCTCACAGGATACTGAGATCCTAAAAATTTGCTGGTAATGAAGAAGAGGACCACACTCAGGCTAAGTTGTTACTCAGCTACTAGCACACACAGTTGGGCTGGGGCCAACAGGACCATGACGTGGTGGCAAAAACTAAGGTCAGGAAGACTGTTCACTCACTCCAAGCAGCTAGGAGAATATTTCTGCAGTTGCAGTAGCAGTCATGTACATGATAGATGCATATCCCACCAGCTATAAAGGGGATGTTTCTGGGACCTCATTCCTTCCAGTCATCACCTTCCTGACCTATATGGAAGTGCCGAAGCAGTTTCTGACCCTGTCTGGACAGCAGTATTTCCAGGAATGCCATTACAGTACAATAGCTCATCGTTTCCAAGGATTCACAGATATTTTCTCTGCAGGCTGCCTCCACATTACAATGCTGAGAAACAATCTGTAGATTTTGTATCATTTTCAATGTATTTCTATCAACAATTATTCCTATGCATATTTAACATTGAGTTCCTGCTGTGCAACTGTTAAAGTACCAAGCAGAATAAATGTTTAAACTAGCTTCTCTCAGATTGCAAATGTCAACATTTAAGTTTATAAAACTGCTACTATATTCTATACTATTTCTAAGAGTCCAAGATTATAAAACTATGGGTTTTCAAAAGGTCTGAGGAAATGTAGGATCAAAAATTTCTCAGTAAATTTCAATGATTTTTTTTCTTATGAATTCTTTAAGTATTTTTGAACTTTGCAAACAAATTCTAGCTTCCATTTAACTTGGACTGAGCGTGAAGAGTTGATCTTGAGAAACTATAGTTGCATCAGCATAAGGATTAAAGCTGGCAAGGAAAATGGACCTGAACAATCAAATAAAAATTCCTTCACAACACAGGAAGTTTAGAAGTTGACTCTTTTCTCATCGGAAAGTGTTTAGCCTTTAATTGGCATTATAATTATGGTTACTGTAATTTTTCACAGAGGCTAAAATACTGGAATAATAGAAAGATCAGATAAAACCAAAGCGCTGCAGAGATTTTTTTTTTAATCAGTTGTACATTCTTTGATCTTTTAGAGACATAAGCTAAAATAAATGAACCCTGCTCCTTGCTTTACTTTGTTTATGCATCTAGATTTATCTTGCAGTGAACTAAGGTAAATGTTTCTTTACCTTTAGCTGAGTAATGATTTTTCCTTTTAAAAAGATTCAGTTATTAGCAACATCTTGAAATGAGGCTCTGCTAATTAATCAAAAACTTCTTTTGAGCTCAGACAAGCCAACCCCAACTGACCTCAAACGTATATGAAAGAACAGAAGTAAAAACAAGAATTTCTTAGCCAAAGAAAACATCTTTATTCTTTTAATAGGCTTTGAGGAAAAGGCTGCTTAATGCAAGGGACTGTACAGCTGAGCCTTTTTAGGGCTCTAGATAGAGCAAATGACCAGCAAATGACCAGCATTTTCTAAAGTATCCAGGCCCTCACTGAAGTTAGCAGCAAAATTCCCTTTTATTTTGAGAAATCAGAAGAGCTGCTAGTGCTAGGTGGCTGAGAGTCCTATGCTAATGGTACTGTTGCCATTACAAATGTTTTTCACACCAGAAGGAGACTCCCTACATGAATTTACAAAGGCCACCTACAATCTGATGTTTAGTTTCAGCAACCCTTGTGTCATGATATGGGAAGAAACTGTCACTTTCCCATCCACTTCATATTTTTCTTGCAAAAGAATTAGAGAACCTCTGCAGATACCAGCTCACTCCTATTTGCTGCATGAGCACAAAGTTAAACACCAGTGAAGATCTACTTAAACCTGGGGGATACACTGTCGTGCGAAGGGCACTGAAGAAGAACTGAGCAGTTTCTGTCTTCTAACTTCTCCATTGGGCCAAGTGACTATTAGTGGCAGGGAAAAGCTTTTTCACAAAGAATAGTTTCACAAAGAAACCTATTAAAGAGTTAAAGAGTTTTTTCAAGGTAACAACTAACTTGGTTATTATTAGTTGGTTTCTACTTAAAGCAGTCTGGAGAAGATAGTCAAGAGCACTCCAAAATTCAGAGATGTGGCTAAAAACAGTCACAAAACATAATAAAAGGTTTTTTGGAAACTATTGTCATCAAAACCTCAAGGAGAGGAAAAGCAGCCTGTAATAAATATCAACTTTCTTTCCTTCGTCCTCTGTCAACAGCTTAGGTCAAGGACTTTAAACAGGTGCTCTGTTGCAGCAACCTACTCTTGATATACCCACAAACTTATTCAGAGAAGACCCAGCAATTAATCTGGTCCTTTAAGGAGACCTTTTGTAGATACTCAGTATAGTCCTCTTGCACCCTAATGTCTTCGCAGAGCCTTAATGTGTGCAAATATCTTTCTACCTAAAGCCTCCACGATTTTCTGCTCGTCTGTGTGAAGCAGCATGGTGCAGTTGGCTTGTGGCTCAGAGAGACAGCAGAAGTGCCTCACTGCAAGCATCCACTTTGATTTGGGGATCAAACCTCACATCAGGCAGAATTGGGCAAAGTGGTGATTTAGAAAAATTTCACAGTGTGTGAAGGAAAAAGATCTTATGGTAATTAGTGATGTCCTATGGATCCAGGGGGATGGTGTCCACACGAGTAGTTGTGCACCTGTGTTTGGTCTTTTGACTTTTCACGGAGAATAACAAACCAGTTTTGATGTTCACAGCCTTGGCCTAGATTTTGTCTTGGACTCTGCAGATACGAAGCTGTAAGCACCGCATAAAGGCCTTAAATGTGGAAAAGTCATCCTCTAAAATGTTGTCTAGTGCTTTCCTGCAAAATACGTGGGGAGTTAAGACTCCTCACTGAATGGCAGGAAGAGGGAGGGCATCTAGACCTGACTTCTGGGGATAGTCACTGTTCCAGTGTCACTATAGTGACAAATGTATCTACCTGTATTTCGCAAGGCTTGGGTGACCCTTACTCTGAAACCGTCTACCCTATTTAAGTTTCCTACCCATGTTTTCTGCACACAATATTCCTTGCTTGGACCCATCTGTAGCCAAAAATCAACTTTCAGCATTCAAATGGCTGCAAGTCATTTCACTATGTAGACAACTTCTGAAGAAAGGCATTCACTTTTAAATAACATCTTTAGACTTAAAAAAAAAAGCTTGCTTTCAACTTTAAAAAAGATTTGCTTGTGAGCTGAGAATAGACATTAAGCTTTTTCTTTTCTTTTTGCTTTTCTTCATCTTTTTGAAGATGAAGTCACTGAAGAGTTGAGACCTAAGCATATGGGATGAACTGTTCTGTAGTTCCAGGTTGCCCATAATTTTACTCCACCCTCACTGTCCCAACATCTAAAAATAACATGCCTTTGTAAAGGATGCATATAATTTAAAATAGATTTTTGAGTATTTTTTTCCCCTTAAACCCTTTTTATAGAGAACTTGGTAGACTAGTCTTTAAAGTAGTGCCTGTTTAAAAATTATTTACTGCTATGCAAACAGTGATGTGGTCTCCTCAGCTTTCATTTAGGATATTCATCCTGAAGAATCCAAGACCCTACATTTAAAGATAAACAAAAGCTGCTTGTTTCCCCAAGGAATCTGCTCCACAGATACAGCAGCAACCGCGCTCTAAAATGGTAGCGGTGTCACAAGTTCATTTTAATCTAAGACTTCGTCTTAAATAGCAACACTAGCACAAGCTGGGTACCTGTGCTAAAAAATATCAGGGTGGGGGGAACTATGTTCACAGTCCAAAATGTAGGCAACAAAATGCTTATAATTTAATTACAAATTAATGGAAACACTTACCAAATAACTAACTATCCAAATACCTCTGAATATTTTAAGGCAGGCTCTTCAGTTCCAGTGTCTCTGCTCAGAAAGTCCTTCTAAGATGCTATACCAACAGTGGCATTAATATGTTGCTGCCAACTCTCTAACAATTAAAAAAACCTTTTGTTATATTTTTTCAGCTCTCTGTTCTTTTTCACTTCTGATGTGGATTAAAGTCTGTAATCACAACTCTGGTAGTTTGAAGACATTTGATCCTACAGTATTTATCCATTATTAGCTCTGTTTACCCAAGGGAAAATTAAGTGCTGTGCCTTCGAACAGTGAGATATGCAATACACTGATGCCTGCAATGATCTGCGGCAGATGTTAGTCTTTGGGAAAAAAAAGAACTAAAAAAAAAGAAAAGCTACGTCACTAACTTGGGAAGCCAGTTTTGCAAACCGTCTGCCTTGGCAGGTGCACACATAATTATTTGCCATGAAAAGTACACAAAGATGAGAATGTTTCTGATGAATGCTGATGATTCAATATTATTTTATTTTTATTTCACCTACTTGGAAGCAATTAACCAACATTGTTTTACTATGGAAAGCCTTTCATTTTCCTCATGCTCATCCTGGATAGAAAGGCCCAGCAAGACACAACTAGGATGTTGTTTGCTTGCATGGCAAGCAAACAATAAAAAACAGCAGAAATGGTTCTGAGAACCACAGACAACTTCTCGGCTCTCAAATTAAGAAAATGCAGGTTTTCTTTAGCAAGGGATAGAACTTGTGGACCCCAAATGCCTCCTTCTCTGCAGTGATGTGTGTTCACATCTTAAGAACTGCTAGGAAATAAGAATGTTCTATTTTAGTAGCTTTTTGTCTTAAAAGCAGGCAGAATAACTGCCTGTAGACAAAAATAACTATCTTTTACCCTTATTCATATACAAGAGCATGTTTAATACATGGCTAATTGTTGTCTAATTCATATATTGTCTAATTACAACATAATAGTGTTGTAATTAAGCAATATTTCCTTCTTGCAATACTATATCTGGGATAGGTGGCTTTGATAAATCCTGACAGACTATGGGCTTCCATGCCATTTCCAAACTATTCAACACTCTGCAAGTGGAAGTCTAAGAGTATCTGAACCCTAGGGAAGCTTGGCAGTGTCTGTGGCAATCTCTTTAAATTGATTCGTGCAACAGTACAAAACACCAACCTCACAAAGCTGTTCTCATACATTTGATTAGGTGGCAACAGGATATATTAATGGCCTGAATCATTACAGCAGAAGACCAAGATAAGAATAAAGGATATATTAAAAAGCAATACCTTGTTCTACTCACATTTAAAATAGGAGAGCTGTTCACTGCTATTAAGTTATGTGATCAAAATCCTATTAAGATTGAGGTGATTTCTCCCTGAGCAAAATATCCCTAAAAATGCTACTGTGGAGTATTTGCTTTAAGAGAGCTAGAGAACCTAATCTCTTGCTTTTACCTAGACCAAACACGACAACTACTACATGAAATGCTGCAATGAATTAGAAGCAATCTGTAGTAAAGTATTTCCATTAATGGAAAAAAAAAGAGATCTTTGTGATTTTTTTTTTTTTTTTTTTTTTTAATTTATGAAGCCACTCATAGGAAAGTCTATGAATAGATCTACAGGCTAAGAAACTTCCTGAGAAAGTAAGATCAGAGCCTGACAACTAGCATTCATCAAAAATGTGTCAGGAATCGGAAGCCCATCTTTTAAGAATGATGTAGATAAGCCTGGAGGGAACCCCCACAAAAAAAAATCTATTTCTTCTTTAGGAGTAAATGTAAAGTGACTATAAAAGGGCCAGATCTCTTGCTGAAATAAATCAGTATATCTTTCCTGGAATCAGTAGAACCGTGCTAGCTGAAAGTCATCATTTGATGTATACAAAAATGAGTGCAATAAAAAAACCCAAAAGCCTAGTTACTTGCATGCACACGTAGAATTTCCTGTTTTGGCCCATAAATGGGAATCAACAGAAACATTTAAGAGAATTCAGCTTTGATTCCAAATACACAACTTGGCCCCAGCTTAGTGTGATCCAAAGAAATGCTTGGAAGTATTTCCTGTATACAAAGCATCTTAACTGTTTTCACATATGACAATTATGTGTATGCATCTCATTGGTAGGATGGATTATAAATATTATCCATGAATAATGATTTGTATTTCAATAGATAGCAGCTGCTATCAGTATGGAATGTGACAGAGACATTTCTTCTGTGAAGAAATTGTGACAAAAGACAAAAAATATTAGTCAGGTAAAAGGGAAAATGTAAGTTCCCAGCTCTGAGAAAAGAAAGACCTTGCCTTAAATTATCTGTTGACCTTACAGTACTCAGCCCTTTTCAAATATGCAAGAAAGATTGATTTAAGGCACTGCAAAACTTCCCTCTCAGTAAGGGTACAGTTACTATTGAAACATGTGTGCCTTGTTTTAAACAATCTCCATGAAAGAAGGGCACAAAATCCTCATTTGGGCTAAAATTATTTCACAGATTATGGAATTTACTGTGTCTTATTTATAAAAGTGGCTACCATCACAGATGTGAACTGCACAAATGGTCAGAACTGATTGATTACTCCACAGATAAACTAATTTCACATATAATCAAGAAAAATTAACATTTGAAATATGGGAATAAGTACAAAATCGATTCAGATTCAAGCATAATATGAAGTGGTTCTAGATGTATAAGAAGTTTAATGAAAAGAATGTCCCAAGTAAGAATGAAAATGAATTTTGCAAATGGTGCATTATGAACACAGTTTTTATTATTAACTCTTTTTTAATATTATCAGACAGATAGTCCTATTTTAGAGATTTAATGTTACTGCTTCACTAAGTATCAAACCTAACAAATGAATTTCAATACATGAGTAGAGTAGGATGAAGGTCTGCTCTTCTCTGTCCTTCTGATAGCTTCAGGAGAATAATACAGTTGTTTGTGGCATGAATGCCAGCACTAAGAGCCCGTCTGACTTGCATACATAACATGTGGTTTGGAGCACGACCTAAAATTTAACCGATGTCAAAAAAAGGAAGTAAGTTGCTTTTTAAACCTTTCCCTGAGAG
Source organism: Nothocercus julius (assembly GCA_013398735.1). Lineage (NCBI taxonomy): Eukaryota > Metazoa > Chordata > Aves > Tinamiformes > Tinamidae > Nothocercus > Nothocercus julius. The sequence continues at coordinate 2,233,956 of VZSV01000016.1, forward strand.
CTCAGGATTAAAATCCTGACTCTGTTGAAGCCCAGGGGAATTTAGCAGTCAACCATCAGCCTCTGTGAATCAAGACTTCCCTCAGGACTTCCCTCCCTCAAGAATAAGACATTATTGACTAATAGTCATTTACATGGCAATCGTGCCTAGAGGTGCCAGCAGAAATCAGAACCTGTCTGTGCTCTCCCTGCTATCCCAGCCCATGTGAGAGCCTGCGGCACACGTGGGGATACCATCACCTGCCTAGACAAAGTGGATTAAGATTTGAGAGACAGCAGAGACAGAGAGAGGGTGATTTGCCCACCCAGCACAGCCAAGTACCCTGTGTCCAAGTAGGGTGCTGTGTGCTGCATCTGAGTTTGTCCAGTTACACTGCACACGTGCACAAGAGTAATGTACTCTTTAACTTATACACAGATATTATCCGTGGCAATGAGCTAAGACACAGCAATAAACCTTAACATTTTTTTCTGCATATTTCATTTTCTGTGTGATGCTCTAGGGGACCGGTTTTCATTTGTGGTTGTGGGAAGGAAAGAGGAAAATAGTAGTAAGTTTAATAACCTCTTAAATACTGTTCTGATAGTTGACAAGTTAAAATGCCCTGATTTTCGTGATAGACAATATTTTCTTTATGCTGCTTGAAAATTGTATGAATGCTGGGTGCAATTTCTTTTTTTATGAATAAAATTTATAAAAGCATTGTTTGCCTGGTATTTCCAGGTGTTAGCACCTTCTTAAAACACTGTATGCCAACTCCACAGTGAGCATCCATGACCACAGATCTGAAAGGTAAGACCCTTGCTAAATTTCTCTCCCCTCACGCACTGGAACAGTATGAAGCCTTGAACACTTTGAGTCACTGGGGGAGACCAGGGGGGTTCTCATTATTTTGCTCCCCACATTCCAGTCCAGACTCCAAAAAAATAAATACAAATACTCATTTATGTAAGATTTTTTATTTTTGCGTTAAAAAATAGCCCAAATCCAAGAATTAGACTGAAAGAAGATGTGTGAGAGAACTGCCTTGCTCCTCCATCTGCAAACAGTACTGTCGCCTACCATACAAATGAAAACAGGGAAAAATTCAGGAAGCCTTCTCTGAGCCAGGATCACCAGTGCTTATTGCCCCCAGCTCAGCTCTGTCTCCATCCTTCCTTCTTCCTGGGAGATATTGTAATGGGTATGAAGAGAAACCAGCAAGGAACGAGGAATTCCTCCTGCATATTCTTCAAGTGTATTATAGGATAAGCGACATTCAGCAACCAGCCCTCGTCATGCCCAACCTAGCAATCCTCGCTCTTCAGAGCTGTAACTGATCACTTCACCACTTGCGCTGCTTGGCCAGGTTCAATGTGAGTGAGTCCTGCTCTCGTAGCACACACCTGGCCTGGCTGACGCCTTCTGAGCTCCACTGCCTAGGGCCCAGTGGCAGGACCTGAAAAACCTTGTTTGCCCATTGCCACCAGCAGCATTAGCTGCTTGCTCATCACTTCTCAAAACTAGACCTCTTGTTCATATGAGCCTCAAGCCAGCCTTAGAGACCTAACTTCACCATCTCCTGCAGAGGGCAAATTAGGTCAAAAAATCCTCACAAGTACAATACATTTCTATCAGTCTGCAAAAACAACATAGAGCAATCCAGGAACTCATGGACGGTAAATATGATCAGTATGGGATCAATACTGTGAAGTACATTCAAAAAGCCCTGGGTTTTCTTTGAAGCCTAGGTATAGCCAAGCATTGTGTTTCCTTAAGTTAGGTCATATGAATAGTATCCTAAGTTCAGCTTATCAAGATCATTTCCTAGCAAGGTCAGTTCTTGACAAACTAATTAAAAACTCAGCTAAAAAAGGCAGTTGCTACCGAAATGTTAACATGATAGCGTAATTGTAACTGAAGAATAGTCAGAATATATATATATATATGCATAATATATATTTATATATGCATATATATAGTGTGTGTATGTATAAAGAAAAAACAAAAAAGAGACAAGATATCATCCTTGGCAAGCTGCACACTATCATCTGTCCATCCCCAGACATAATATTAGCCAGAATCAACTTTTAATTCAACGAACAAATCCACTTGACTCCTAGGGAAGCCTGGGCCTTTTACTGCTTCCTAGTCACTTGAGCGGAGCAAGCCCACAAATAAAATATTAACAATAAAAGCACACCTAACACTCACTCACGCAGTCCTGCACATTATTTTTGCACATTTGACTGTGCACTAGAGATCTGTCTCAAAATATTAGAAGCTCATTCGAAAGTTAATACATTTTCAGTGGCTTCTCTTGTAGTACTAAATACAAAGCAAAATAAGAGTTTACTCACAGCCTCTGTGACTGTGAAAGTAAAACTCATCTTTTCAGGATGCTGGAATAAAGAACACCTTGGTTTTTCTGACTAGCTCCCCACCAGGAACAAGGTGGAGCTCTTTGAAGAAAATGAATGTCGGCAGAAATGCTTAGATGGGAAATTGTGCCATACCACCCTCCAAATTTATTTCCATATAGTGCTTGCATACTGTTTGCTGGCCTTTTCTGAATCTTAAAGTATATTTTATATTTGTCTGATGGGTAACAGGCTTTGCAAAAAGCCATTCTTGTGTGGGGTCTGAAGCTGGTTATCAAAGTCAATCAGACACACGTTCAGGCACCTTCCCTGTAGGTCCCTGGGGTATGAAGAGTTTGGGGTTTTTTACAAAGTAATCATATCTCACTGTACCTCTAATAAACACAAGCCACGTCTCATATTTTCATCACAGACTAGGCATACCACGATTCCCTGCAGTCCTATACAAACCCTAGATCATGTATGCTGAGAATGTTGTCATTTACTGTTTTTGTGCAACTGAGCTATATATTACTTTGTGTGGACTTTTCGGACATGTCACATGCGGGCCTTGCCTGGGTTTGGGAATCTGGGTGTGATATCTGCATTTTAATTTTTGGTGTACATTCTGAAACCCAGGCAGGATCCCCCCTTCCCTGTATCTTATTTTCTCTATTTTGCAGCTAGATTGTCTGCCCACCCTCTTGCTTAAACAGAAAAATCCTTGCCAAAAGTATGGACAGTAATGACCAAGAACTGTGGTTTTCTGAAGTGGAAAGTGTTTTGGGACAATGGTCTGCCATAGCTATCTGAGGGAAATACTGCATGTAAAAGATTTGCAGAATCCCGGGGAATATTTCCAAGGAAATCCTAGCTCTGCACTGCCTGTATTCTCAAGGGTCTCTTATGAATGACTAAGGAGGTGCTGCTTTCACTGAGTTTGTAGAGCACTTTTAACTATGGTCGCTGTCTCAAACACAAGGTGAAAAGTCCTGTGATGTTTGCTACTACCCACGTCTAATTTGAACCATTTAGCAAGGCCTCCAGCCCATTGTTTTAAAATCATACATCTTAAAACTGTGCAGCTGTTCACCTCTGATTGCCAGCTAGATAACAGCTATAAAATACAAACCATAAGACAAATATTTCTGCAGATTTGCTAAGTTATTGCCAACTGAAAATATTCCCTCTGCTGCCCAATATGCAAACACCCTTTCTACTGTTAGGTTTTATGACTGCCGAGGATGGAAGTTGTAAAGAATGTGATACCATTGTGCTATACCATAAACTGCTATTCCACTAGATTCCCAATTTCCTTGGGGAAATCAAGCGCAAAAAAGCAATTATTGTGGAAAAAACTAATTTATTAGAAATACCTTTCTTCTGGGATACAGTCAACTACATTACCATAAATATGTTTTACAAATACGGTGCTCTGAGTGCAGACCACCCCTATTCTTGCTGGTAGAATGAAGTCTGAGGTTTGCCTGCATAATAGTGCTTCTCCAGTTCTAACAGTTCTGCATTAATATGGTGTGAAAAACCTAAATATAGAATGCTTTTGTTAAAATCAGATTATACTAATTCTATATGAAGTGCTTTAATGAAAAATGTTTAATGGCTGAAATACTATAAGACTGCAGTTAGAGTGCAGGTGCAAAAATGATATTCTACACTCCCTGGAGAGCAAACTTGTACATACTGTGAAATATCAATTAAAGTTTATAGTTGCCTGTACTGGTTAAATGTCTTTTTCATGGGAAATTTTCATCTTCTCTTATGAAGCAATCACTTGGGTTAAAATGTGTACTGAATTATGTGGGCATTTTGAGTTATTAAGGAATAGATTTGTTTTACAAGCAAGCTGTAAGCATTCTTTGCTGTTTTTATGAGGTCATCTACAAGACTTTTAAATGGTGCTCTTGGCCAACCTCGATTCTCAGATCAGTTCATTAATTCACACAGCTGTCTTTAAAAACTACAGGAATAATATATATTGCAGTCTAAAAGAAAGAGGTGGATTTCAAGGCTGTATTTCAATCAAGGGTCCTGTTGACATCAGAAACTATGAGAGGACAGCCTAAGCTGTTTCATGAACAGCAGCAACCTCTTGATGGAAATATAGCCTGGTTAATTGATTTCTTTGAGAATATATGGAGAAGGGATGCACAATTTCTCTTGAAAGCAAGTGCACCTTCTGCAAAGGCTGCAGCTCTAGCGAAGGGTTATCTGGGACATATGTAACATTCAGTGCTGGCAAAGGTCATCCTAATAAAATCTTATATTCTTCAGTTTATGCTGCAGTAGTCAGCCTGGTCAGACGCTGCAGGATTAGGACGGGGAAGATCTGGTTTTAATTTCTGACTCTGACACATTTGCTGGGTGATTTTGGCCCAGCACTTGACCTCAACTCTGCTTTGGTTCCACACTTTTCTAATTTTGCATGGTGCGCCTTTTTCTCTTCTTTCTCCTGCTATACTTTCTTGCCTACCTTTCTTTCTGTCTTGTCTTGTTAGCATAAAAGGTTAATGTGTCAGGGTCCATGTCCCAGCACATATTCATATAGTACTTAATGCAACCAGGCCTAGCCTGCACTGAGATCTTATGATCCTACTGCAGAACGAATCAAATCCTAAATATAGTTACACACACACAATCTATTAATAAGAATGTTTAAGAGAATCCAATCTTGTCTGGCAAATTCAGATCAAAACATTCTAAAAACATCAACCTACCTACTATGCTCTTCTCATTTTTTTTACATCTTTCCAAAATCTGGTACAGAACAGAATTCAAAATTTGAGAAATATCTGCAATTAATCTGGTGCACAGTGCTATGGGGACAAACCTTAAAGAGCTGCCTTCAAAATGGGACTAAAAAAATAAGGATTCATTCCAATATTTTCTTTTTCACCTTGATTGCAAGTAGAAAGTGGCACAAACTCTCAGTAAAGAGCTAAATAGATATACAGTGATTTCGGTTTGGCTTTTTTTGCTCAGGCATGTGGGTTAAGTGGAATAAAACTGATTAGATATGAATTTGAGCAGAACCTCTTCCAGCTAATTCACCAATAATATTTTAGAATTCACTCTTCTGTTTTCCAAATGTCCTTGAAGTGAGAGTCTGGTCTTGGTGAGCTGCAACCCTTTTCTCCAACTTTCAGTTCAAACCAAGCTGAGAGCTGCCAACAGCTATTTCCTTCCCAGAGCCATTCCATAGCCTGCATGGCAAGGTGGGGGATCCGAACCAACCTTCATGTTCGAAGACCTGCTCTACTCTCTATTTTAGCTGTCGACCACAGCAGGCAGGTCAAAGCCAGAATGTGTCCACTGCTCAGGGGGAGTCATAAGGGTCTATCATGAGAAATAATGTTAAATCAGTATCAGAAGGACTTTGCACTGCTCTATCCTGTTGCCAAGTAGCATTTGAATGCTGGTCTTGAAGTTAATCTCATTGAAGCCTTTTTGAGAAGTATTCTTGTAAGAACTACATTTTTTTTTAATATAACATGTGTTCCTACAGTCATAATTGAATAGAAAAGCATGAATATATGTCAAATTTGCTATTGTTCAAGGCAGAATTTTAATAAAACTCTAGATCAGTAGGTAGCTCTGTTAGAGTGTATAACCTGGCATCCCTCTGTTCAGTGTTGAACTGGAATATTGAGTTATATATAGAGCCAGGGATCTCACCCAGATTTCTGCAAATATTTGAATCAAAGGCAGTCAAGAATATCTTAACAAGTCTCAGTTATTGCGTGGAACACAGAAGGAGCCCATCTCCTGACTTCACTTCAAAAAAACTATAAAAATAAAAAGGTGGGGAAGCTCAAATAGGAGAAATAGAACATGTCATTAAAATTATATGTGGAATTTCCCTTCAATCTCCTGCTGACCGCAACTTATTTAGCTGATTTCTGCAGCAGAAATTGGAAAAACACTGTCAGTGACACGCTCATCACCCATTGTGGTTGTAAATGTTTGGCACACAGATCATTTGCCTTCTCTTTGCTGGCTGTCTGGCCACACAAAGACTTGAAAATGAAGGGGCAGATGAACTGATGTCCCTCCGCAGCAGACCTAAGGTTAGATTTTCCTGAGGATGTGTGCCACATCTACACGTCCTGCAGTCCAACTGTTGTCCACCACTCCCCTGAGCCTGATCCAGGCCAAAGCAGGCAGGAGGTTTTACAGGCTGCATCACAACGGAGCAAAGCAGCCAAGTTGGGCTGGGAGTCGAGTTTTTCCTGCCCCTCAGAAAGAGCCATAATGACAGGTTACAGCCCGCAAGGGCCTGGAGCGTTGTGAAGGTGCAATGAGTACATCTGGCAGAGAAACTGTCACCTAAACAGCTTGTATGAAACACTGGAAATTGAACTGTGGAAACTGGCTACCGGTCAAGCCCATAGACTCCGAGAAAAAAAAAAAAAAGAGAATTAATAGGGTCCTTCATTTAGAACATGGAGCAGTTAAATACAAATGAAGGAGGAACATGAGGGATGCTGAATAAAGAGCGGTGGAGTTACCATGCTAAGCCTGCAGGATATGACTTTGTTAACTAGCCTGAAGAGAGCCTGTAAGAAGATAGCTGGGACTCTGTTACCACATCCTGTGAGGAAGTTGCTGTGTGCATTAAAATCTACGGAGGGCCCATAAATGACACTGCAGCAGTGCAAATCCCCACAGCTCAGATACAGCCTGTTTTTTAACTTAGAGCAAGGAGGAATAGCACAAATTATCGACATCGCTTGAGGAAAGGCCCACATAAGTGCAGGATCTGTGCCCAGAAGAACATGGGATCTGCTCTGTTCCCAGAGCTTGTGGCATCTTGAGGGGTGGAAAGAGCCGAGCACGATGCCCCTCCAGCTCCAGCGCTGCAGGAGCTCAGGAGAGCGCGAGGTCTTGTGAGACTTGCTCTGGCTGGCACTCTGCCCTGCTGCTGCCTGTGGGGAGCCCCGTCCTAATGCCATAACCTGACCAATAGCTATTTATTGAGAGTCAAGTATTTTAAAAGCCAGCTTGCTTCACTGAAGGATCTTGCCAAGGGTTATCATTTGTTCTGCTGCCAGGTTCTCCTATTTATATTCCTTTGGGTATCTCCAAAAATACAGCAAATTTCTATGCTTTTTGTTGTTGTTGTTGTTGTTGCTGTTGGATTTTGTTTGTTTGCTTGTTTTTGTTTTTTTTTTTGGAATGAATCATATTGTAATACACAGCCAGTCCCAGCTCCATGTTGTGTTGCAGACATCGCCAGCCAACATGTCATTCATGGCACCCTTTGCTCTCCAGTGAGCGGCACGGCGCTCTCTCCTGGGCCTGTCAGGGGACAAGAGGCAACCCTTCAGCACACATCACTTCATGTGCACAAAATAGGTCCAAAGACCTTTCAAATGCTTATTTTCAGTCTATACATTTACTTTCAAATATTGCAGTTTAAAACTGAAACTTTCAGCTTCATGTCTGCACAGGAGCTCATGACAAGTATGTGTGTCTAGATTGCCCTTAAAATATCTTTGGAAGTGTCTGGAAAGAGCCCTACGCTCCAGCCGCGCTTCTGGAAACCTCATTATGGTCCCTGACTCATTCAGAGCAAGCAGGCAAGGTCTCCGTCACCAGGCAGGGAGTGAAGAAAGCTGGATGGGACACGGGCGATGACATCCCACACATTGCACAACCTCTGTCTTGAGAGGATAAATGGTTTCCCCTTCCAGGACAAATCCCTTTTTCATCATAAAACAGAATCCCTGCCACAAAACGCATTTCATTAGAAAAAAAAAAAGAAAGAAAGAAAGAACAACTAACCCAAACCCTGGGTACGGGGCTTCTTTACTCCTTGACAGTCCTGGCATGGTGTGGAAAACCAACCACACAGGTCATAAAATATTTTGTAGCAGGCCATTTGAAACTATGAAACAGGGAAAACTGTGGCAGCACATATGCATCTCCAGACACGCTTTAGAAAAAATCTTTTAGCTTAACCAATGCTTCTTGTTCTGCTCTATTTTCCGCTGGGAAATAGGCTGATATGTGAGGAGGCAGCAAAGAGAACGTGACCCACTCCTCAAGTCTTTACATCTACTTTGCGCTTCAAAGGCCCAAATTAATACTGGCTCTGGTTATCCGGATGGTTACTTTCTTTTTGCAGCCTTTGCTGTCTTTGGCTGGTACAGGCCATTAAAGAGAAAGAATAACATGGCTGCCCAGCGTTGCTCTACTTGTCTGCGTGTTAAGTGCTCACATTTACACGATACCTTTTTCATATAACTCTGCCATATAATGTTCAATTGTCTGGCTCGATAGCTGGCTTCTTGCAAAGAAAACGTAGCTTTCCAAAGCCAGTTTCTTCCACGGAGTGCAATACAAGTGATTTTGCTGATTTTGCTGAGCAGTTCTTTCTTTTTTATTTTCCCAATTGAATTTGTAGCATATCCGCAGCACCTTTGAGCCTGCCACATCTAGCAGTTGAGAAGACGGCACCATTTCCAGTATTTATTTTTTTCAGCACAGTTTGCTTCCAGGAACATTTGAAAGTATTAAAGTCACCTGCTCCAGTTTTCTGCCAGTTCCCTTCCAAACTCAGACTGCTTCAGTTATTCCATTTTTTCCCACTTATGTACTTTATTTCTAACACCGTGTAAAAAAGACATGACACAGGAGTTTTGGCAAGGCTCCTCAGGGCTTTTCCTCCTTAGGTCATTTCCAGGACATAGTCACATGAGACTAGCAGTGATTTTAAAAAATTCACCCCTGCTGCGGGCATGAATTGCTTTCAGTAAGCGCTGGGCTACACGGATGCTTTTGCCCCTCTCTCTACTTAACTCACCAGGATTTCAAGCCGCTCAGCAAAGCAGACAGTGCTTAGCTGTCGGAACTCGTCCTACGTGACTTCCTCAAATCCTACTGGCTAGAAGTGAGCAGCAAAAGCAAAAGGCATTTTTTTTTTTTTTTTTTTTTGCAACAGTTGTTCTAGTCTGCAGCTGTGTTTAATTAATTACTTTGGTAACTGAGATGGATAGAAGAGCTTTTGAAAGCTGTTGAGAACAGAGCTGTCTGCAAGCTAATTATACTGTTATAATAATCCCTTGGCATTCCCAGACTTTTCATCCTCTCACTGAATACCAAGATATCCGAGGATCCATTATATTTTTGAATAAACAACTGGGAATAGTTTGAAAGAAATGGAGGATCCTTTTAGGATCAGCTAAATGTCTTTCATGTTGCTCACAGGAAAACCATAAAGATTCAGATACCAAGAAATACACAGAAGATTTCTAAAATACTTCCCTTCCTTCTTCCAAAACTTCTCTACATGCCATTTTAGTGCATAATGTAGCTTACATGATACATTTTAATTAAAATACTTAATGATTATCAGAACCACTTAGGAAATCTCCTTATAATGACCAGCATGGCCAAAGTAGGAAAAATGACCAGAATGTAATGGAATATTTTTGCTTGTATTAGGAAGAAAAATATGTACATGACTACTGGAATACTAAGACCACAGAGTCAAAGGAGAAATTGTTTAAAGGCTTTATAGCATATATTTTTTTTCGCCAGAGGAGACTTTTATTTTAGAGCAATACCAGTTACTCCCAAGAAATCAAATTGTGGAGGGGAGGACACTCTCCAAACATCTCATAAAGATGACAACAAACAGGGCAGTTTTGGTAGTTCTCTCACAAACTGCTGTGAGACAGTTCTTTTTTTTGTGCACGAAACCACTTGCTCTGAGTTGTGCAGCAGATGCAAACAGTAAACACGCTGGAGAAAAGCAAAGAATAAAAATGAAAAAGAGCTTCCAATTTGTGACCGCCAAAGTGTTGTTATTTTACTATGTTAATCTCTGGATAAGCCTCATTGAGCTTTCAGCACATAGGTCAGTCTTCAGTGCAGCTACTGGTTTTAAGCACAGCATACTCTTAAGAGGCAAGCATCATATGCAGACACCCATGAAAATAAATAGCATGTAAGTAATCAGTGAAGTGAGTAAAATCAGTGCCAGCCAATGCCTAATGATACCCACTAGAGCCCCTTCTATTAAAGGTCTTCTGTCTGCTGAACTTCTATTCAGCCAGAGAAAAAGTGATTGGAGGTCATATTAATACCAAGATATGTGTCAGTTTAAGTGTCACCGTTTTTAATCCTACTATATGAAAATAAAAATATTAGCTGAGCATATTCTCTAGAGCACAGCAGCTGTAAATATTAATGGTGGCATTAGTTCTGATATTAAGGCGCAATACTAAAATTGTTAGAAATAGCACCTCAGCTGCTTTGTCTCTGAGTGATATTATTAAACATGAAAATTTTTCCACAGTGACCAAAACAATAATAATGACCCTATAGTGCATTGATACCCTATTGATTTCATTGCACATATCCAAAGCTCTAGTATTTCTAGCGTTGGCATGGATAAGACAACCAATGTTGCAGGTGCAATAGCCTTTATACTAGACATGCGTTTCCAGAGGTCAGGGTACAAAAGCAACTTATGACTTACGTGATGATATCACGTCGGTTGTCAACACTGTAGATAAACAGTGGAGAAGAATCCCACTTTTTCTTTAAAAAGTCTGTGTTTGGATAGGCAGAAAGGGGCAGTTAGTGTAATGCATGGAGAGCCAGTTGAGAGGCAACCTGGAGATTTTATTTGGCTGCTTGACTGCAGGGACTTTTCTGCAGTACTTTAGGATTCTGCATATCTAGCAAAGGCAACATTTTTTTTGTCAGCCTGAAGTTATGCCTGATGTTTTCACTTAGGGCAAATCATTAATAATCTGGCCAAGAGGAAGTACGCCAACACCCAGAATCTATAGTGGGTTTCCAAAAGCAGCTATTGCAACACAACTGTTTCAAAATCCATCTATTTCTCATATTTTGATAAAGGCTGTCGGACGGGAGGGTGAGCTGGACAGCGAGCAGCGCTCCCTTTCTGCCCATCAGGCAGCTTCCTTGTGGAAGCACAAGGCTCTGCTTTGGCCTCTTGAGGCTTCTCAGGGAGCACTGTCAACAAGGGATGTCCTAGAGAAGCAGCTCTCTCCACCCCGAGTGCCAGGTGTCCTCCTGGCAGGGCCCTTTCTAGCGCTGGTGTCCTTATGACTTTCTCCCAAAGTGTCTTCACTGAGGTAAACATCTGCCTGGGCAGATGTGGGGCTCCAGGAGCGCTTCCCATGTCTTGATCCCTTTCGGATGATGCAAAATGGAATAGTGTAAGAGGGGAGTGACGGAAAGACTAAACTTACACTTAGTGCTGGCTTGTTTGTTCTTCTGCTATCGCTTTGGGAGTTGTTATATTTTCTCAGATTCTAGCTTGACAGTTCAACCTTCTCAAAAGGGAAGACACCTATGAAGTTCCATCTGGAATTAAATACTTGTCATGAAAACAAAGACTCGATCCCAGACAGGGCTAGCTCTCAGTCCGCTCTTTACAGGTGAGCAGCTCTGTTTAGCTTGGTGTCATGACAGAAACCCTTGTGTCTAGCCACACTCTAAGGTGTCATTGATTCAACCATAACAATATACTTTAGGCTTTGTGTCATCTCCTTTAGACTAATCCTTCCAGACCTTTCTGTAACTTCTATATTTGTAGCTCCCCATTAGGCTTGGAATATTTAGCATACAGATACACGCACATAATGAAAACCTTCCTTATGCTTCTTGCCAGGATATTTTTTTTTTTTTTTCAATTATGGGTTTCAATTAGTTCTACCGACCACTTGAATGATCAATTTCCTGTATAAAGGCTGAGAACTGACAGCAACAAATGAAGGACCTCACCACATCAAGTGCAGAAGATGCAATCACAGTGCTAATGTGAGCAAAACATGGCATCCCATCCCCTTTAAGGTAAAGCAATTTCCATTTGAGTTTTCCATTTCTAGTTACAGATGAAGTCAACAAACCACTGTTTTGGAGATTTTTACCTCACATATCATGGTACATGCTGAAAGTTCATTCATGCCCAGCGCCAATGAATTCAGAAGATTCCAAGATGATCTCTGATAAGGTATCTGAGACTGGATTTCCAGACTCAGTTTGCTTCAGAGTGCTCTAGACAGCACGGACAATACAGACTGTTTAGGTAGTGCTGTAATACCTTGGTTGCAAAAAAGGTCCTCCCTTCCCCTGGAAAAAGGCAAGGGAACCATAAACAATGATGAAAATACAAAATAAAATAAAGTGGAGACTAGAGAAATGAAAGAGGGAACAACACATCTGCATGTTTCTACGGTCAGGAATGCAGAGTGCTTGATCCCATGAAGACGTGGGATACATGGGCTTTGTTGCATTTTCAGTTGTTTCTCAAAGGTAATTTCCCATTTCAGTGAAATATCTCAATGAGGAGACATTGCTGCCTGGAAAATTCTATCCCAGTCCTTGCAGGCATCCAGCTCCCAGTGGTGAATGATCAGGATATGGGTGAAGCAGGTAATAATCAAACACTGTCTCTCTCTCTCACCTGGCCTTGAGGTCACTCCTTCAAAAGACAAAACTGCCAAATGACTGCTGAAGTGGACAAGGCAGCAAATACGAAAAAGGAAAAATCCGCTAATGGCTCTACCAATGCTAATCACACATGACATTTATTAATGAACTATATATAATACAGTAAGTCTTTGTTGATTTGATATATAACAGGGAGAGGGGTTCAGTTTTTCTGTCTTACCAGCGTATTTCATGGCTCACTTCTCTTTCCAGTTTTGATTGCATAGCATTCCTGGTGCAGCAATGATTGCTTACATGGTAAGCTGATATTGGGGAAGCATTTGCGGTATATTTTGGCTTTCTCTTAGCAAAAAAAAAAAAAAAAATTAGATGGAGACAAGGATAGGAGTTAGCAGTATGTGACCAGCTAGCCTGCCACAGAGCAGGGGCTGCCATCAGAGGGTCACTAGCCTACATTATACAGCCACCGTGTGGAGGATTACATGGGAGCGCTAACTGCTTCTCCAGTTAGATAATAGTATTTGGTATGCATGGAATTATTTAAAGTGCTTTTTGTTTATTGCAGAAATCTACTATAAGAAACACTGCAGCTACAGTGTAACATTTACATTAATCTGGGGTAACTGAGCTGTTTTTAGGCCAGTCGCCCTGAAGTTTATACCCTCCATATAGGAATGGTTTAACATTAAGAAAGTACAGTTTATTCTAATCATATTTGCTTTAGAAATGAAACTTAGGTTCTAGTGGGATTTAGCGGACTGTACGCATTTCATGACTTGAATCAGAGTTTTTTGACCTGGAACCAAACAATGAAAAATCCTACGGTGCTATTAGCTCATTTTCTCTTTATTTTTTTGCCAGAATAAGACTGCTGTTTTAAAATACTTTCCCAAGAGTTTTGTCTAATCTATTTTTAAGTGACTCATATGATAGGACTTCTGGCATTCCCCTTCAGAGAATATTCCCAAATCTAATCAACCAATTAGGGCATTTTTCCACTATTACAATGAAATTTGCTGCCCATAAACATTTTTTAAAAAATGTTCAGGTCAGTTCATAATTTGGGTGTGTTGCCATGCTAAAATAAAAAATATTCTTAATAATACTATTACTGTGCCACACTCTTAAGGCTATAATGTCGTAGTACACACAGAAATACAAGATTTTTAAAAAATCTACTCAATTCCTCTTCATATGAGTTCCAAGGTCTGCGTTGGTGATGCAGCTAACACTGCAGTAACTGTATCCTATGTTTAAAAAAGAAACGATCCAAATGTCAGACCTACCCTGATGGTCCATGCCTCCCTTGGGAGATGAAGACCAAACTGAGCAGCACCCTGTCAGAAAAAGCCCTTCAGAGGTGAAGTGAGGAGAAAGCGAGGGGTCCAACACCCCTGGGAAATGTATCTGATGGGTGGCTCAAGATCTCTTTATCTTCTGCCTCCTTCCAGTTTCCCCTCCCCTGCAAGGTCAGGCACTCCAAGGAGCAATTTATAAACTCACAGCTCATATTCTGGTTGCAGCTCCAGAACTGACACAAAATTAAATCAGTCTTGAGTGCAGTAGGATACAAAAATTACCTTCCTAGTTTGCTGAGCCCTTCAAGCCTTCCAATAAATCTTCAGGAGGCGGCATTCCCGTGTTGGTTGCCTATCTTTCTTTCCTTACAAAAAGACCTTGAAATGGGAACAGAAGGGTTTTCTTTGAAGTCATATTTCATAGCACAAAAAAAGACATGCACAGAAGCAGCTGACTTAAGTGGTTTCCCCCTCTTGTTCAAAGTCTTTTCTGGAAAGTTTTAAACGGGACTTCTTGCTTAATTCCTGGCACTCCTAATTGCCGCAGCCTCATCACGTGAGAGAAGGGGCTGATGTCAACAAAAGGTCCTTTTTAAACAGATAAAGGCAAAGCTCTTTAAAAATATGTTGGCTAGCAGAAACATTATTGGGCTTCATCTAATTGCATTCCTCCACTGAAAATTATAGCACTCCTCCCTAAAAAATATTAAACTCCAGCAGATACATTCATTTCAGTTAAGACTTGGCCTTGAGTGCAGATGCAATATATCTCTTTGTAATTATTAAACAGAGAAAGCCGTGATTATCCCTAGGAAGATTCCCCGGACTTCAGGAGGGATATGTTTAAGCCGAAGGATTCCCTCTTACAGATACCCCTCTGTTGCACTTTGTGAAACGACAAATAGGACTCAGTGCTGGCTCAAGCTGTTTTCTCTCAGTCGGGTACGGGGCCCAGGGCTGGTCTCCTTGTGCTGTTAATGATTATGGGGAAGGGGAGACCGAGCAGTTTGGCTAAATTCCCTTCCTCAAGAGCTTGATGAAGCCAGCAGACCAGCAGGCCCACAACCCTCTTGGTCCTCCCGTTGAGGGGCCAAAGAGGCGCATTCCCTGTGAGTATTCCCTCATCAGTGAATGTTACGCTCGCTGGTGAGGGAGGAATTCACACCCGGAGCAGGGGAAGGGCAGCATTTCAGGGCCTCCGCACAGGCCGGCCGCAGGGCCTTTGCCATCTCTTGGGTGTCAGGCTCTCCGTTGCTTCAGCTACCTCCAATATTTCATGGTGGAAATGGACTTCGGCCCTGGCACCTCCCAAGCCTCCATCCTGATACTGATCCACGCTTTGGCCTGGGGCCGGCGTCTGTTTTTTGCGCAGAGCTTTCTCAATCCGTCTTTCTCTGTACCAGCGGGCTCCAAAACGAACTCCCACGTGGGAGACCCGTGAAGACTTCATTTTGTTTTAGGCTGCCTAAAGTGTTATTGGAAAGTTTCGTGAGGCAGCTCGAGTGAGTGAAAATGATTTGCTTAGGATGAATGTAACCACCAGTGCATTACTTCACATAATCTAAACAGAGCTTCAGGAACACTTCATCGATCACTCCTTGAAAGAGAGAGGCTGAGTTAATGCTCCCTGACAAATATTATGTTTCTCAGGCAGCCCTGGTGCTGTCTTCCGTGTTTCCTGACCTGCTTTGATTAGATATATAAACAGCACGAGTACAACACCGGTTGGGTTTTGCTGTTAAAAACACAAGATAAGGATTGCATGGGGATTCCTCAACACCGCGGTGCCTTCACGCTGCAGCGTGCTGCAGAGCGCTCACGAGACCAGAGATTCTTTCTCCGTGCCGTAAGATGAGTCAGCTGGCTCGTAACCGTGATTTATAGGAGTGATTTAATAGGTCCCGGGGCGCTCCGACGAGTGCAGCAGAGGGTAGGGTGCTGCGCCGCAGGATGATCGCCTCCAGGGAGGAAGGAAAAGGGGACAAAGAGTAAAACAGAGCAGCCTTGCAGCAGCGAGGAATCTGGAGCGGGACTGTGTTGGTACTTGCGGCTGCTGATGAGCATCGCCCGGACCACTGCTGATGAGCAGGACACACCACGGAAAGCAGAGCACGCAAAAAAGCAGGGTCTCCCCTCAGCGAGGAGCGTCTGACAGCGGAAGGAAAATTATTTCTCATAGCTACTGTCTTCGTTACAAGATGATGTGTGACAAGTGAGCCTTTCTGCTCTACTGTCTATGAAATAAGCCACAGAGTGGGTTAAGCTCCCCTTAAAAATACCCAGGGCCCCGAATGTATTTATTAATTAGTTCTAAATGGGCTCATAGCCATTTCTCTGGGCATGTGTACAAAAAAGCAATCACGAGAAAACTGGAACATCTTTTCCAAACATGAAAACCTCCCACATTTGTCAAACTAAGATTCCCCTAAAGTCAATCCTTACCGCTCACTTTCCCAGAAAGGAGCATTGCAGAATGATTTGGACGTCAACAAACAAAGCATGAGACACGCAAATTAACCATATTCCTAATCCAAAGGGCTTGGGGGTTAAATGAGAGCTGGCAGGAAGAACAAAAAAAAGTTTTATGGATCTGGTTTCCCTGATACCATCATGATAAAACATTGGCTGAGGGAGGGAGGGCTTAACACAGAGCTCCAGAGAGCTGGGCTTATGCCCTATCTTCAGATCTTCTTTCATTTATTTGAGCAGAAAAGTACAAAATGAGTTACTTTGCCTTCCACAGGCTGTCCAGAGAGGGGGGTGCAGCTCCTTCTAGCGGAGCCGAATGGTGAAAACCACCGTCTGACCTAGAGGTCCTAGACTCTGTGCCCTTGCTGAGGGCCAGCTCAGGGGCAGGCCGGGCAAGCCAGGCACAGCAGCAACCGGAGCGGAGCACAGTGTAGTCCCCCGTGACGTTTTGCAGAGCTTAAAAGTGCTTTTCGCAAGCCGAATCAAGAAAAGAAGTGAAAGCTCTCAATCTAAAGTAATAATCCTGAAGCTGACGATTGAAATTTAAAAATAAAACCATGACCTATCAAATTCTGATACCTAATTCTGATTATTAGAAAATACTTTTATTATTTAGCTTTTCCTTTTTTTTAACAATAAACTGACTTAAATTTCAAAATCAAATATCTGTTTAACTAGCAATCAGGCTCTTCATATTTAAAGATGTCAAAAAATGAGATGTTTTCACCTTTTATCAATTTTAGGGGGAAACTAATATATTTCGATGAATCAGTATTTTATTACACTAAAATATTACATAAATAAAGTATTATAAAACCATCTGATGTTTCCTTGCCTGTACCAAAGTTAAGATCCATGACCTCACCAAGATGCCACAAATAGAGCTTACAAAGTACTCATCTTTCTGGGTGCTATAGAACTGGAAAGCAGCATTTTTAAGCATGGTTTTCTTTCTATTCTTAAGAAAAATCTGAAGAGTGGCAATCACTATGTAAAAGGTTCCTTCAGACTGCTAAATTGATAATTGCTATAATTAAGAATACTATGTATATATAATATGATTAATTGAACCTCAGTTTTTTATTTGTTGCCCTGTAAAGGAAAAACCCGTTCTTACAAAATGTTTTCTAACAGATATCCAGTCTTAATTACTACTTAATATTGGGATAGGGAGAAAAGCATTTTTACACAGATTTGTAATATAGAATCATAGAGTCCTTACGGTTGGAAAAGACCTTGTCCTTCTGTTATTGTATTTAGTGAAATTATTATACAGAAAGACTAAATGTCCCAATTTTTTATGGGAAAAGGTAACAAAATATGTTAAACAAAATACTGCTATTCCAAAAAAGCAGCAATTGAGAAATATCTGTCGTGAAATACTTACTCTTCTGTAGGTGTGCTGCTTTACGAGCCATGGCGATAGGGCAATTTTCAAGGTAGTTTCAGCTGCTTCTGGAAATTATCACACCAAAAGCTTGAAGTGGAGTCTGTGAAGCTTAGGTTTCACTTGGTCAGATACCACCTCAGTAACCAAATTTGTGATTAGGAGAAATTTATGAAAGAGAGGTCAATTTATTAAGGACTGGATTGTAAAATTAGTAAACACCCTTCAAAGAGTTAGGTACTAATGCAACAGGGGTCAGAGGACAGCTAACAGTCCAGCTAATGGTCTATAAAGCAAAAAAGGAAACAGAATCAGCTAGCTGCCTCTTTTACCCTGTTCTTTCTGCGGGAAGGATAAACTGACTTCCCTGAAGCCTGATTTAACTCTTGTGAACATTAAAATCTAATGTTTCCATTGAATATAACCAGCACCCCTGGAATCTAATTTAAAGCTTTCTGAAGTAAATATGAATCTTTCCTTTGCTTTCAAGAAGCTGCAGGACTTGCTGTCATGGTGGTTATGTTGCAGTGACTTGTATGAAGCTATAAATTAGTTCACTTAATGGCAAAATATGGGTAGGGGTTGAACAGTAAGTAGCAGCTGTGAAGGCATCTACATTCCCCTTCCACTCCCAGGACAGCTCTGCTGTGTTGCGAAAGGCCGAAAAGCGCCAACATGAAATATTGCAGCAGGGGCATCTGCAAGACTCTGCGCCTCTGAAAGCCTTTAGAAAACATCATATGGCTTCAATTTGTGAAAGACCACACACATTACAGTACTTATGCCACCTGCTACATATTTTTTGCCAGTCACTGCATTGCTTTGCTTTGCTTGTTCTGATCTAGAAGGTGCTCTTGGAAACCTTCCTGTTTTGCTAACTTGATATTTATACCACAACAATACATATACTTCACCTTATAAATGTACCGGGGCTACGAGCAAGAGCTACTTAACCAGCAAAAATCAAACAGTTGGTAGAAGTCCAGTTCTGTAGCCAGTTAAAGGTTTCCCAGCTGATTAGGGTAACCACTTGGTCCAACACTGTTTTGGAGGTTACGTTTATCTTTGAATATATAAATAAAAGTTGGGAGCCCAACAGCTTCCAAGGAAGAGGCCAACCAGTTTCAGTTATGGATAGCAGGGTGACCGCATAGGATGGAGAACCCTCATGACAATAACAGCCCTGCCCTATGCAGGATTATTTGTAACTGCTTCCCTGGAAAAACTACCTTGCTGATAGAGAACAAGAAACAAGTGCTGTACTAGCGTGGAGGTCCTGCTAGCACAGCCAGTGCAGTAATAAACAGGAAAGGGAATATAATTTGAACCGTAAAGGGATCATACCTTCTACTCATGCTTTGACAGAGGTAAAAGTTTGCTGTTCCTTCGCTGAAGAATGTACTTGGTGCAGAATTACATAGCACAGGGTGAAACACCTTGGTGATTCTCCTCAGAGTGAGTTCAGACACTCATATGCATTATTGGCATAATTTACATGAATGTTTCAGGCATTTCTAAAGTTATCTGAAGCTTGCAACACCAACTCTGAGCTAAGTGCTGCCTCCCATCTCTGTCCCCAGCCAGGGACCAGGACTGTGCCCTGCTCGATTGGATGACCCAGGCCTTTTATGTGAGACTCCTCTCCCCTGCAGCTGGCCCAAGCATATTGACTTCCTGGCAGTCAGGAGGCACATCAGGCATTTTCTAACCTTTTTTATGTTAAAGCATTTTATCTAAAGTCTAGATATGAATCTACACCACTGCGATTCTAGGCAATCCTTTGCAAGCACCTGATAGACACTAACTAACTGAATGTTGCAAAACCGAATATTTGACCAGAAGAATCACGTTTTTCAATTAGCTGTGCTGACTGAGTGCAAAAAGATCTGTGATTTTGCAGCTAGAAGCAGCAGAGATGAAAGGGGCAGAAAGCTAGCCAACTTTTCTAACAGCCCTGTTTAGTCTTTGCAGAGCCATGACAGATCTCTTGCTGGCAATATGCAGCTACCTAATAACACCTCATTTGAACTTCTGTTTCATCAGTGCTTGTGTAATCTCTTCCAAAGAATCTCATTGCAAATGAGGCTGATAAGAAGGTGTTGTGAAGGGTCAATGTGGCAGGGAAGTAGAGAAAATTCAAAAGCCACCTTTGATAACCCCAAAATGGACTATCTGAAGTAAACCAGCCCAGGGCTACTTCATTCCACTTGAATAAAACAACAGAGCAGTAGTATATCCCCCTTCGTGGAAATAAAAGTGAATTCCTGGAACAGGAGAGGAGGTGAGAGGGCTCAAAGCAGGTTGACTGAGCTGGGCTGGGTCTCCAGAGCATCATCCAGCCAGCGTGGCATATTTCCCAACAGCAAATGAGGAAGAATCAAGAATAATCAATACTCAGCATATACTATTTTTGGATGAAACTCGAATCTTATGGAAATCAAAAGTGGATTCATTGTAGAGGTCTGAATATCCAGGTTTATTATTTACTGTTCTCTAACACAGTGCAAATGTGTACATTAAGACATACCAGGTTTTGTGATGACACTAATGAAACGTGGTTACCGAATCTAGGAATAACCAGTGCTACTTTATTTTTTGCTTTAGTCTCAATGAAGTATTTTGCCCTCCATGACTCTAACTATTTAGAGCCATTATAAAATAAACAAAAAATCCTTACTTAAGTGATGTTTATTTTCATTTTCTTCACCTCCTCTTATTTTTCCTTTGCTAGACATTTTAACTATTTGTAGAATCCAAGAGGAAAGAAAGCCACAGGCCTAAAAATGTGTCATTACTTGATTTTGCAATGGAAGAGCCCATTTACTTGTCATTTGGTCTTTGTTTGAAGGCTGTTTTGTGGAGTAGGGTTGTAGGCAGAAGATTAAAAATCAGACTTTAAAACAGAAAATATATTTCTAGAGTTAATTGGTATTGTTTGTCTCTAGAGTCATTAATACATGTTTTATGAGTTCCTCAGGAATAATTTGTGTATTGTTGTGTTTACTCAGATAAGTGGATGATGCTTTTATGACTCTGCGGGAAAACAAATAAAGCTCCTTGGTGACTCATGGTCCTTGTTATGGAAAACTATTGGCTCCATCCTTAATTCCCTCAGCACTCCCTGCCTTTTATTCCTGCAGTCAGCACTAGGAAGCTTTATACCCTTGCAAAGATTGCTGTCCCAAGCCTGGACACCAGAAGTGTCCTCGGAGCTAGCTGCAGTATTGCACCTTTCAGGCTGTTTCCCCTCTTTTTAAGCTCTGCCATAGCTACCAATAGTCCCTAGCTGGGCTCAGTCATGCTGATGTCCAGGTTTGCCATAAGGGAACCACCAGGTCATGGGGAGGTTCTCGATTTCAGAGCGCGGCTACTACTGTGGCTCAGAGGAAATAAAGACATATTCTGTCCACCACCTTCACATCCAGGACACATTTTGAGTGTTTAGCTGCCCATGGGTCCACCTTCACTGCCTGCAACAAGTTTCTGCAGGAAAGTCTTCATTTCTCCAACTGGTTTACTTTGGTTGTGGCAGCAAAACTACTGGATTTCTTTCAGCCTTTCTCCCAAGCCAACCCGATCTTCTTCTGGGAGTTTAATGTAGGCTGATGTAATTGTAACATGAGTTTTACACCCCTGATTGTTAGTTGCTTTTGTTACAGAATTGCAGAGAAACTTTCAAAGCAAAATACTGTTTGTTTGCTTCTGATGGAGGAATAAAAAGAGCAGCACCTCTTAGCTAGTTTAATAAATTAATAAAGAAACATGAAGTAATATGCTCTGAAAGTGCTATTGTAACCAGTTAGGGAACAAAATAATGCAAAGAAATCAGTCCGGTTCTATTAATTAGCAAAGTTTGTTGAAGCTAAAGGCTATGGTCATGCAAAACTCCCTATCTTTTCCTATGTGTGTGATACTTCTTTGTACCAAAACTGCGCACTTTTTACAGGCATATCAGCTAGTTTTTATAAACTTTAGCAAAGGGAGGCATCTCTCCTAGATGGCCTCTCTGAGCACCAGACTACAGCCTGTCCTGTGCAGCTCACAGGAGAGGGGGAGATGCAGAGCAGCGGCGCAGGGCAAGGATCCCATCCTTAGGCATCTCTGTCAAACCAGGATGTTGCTGCTTCTGAACAGAGCAGTATCACTCAGAGAAAAATCTTCCCTTTAGGTATCTGTTTTATCCAAGACCATTTCATTTGGCACTAACTGTCCACTGAGGATTTCTTGTAATTAATAACCTCAGTACTTACTGATTCTCAAGTATCAGTGTTGACTCTTTGCCCAAAGAGTAAGTAATTGACCCTTCCTTGCTTTAGAAAAGCTGCCCTTGGCCACAAAGCCACCTCCTGGCCAGACAGACGGTAGACAAAATCCTTTTACTATTAGCAGTGTTTAAATTGACAGAAAATAACCTAGGCCTTCGCTGTGAATAAAGTGTCCTTTTATACAGGCAAGCCACGCTTATTCCTCAATGCATTTTCCTTTCTACACAAAATTCCTGCCGAAGGCAGCTGGAACGGGTGCTCACACAGCAGATGCAGTGGGAGAAGAGGCTCAAAGGAAGGTGCAGGGCTCAGGGATGAGCAGTCCGGAGGGATCACTGCCGGAGTGCCAGAGCAGCGTCTGGAAGCAAACAGGTGAGAGGACCCGTCCACACTTCACGTCCCAGATGCCTCTTGACAGGCAGCTTGGCTGATCAGGAAAAAAACGGGATGCGTGGGATAAGCAGAGAAGTGAGATGGTGCAAGGCCGAGAGCACCGCTACGAAACCACGCGCGGTGCCACTGCAGGTCAGCAAGGCCTCTGCCAATGAGCAGAGTGGCTGTGCCAACGGCTGTTGGGCAGCGCAAGGAGCAACTTTAAGGACACCCGTAAATCTTTTTAAAAACATATTCACACATACATTAAAAAAAAAAAAAAACAAGAAGAAGAGAGAGAGAGAGAAAAGCCACAAAAATCTTATATTCTCTGGGTGTAACAGTCATATATAAGTGAAATATCAGGAATATTAAGAGTTAAAAATAAAGGAAACATTTTTTTTTTTTTATCCAGAAAGTCCCCAGAAGAAAAGATCCAACAAAAATAACAGTTCATCCATTAAAATACCTGTCTTTTGAGTGAGTCCTTTGATTGAGTGCTAAACAATAGCACTTTATTCTTACTAAGGCAAACTATTTCCTTCACTCTCAAGCAGTAATTTTTAAAAACTGTTTCGCACTAGGGAAGTGCCACTGTCTCTTGGCCTGAGAGCCCCTGCACCTCAATAGAGGTGCCATACTTCCTTTTTTCACCCACAGATGTGGACACTACGTTCAAGCTGATACAAGGAAGATCAAATCCTTTGAAAAGCACAAGCTCCTTTCCCCATGATACAGCAACAATTCCCACGGTAACTTCTACTTTCAGGCATTTAGTGCAACTGTAATTCTCACAGACACTGGGAATGTTAAAATTCAAATCTGCAGAAAGTCAATCAACGCCAACAGGTGAGAAGTTACTCTGAACATTATGCCAACCTATCACAGCACCACGATCACCCTTTCTCCTTGAATCATTCCAGCAGGCATGGCGAGGTCCAGGAATTACCATTAAGACTGCGTTCGGAAACACGCTTTCTGGTTTGCAAAATATAAATGGTATTAGCTCTCCCAGATCTAGATTTCATGTCATTGGGTGCAGCTGAGTTTGACATTTCTGTGAGCACCCCTGGGGTTCTCAGACTGGGCTAACGAAGCCTTGGGGCTTTCAGTCAGCCCTCTCTGGAGCGGCTACACCAACGCGTGGGTCACTGCCAGGCTCTACCCCTTTCTTTTCCAGGCCTGTTTGGCCTTTCTATTCTTGTCAGTCTCCTCAGTTTCCTGCTACTGACTGATTTTAGGCTGCAATCACCTTTCTGATTAAAAAGATATTATTAACAATAATGAATAATAACAAAATGACTTGCCAAGACCAATAAGTAGTTATTTTTCATTTCCGAAATGAATAGTTTTGCCCTGCTTTCAAAGCTGTGATTCCCAACCACATAACCTAAAATGCCTTACTTTCCATCAGACACGTTACTTGCCATCTAGATTCTTCTTTGCTGAGATTTCTCCCACTTGAACTCTGTTCAAGTACCTGAAGCACCTTCTCTTTTGCTTATTGTGATGCTGTCTTGGTTGGATTTATCGATTCTTTTCTTTCCAAACTGTAAGGATGGCAACATGTTAATGTAGCAGGTCCAGACAGGTTTGGGTTGACTGGGCACAGACCAACCCTAGAACTAGAAACAGGGTGCAGAGGGCACTCTCGTACTTCATGAGCTGGTGCTGATTTATGGCTTGGCACCATCCAGCCGAAGTATCTTTGTACTGCTCCAGGAACGCTACTTTAAAGAATCTTTTTTTTTTTCCCTATATCCTTTGCTATCTTTTTTAGTTTCTCATTCATTTCAGGAGGAAATCTCAAAACCACTCTTCTGCTTTCAGCAACTTTCCAGGGTGAGGTTTGCTACAGTCTTCTCCTTCCCTGTTCATTAAAGACAGCATGGACCTCATCTATAAACCAATTTTCCCTACAGCAAGTACCGTCTGCAGCTCAGGAAGGGCTACATTTTGCTTTGAGACGTCCTAAAAGGCCCCTTTCGCAGAAAGCTACAGGTAGGAAAATGGTGCTATAAACAGAGTAAGGAGAATGCAAGGCTGAGCATTTCCTTAGAAACAAAACAAAAGTCAAAAAAGGACTGAACTTGGTTTGTAGCGTGGCTCTGCATTTGTTCCAGTAGTGTTAAAAGACACAACCATACACAATATTCACTGTGAAGCGGGGTGTTTCTTACCTGTTACGCTTTAATGTCCTAAAATAGTCTCATTGCAGTCAATTTCAAACTAGGGCACTTCACGTTTTCCTGTAAGGAAGCATTTTATTGCTCCAGCTGTTTTTAACGCACGTGGGCAGTGTATTATGCCACTCTGCCATTCTCAGCAAACGCATTCACGAGGAAGCCAAGACCTCTGCACGCTGGGTTTCGGCAGCCCCTGCTTTGTTGCTAACATCGCACAGCCAGCGGGCTGATTACAGCCATCCGGCTTTCCCAGAAATTTTCCTCAGAGAGGAACCTCAGCTTGTTTCTGCGAGCCAAGTCATACAGCAACAGCCACCATTCCTTGCCTAAAACGCTGCCCGTCCCGTGCCACTTACACAGAGACACGGGCGCCCCGGCCCAGCAAGGCCTCCTCTGGGGACACCGGGGCCACGGACAGAGAGATCCAGCATAACCCTGTCTGCTTTTGGCGCGAGGAGGCAAGGCCAGAGCTTGGCCTTGTTCCTTGCTTTGAGGAGGAAAACACTGCCATGACGGCGCAGCAGCAGCAAATGAGCGGGAGTATTTACCTTCATGATGGGAAATACTGGATACGCAGGAGAGAGAGAGGAAAATGATGTATAAATTACAAATGATACTGACATACTGCTACAGAGCTCTTTGTACCCTGAATGGAATTAGGTGGTATTTCCATATATTCTGCTTTCTGTTCCACATAGATTAACAACTACAGTATTGATTATGCTACACATGGCTTAACTGTCTCTTCAGCTAGTGAAGTCACTGCAACACTTTTGGTATTTTGGACAGTTTAGGAAGGATTCCTAGGTTACTGTGAACAGATAAAGAATAGCTGGAAGAGAAAGCAGTGAAGGAAGAATTACATATATGTGGAAGTATATGCTGGAGATCCTCCTAACATTGAGTATCCATACTTGCTAAGCTGAAGTGGCTGATAAATACTGGGTACCGATAAACACGCTAGTCATAATTTGTAGACAAGATTATAAGAACTGATTTCAGCTGAGTTTATCTGCATTGATTCCTATCCGTTACTTTAAAATATTATGTGATGGCACGACTGTTTATTAAATATGGAGGTATCCAACAGGACTGGATCTAGTGATCAGCAGGATGGCCCAGTTTCTTCAGCTCCGTCTACATAATTTTTAAATAACTGGCATTTGTGTTCCTACTGGTAAGACACGAATTAAGTTTCTTAGGTCTGTACTTCTCCATCTTTATTGCGTATTTCTAAATATCACATGTCCATTAAATGCTCACAGTGTGAGGATTTCCACAGAAAATATTTGACCAAATATTGGTATTAGCTAAGTAAAATCCCATTTGTCTTTCTGAATAAAAACTGTTAACCAAGCATGGATTTGTTTCCTAATCTTCAGTTAGTATTAGGACTTAGAGCCACACTGGATTTCCAAGCTGTGTGGTCACTCTGCTTCGTAGAAGAGCAGTGGCTTTAAAATTTAACAGGCTGTGAAGCTGATATAGTTAAGTCACAGTAAATAAAACACAGCGAAACCACTGGGGGATCTGGGAATCTGCAAACAATCACCACCAAAGGGTCCTCTGCGACGCCAGACTATTCACTGGCTTACGGTCAGCTTTGGATGTGTACGTGGGAAGGATGGATATGCTTATCCATACTTCCCCAGTGAAGCTGCTAAACGAATGAAAGCAGATAAACTTAATAACAAAAATAGAAAATACTTCTCAAATTAGAATTTAAAAGCTCAGAAGAACTTAAGCCTCCATGTCAAGAGGCTGCAGTGTATAAATGCCTCCAGGCTCTGCTTGAAGAGGCTCGTGAGGCTCAAACCTTAGAACTGCAGACGATGGCTGCTCTCTTTCACTTGCAAAGGTGGTGTTGTTCCCGTTCACTTAGAACTATGCATTGGAGGCTCAATTTACTTATCAGAAAGTGTTATCATTCACTGCCATCTAGTGTTAATTGCACAGATTGTCGGGAATTTTCAGATGACTTTTCTGGCTTTAAGAATGCAGACTTGTGTTTTTACAAATTTGGCCTTGACATCCTGGGCCCCCTTTGCCGCTGATGGGGCTGCAGATGTGCAGCCACACAGAAAACCAGAAACTTCTTCACTGAAATATACTTGACTTTAGAGGCCACAGAGCAGTTCAGATGTGCAACTCAGATTTTAGTTCTTCAGTAGTTCTGCAGTATTTTGAGGTAATTACTTCTTCAGTAATTATTTTCTTTATTCTCTACTTTAGGTACTGTTACACTCGATACCACCAAGTGAACATGAGATTCAAAGTCTGATATTATTGGAGATCTCCCAAACCCGCCTGGCTGCCACCCTGTGCCCCGTGCTCTGGGTGTCCCTGCTGGAGCAGGGGGCTGGACTGGATGATCTCCAGAGGTCCCTTCCAACCTCAGCCATTCCGGGATTCTTCCTGTGCTCTGCCACCTCCCTCTCTGCCTCGCTCCCACGGGAGGTCTCCTGCCGGCAGCACACGGAGCGTCTCCGCGGGCACTGCAGGGCAGCCGCCACACGCTCCGCACGGCCGTCTCCTCACGCCCCGCTTACGCACACAACACTGCAGCGGCTTCACTCTCCGCGCAGAGGATTTCTTTCCTCTCAGGTGTGCGAGAAGGAGGGGACACCCAGCTGTCAACAGCACAGCGAGAAGGTAAGAGAGGGCAGAAGGGCTTCCTCCTGAGGAAGACTGGGGGCTCCCCGGAACACAGCCCTGGACAGAGCCATACAGCAGTGCTAACGGCCAGCTCCCATCTTACTGTCTGCACGGAACCGCCAAATACTAGTTTTCTGCCTCGTCTAGCTCAAGACTAATTTTATGCAGTTACATTTTAATGCAAAATGCTTTTTTTTTTTTTTTTGGTGGTGAAACCAGAACAGAACTTCAGATTTAAATAGGAAACATCTTCAGTCATAATTGGAGTAGAGTTATGCCACAGAATTCAAAGACTGATGAATCTTGTTAGTGAAATGAACTCCAAAGACTTCCTGAATCTCTACAGGTGCCTCTGACAATAGACAGTAATGTCTTTCAGAGCCATTTTGAAGTACAAATCTCACAAATCAACAGGGCATCTTCCTATGTTTAGTGAGGACTGGACAATTTCCGTGTTACGTGAATAACCCCACTTCTAACTAACATATAGTTCTTCTTTATATGAAGAATTAAAGTATTTTAAGTGCTTAAAGAAAAAGTCTGAATTCAAAGGCAGACCACAGAACATTACAATCATGTATTTCCATAAGGTTAGGTACTAAAACAGAACGTAAGGTCAGGTACTTAAACACTGTTTAATTCATGTTTATTTCTACATTTCATACATCACTTTTTTTTTTTTTTTACATAATGCACTGAATATCCAATAAATAAATAACAGAACCAAAGTGCGGATTAAAGCAGCAAGGTCAGTTCTTATGGTATCAGGAAGGCCAAAACCACAGCAGTAGCATAAGGAAGCGTAAGCTGTAAAAGACTTAACATTAGCATGTCCTTCTACCATTGCTATATTCATGCTAGTCCCAACAATCCCTCCAGGAATTGCAGGTCGTTATCCACAGCAGAAAAAAGTCCTTCCACTAACATTATATTTTCATGATCTACTTATTTCTTACCTTTCAGGTCTGATCCTGCAGTCCTTACTCAGCAAAACTCCCAAAGCAGCCTGTCAGCTTAGTTCCTCACTTTTTCTTAACGCTATATGAAACCTATTTGCTCTCTCAAAGGGCAGAATACTAGATGAATTAGACTTTGAATTTCTGATAAAAATATTTGTAACAGAGAACAATGTAATTACATACATAACCAAGAGCGCCAGGGCCAGGGCCAGAACAGACTTAGCCAGAGGCCGCGGGAACTGCCAGGTTAGTGAGTCAGGCACTTCCATGACTAGGCAGCCATTTGGGGGACCCCAGTTTTGGATGCAGGCATCTTCGGACTGCTTCAGTGCTGTTTTGGACACCTACATCCATTTTCTTTTGGACCAGGCCCTATTTTTATACTTGAACACATGATGTATCACAGTAACATATGCACAGACATTAGGAGAAGCAACTCTAACACAAAATAAAATAAATATATATATATAATACAACATGATCTAATAGCCATGTCTAGAAGAAGCTATTGTTCTTTTCTGTGCTTGGGTTAGGCACGTTTGTTTTAACAGCTTTTAATACTGTATCCCATTTACTATTCTTGTGTTCTAACTGTCGTTTCCTAAACTTGTGCTGAAATAAATCATTGCTGTCTTCATCCTCAGCCTCTGACACTATCTCCATTTTTTGTATAATCAATTTAAGGAGGTCGTGCTGCTTTTCCAATAGGGTTGAAATATCTTTGAGCCTAAAACAAAAGAAAAATATGCATATAGCAGGCTTTATCATTTGGTTTCAAAGGACATTTTAGTCATTAAAATTACAGGCGCAAAACATCTGACAGTCTTCAGCTTCACTTTTCAGCTAGTCTAGAATATTCTCCAGAGAATTTTTGCAATTCATATAGATACAGAGCTTGCATCAGGCCTACACAAGACATTTATTTTTCTATCTTTTTTACTATTTACTATTTTTTAATTATTTTCTTAAAAATGAAAAAATGGGAAGCGTAAGAACAGCAACATAAGAACATTTACAGCTAGAGAAAGGTGATCTATAAAGTATAGTCTAAACTAAATATATTTCAAAACATGTGAAAAACATGAGAATTTTAACATTCCAGCAACTAGCCAGCGTTTATAGAAGGAAAAAAAAAAAAGGAAAAAAAGTGTATGTCGTCAGGTCTGATTGTCACTAGCTTCAGTTTTGAGCTCCAAATGACAAACTTTTCAAGCAGTATTTTCAAAGGAGAAAATATAATATTGCACAGTGTGCAGCTGTGCCAAATAATTTCAAATTCTAGAAAAAAAAAAAGTTTTTCCCCTTCCCTTTGGGGAAAAGAAATGTTCATTGATGTGCCGTGGATTTCAAAAAAAAAAAAAGCAACTTGTTAAATTTTATGGTTTGACTACAGCTCTTAAGGACATATTCTCACACACCTCTACTACTGCAGTTATTCCTGCAAAAAAATGCTTAAACTGAGTCTGCGCTGAGAGCAGATTTTAGTAGATAAAGAGAGAAAGAACGAGCACGTAGAGACAGATTTCCTAGCTGTACATGCACTGAAAGCCATTCTGAAATAATCCCTATGGATATACTGATGAATAAGGAAAAGGCTTCCAAGGCTTTGGGAAACAGGTGATTGGTTTATCAGGCCAGCAGTTCACTTTTGGGAAATAATTTTGAAGCAGATTTCTCTGTCCAACCATTGGAAAGTCAATTACTGCTTGTGTATATTTATAAAACAATTGGAACTACATTAACTGTAAGTTTACCATGTCTTGACCAGCTCCATACGCAAACCTCTGATCGTGAAATAAAAGTGCCTCTTCTCATTTGGTTCACTTTAATGAGCAAAGAAAGAAACCCATGCTCTTTTTCTGGCTTGGAAATTCTGAGTACAAGAAGGCATCTTACAACACTATTGTTAAATAGGACTATGAAATATTTGCTCCACTTATTAGTACAGTAATAAAATAACACAATGAATACCTGTATTTCTGCTTCAGAACTTCCAGTTCTAAAGTGGTATCAGTGCTCTGTGCATCTGTGGTCGAGTCCTCACAGCCAAAGCAATACTGGAACACACTCTAAAGGCAACACGGGGAACCAAGTTGAAAACGGGTGTTACAGTTTGACAACAGATTAGAAACCCCCAAATGGGTGAACAGTAGAAGTCTCTGCCTCAGTGTTAAAGCTGAAAGCAGTTTCTGTTATAAAGTCATTTTAACTATAATAAGATTTTGCAAAAAGACTTTGCAAAATGGTGTTTAACCAGCAAATTCAGGCTATCGACAACAGTTAAAATGAAAAGTAAGCAAATAACAGAACAAATATTCCAAAAGTAAAAGTTAAATGTTCAGTCTAAATAACCTTTTTTGTCTTATGTCTCCTAATAAAAATCACGGATCACTGAAAACTCGCGCATCAAATATCTGAACATATCAGGCTGCACTGAAACCAATAAGGCGTTTTCACAGAGGATGTTGCACATCTAAACCCACTTCCACTGGTATTAGCTTATGACTGATCTTGATTAACACAATGTTCCTATCAATCTGAGTATGTACAAAACATAAGTCTACCATATTGCATTTTAGGAAGAATACCTTGGTCTAAGATTTTCCATCTTACCATAAATCCACAGTATCTTGGTCTGTTGGGATATACAGTGATTGATTCCTGGTCCACCCGACTTAAGAACCAAAATGGCAGCTTCTTCTCTAAGTTTGTGTGAAGATTGACCTAAACATATTTTTCATTCAGAGTGTGATTATTCTCTTTGGATAAAAGCACATGATCATGAGAAAACAGCCATTAAGTCACCTATTAAGTCATTCTATTACTAGATTTCAAGTCCCAGAGGATATCTACACTGCAAACCATGGTGTAATGTTCAAACAGTCGAGCTCAGACATGAGACATTCCCTCACCGGAGCACAAGGGAGTTTCTTAGCAGGGGTAATTACTCCACATAGGTATGTACTCTTATGACTAAACTGATTCCAAAAGTGAGATAGCTCTTATATAATGGCTTGAGTATCTGTTTACTATACTGAAGGTCACAGCATAGAATTACAGGGCAGAAATGATCAGTCCATAACATTATCATAACCAAAGAACTGGAAATCAATTTATAATGAAAAAGAGAGTGATCATTCTATCTTTAACTGTGCTTTTACTAGGTTATGAGAGAGCCTGTAGAGGTTAAGATGCCTATGAAAAGCTCATGGGAACAGTTTTCCCGGGGTAGAACAAAGGTGTTATATATATGAGTGCCTTTTCAGGTGATGCTACCTTTTCATTCATTCTAAAATTCCTACAGAAATACTAACACATATTTATTACCTTAAAAGAGTAAGACATAAAGTACAAGCCTATTTCAGACAACCATAATCCTGTCAAACCTATGGTAAGTCTTAGGCTTCGTGAAGATTT
Source organism: Nothocercus julius (assembly GCA_013398735.1). NCBI lineage: Eukaryota > Metazoa > Chordata > Aves > Tinamiformes > Tinamidae > Nothocercus > Nothocercus julius. The sequence continues at coordinate 2,265,752 of VZSV01000016.1, forward strand.
CATGGCACTCTCTGATGTTGCAAGACACAGTCTTTCCTGAACATTCTGTTGGCCAAGAAATACCTCAACAGGTGAAAAACATGACCTGCTTCAAGAATTGCCCTTAAACCTCTGATTTAGTCTCTTGTATCTCTAGCAAAAAATACCTCTGCCAAGAAATACCACTTGGGAGGCAGCTCTATGCTAAAAGGGAATCAGTCCTTTAATTATGTCCTTGGGCATTCTGTCTCTGCATACATCTCTCCTTTCTGCTCTGCCACTAGAAAAACAGAGCCATCAGGGTGTGCAAAACACTCCCTACATCAATTTTATAAAAATGCTCGGTTCTTCTCCCAGTACAGACTTTAAGTGGAATACTTCAAGGTATTATACCCACAGATACTTTCTCTAACTCTGTCAATGAAAAAGAATCTTTACTTCTTATTTAACAGCTGTCTATTTTGTGTACTTTCAGCTGTGAAAGTCAAACTTGACATACAAATTCACATGGAAAAAAGAAAGTCAAAACTATACTGCAAAGTTACAGTTTGTTAAAATGAAAACTCTACGAAGTCATGTTACTGGACCTAGACCTAGTATATAAGCAAAAAGGAATACATTTGCAACAGCTAACTCCAAAATATTTACGATAGACATAGCTTCAGAAAGTATATATATTACTAAATTCTTCTGTTTTCAACAGAAATAATGTTAGGCTCTATATGTAACTTTAGGTATCTATATACATTTAGAAATATGACCCTAAGATCCTTCATTATGTTTGGCATTTCAGAGTTGTCGCCTTAGAAGACAAAGTGAGCCCCCCATATATTGCAATGAATTTGGAGTCCCTCTAATTTCCATGCACTTCGACATTCTTCCCACTGCATCAAGTCTCTTTGTAAAAGGCAGCCTTCCAATCTCAAATATTACATTAACTTCTTTTGAGATTCTTAAGCGCATTCAACTGACTCTTCAAAGTTCTTAAAAATGCATTTGCATATTAAAAATAATTCCCTTAAATGATTCACATGAATAAAAAAGAGAATCAGAATAGGAAGCCCATGTTCACTAATCTGTTCTACAGACATGTGAAGTAGGTTAATGCTAAATTAGCTGATTATCTGGATGGTGTCCAAAAAATGGTATCTACTTTCTATAGCAGTTGCTCCTATGGTATGTTACTTACCTGCATTGCAATCCTTTTCAGTGCCGCATATTTTTGCACTTCAGCTATATCCCCAACAGCCAAACCAATCTACAAACACATAAGAGGATCAAAGAACTATTACACTAACCATTTTTTCGAAGTCTGTGATTTTAATTGTATTTCTCATTCACAATTGAACTCAAAATGACTCAAGTTAAATTTGCTTTGTTTCACTCAAATCTGGGAACATCTTTCTTCTTTGCATATTTGAATATCTGTATATTTGCATATCTGCATATTTGCATATCTGTAACACCTTTTTTTTTTTTTTTTTTTTTTTTTAATGCCAACTATCTAGCTATCACTAACACATTAAAGAGCTACCTTAACTGCCAAAAATAACATTAATTCTTTGTGGTTCTTCATGACTGCTGTTAAGAGTAAAATACAAGTTGACCTCAGATGAAATAGGACCAGGGCAATACTGCAAATCCTAACAAAATCCTGAACTGTTTGGTTTTCGTATTCCAGCTCATGTAAAAGCCTGTTTTCCTACCAAAGCTGTAGCTCAATGGAATGTGGCTGAAGATGAATTTATACATCTTTCCCATTTTTCTCTATGACAGTTTTCTGATCGTTTTGTTTTGCTTCAGCTTCATTCAGCTTCATTTCTTTGTTTTTTAACAAAACAACACCAATGACATTTATTCTGCACAACAAAGATCTGGGTGGGTCTTTGTCATTGTCAATGCTAGGGTCCAGTGACAAAATACAGTGAATAGTTTAAGAACTGAGGCTATGTCTAGACTTTGGAGCAGGAATGTACCTAAGTATCTCTCCAAGCCATGGTCCTCCAGTTGTTTCTATCAGGTTGATCAAAATAGGGCAGCTCCACATCAACCATGGATTTCTTTTCCTGCGGAAACCAGGGTCTTTCTTTGCCATAAAGTTAGATTAAAACTAGAAAATGTAGGTTCTAAATCACTCCAGAGTCCTGCAAAGTCTCAGGTCTCATGTTTCTTCTAGGAACAGGGTAAAGCCAGAGTGATGCAGGAGATGCCAGAGCAACTATGCCTCAGGAAAGAATAAAAATACTTTCTTCTGCTTTTTGTGCACCTTTCCATTAACCTACAACAATCTTTTTCTACTCTCTGATAGAAGAGGGCCATGTTTCTGTCTACTCTAGAGATGCATACAGGAGGCAGGGAAGACTTTCTTGCACACCTTCCCTTGCAGCTGAACAAATTCTATCACAGATGTTCCCTAAAGATATACAAGAGTAACTCTGCAACAGTTGGAACAACTATGGAAAAATACTTCAAACAGTAAATAGCAAGAAAAGGGAGCCAAAGGAAAGCTATTCCGTATACTAATACTGTGCATAAACCTGTGTATAATCACTTTTACATATTAATGAATACTTACCAGCAAGTTCATAAGAAGGATTGGAATAAGTAAGGTAAAGATAATGAGAACTGTGTAACTCAGAAATGGATATGGCAATTCACTGCTTAGTAAAGGATCAAGGAAAGCATCGTGATAATTAATGTCTCCCAGCATCATTGCAAATGTCTTCATGACAGAAAGCAGAGGTGTGCTATAGGTTTGCTGCAAAAGAAGAAATTTTTAAAAAATCAGTAAAAAAGCAAAACTACAAGATTTATAAATAAGCTCTCCTTTGAGATTCTTGGTCAAAGAGTGGTATCTGTAATTATAAAAAAAAAAAAAAAATGTCATGCAACTAACCTGTGAACCCAAAAGGACAAAGAAGCTGAGTCCAAAGGCCAGTATCAGGAAAAAGAAAACAACAGCAATTCGAATCAAAGTCCTCAAAATTTCCCAGAACATGACAACATAGATGCCGTAATTTTCAAATCTAGGAAATAATTCAGTGTGAAAGATAACCAAAATTAAACATCAAACCAAGATTCTTTTAGAGTTACATACATAAGATAATAAGTAATCCCAGTTTTCATGTGTGATAACAGACATTTAGTCTCTCTAAGGCATTCTGAGATGGTCTGACAGTCTATAATTTCATGTCCAAAAGAATGCAAATAATCTTACTTATTGTAGCTTCAACTGAGGGATCTCGTATTTTAATTGTATTTTAGTACAATAAAGCAGTACTTCTCAGAGATATTGTTTTTCATGGATTTTTTTTTTCTGCCCAAAGTTACAGATAGTACAATACAGTAGGACAACTGCTATACTCAGCATAATAATACGAAGAAAATTTTCCATTTTTGATACTTTTAAATGTCAGTTCAAATGTCAGTAACCAGAACAGGATGCAGCAGCCAGATTGATTTGTAAGATTTTTAAGAACTCTTGCTTACATTTGATAATATGTCACTACAAACTACACAAAAGAAAGAAGCAAACAAAAAAATCACTGCTCAGGAAGAAGAGCACAGCATAGTTTTAAATTGCCTGTATTTCTAACAAGTCTGCCCTCTGGCAAGCCTCTCCTCGTCTTGGTTTAAACATAAACCAGATATTGGAACATGAGTTGTCATAAAGCAGATTAAGTTCCTTTTTCCCAAATAATAAATTGGGAATTTATGTACTCTGCCAAATTCAGGGACCAGATGACTGTTTTATGCCGTAACAGTAGCAAATGAGAAAATCCTTCCATAGGGTTTTCTCCCTGAAATATTACGTGTGAGGTTGAAAAGATCAGGCTGCAGGTAAAACAGGCCTAATCTCCTATGCTGGTTTCTATTAGACAAAATCCCACTGAGGTCAATAGAGCTATAGGTGGCTTCCAGAAAAGTCTCATTGAGTTAGAAGAATTATATGTAGAGAACCTATGAAATTCTACAACCAATGTTCAGGGAAGGAAATCATTTTAGGTGGTAAAGAAGGAAAGACGGACAATCTTTTGTTTCATGGTTTAGGTTCAACCCCTTTTTGCTCACAGAACACATCAAAGGAGAGAGGTATCAAGCCCATTCATTAGTCATCCTAAGTCTGACATGGGCAGGACAAAGTTTGTCCTAAACCTACTACCTCTTAATGGCATTACTGCTGCTTAGAAACCTTGCCCTGACTGTGGCCTTAAACATCACAACTACAGCAAAATGCTCCTGAAATTACCCAGCAAATGCTGTGCTTGTCTTCTAATCTCACATGGGTGACAAGTGCATATATACACTAAGAATCAGAAGGGCAGTGTTACGGCACACAGGTATCCTTAAACTCTGAACAGCTTCAAACCTCTTTTTTTTCCGTTCAAATGCATTTCATCTCCGTGTAAGGCACCCCACCAAGGCACAAACATGTTTTATTAGATTTAAGCACTACAGCCACCCCGTTTTTCCCCACCTGTCAGATCTCCTGAAGTCTTCAGGACTCTAAAGATGCTATTCTACCAGTGATTGCATCAAGACCATTAAAGGCAATAAAGAGCCTTTATATAAATCAAGTTAATAATCTCACCCATCATAGTTCCTTAAGACAGTGAGGGTGTGGAAAACTGAGGTTTACCACTTAATCTACAAATGATAAGAGACATTACCTTGTTCAAGGCATCATCAATAACAACAAAATCTTCCTTTTATTTCTCCTAATTCATTTCCTGATAGTATTTATTGTATTTTGGGTTGAACAGCTTTTTTTTTCTTTTTAAAGAGAAAGTCTGTACAATATAATGAAACACTTTCTAAAAATACATAATGCTGGCATTGCTTACGTGACAGAAAAATATATGTTATTTTTCGACTTTCCATAATAAGCTTTGTGAATCTCAACATGAAAAACACCAAAACCTAGATTATAGTTCATCAGAAAAAAAAATAAAAGCCCTAATCAGCAAACTTGTATAGTTAGAAGTAGAAACAGGGCTATCACATGTGCTCAGTCAACCTCTAGTACGTATAAAACATCTGAACATTATAAAAGATGTTATTGTAAAATATGTAAATATTTGTTACCGTTGAAGGTAAAGCAAGAAGTTCATCCAAGACAAGTATACAGCAATTGCTCCACATTCCCACTGCAAATGAGCTGGTGTATTAATAAATAAAGAAGACACAAAAATTATGCTTGTAGTATAAATTGTCCAGTCCAGTAGATTGGAGTAATCCAACAAATATTTCAATTTCTAGGATTTAAGAGAAACAGATGCATATTTACAAGTCATTCATCACTAAAGGACTGAATTTAATAACATTATTTAAATCCTCTTCTCACTTTTAATCTTATTTGTAACAATTAAAGTAAAATCAGATGACATTCAGTATCATTAAAACTACGCAAAGCACACTCTCTCATTAATGTGTATAGATCTATTTCTGTATATATTTACCTGCTGAATGAGCTGAAATATTTCTTTGCAGATTCCCAGTAAACTCATAATTAAAACTAAACACATACACACCCTTGTGAAATATGAATCCTGAAACACAAATCACAGACCACAGAAAAATTTAGAAATCTGTAAATGAACAATCTTTAGTTAAATTCTACCTACTTCATACACATTATACTGCACCCACTATCTTATCTCTAACTTGCTTCAAATTAACTTCTCAATGCCATCCAAATTCTGTTCTACTGATGTTTATAGTAAAATCCATGTCATGTGTATTGTTTTTAAGTAATTCAAATCAAGTATGAAATGTTCAGCATTCCCATGACAAACGGCTGGTGTGCTAGTTTATTTTGACTGCTTTAGTTTGGGAACTGAAATTGCAGTAATTAGGTCACTTTTTCAGCGGTGTAAAGTTTTTACGTAAGTCATGAAATGCCTGAGAGAGGCACATAAAACAACAGTGAATTTCATCTTTACTAAACCAACTCAGAGCTCATTTCCCACCTGAGGGGTTGACTGATTCACGGCCAGACCACAAATTCGTACCATTTACTTTTCATTGATGCTGCCAATACATATCTGCATACACACTGTGCTAACCCTCTTTAATCTAGGTAAGAGGACTTTACCGGTGTTGTGTAATGTTGTGCTCCTACAAAGATACAATTCCCCACTCTATTCCCATTCCCAGGTCATTATAACGCCACTTCCTTCACTGCATGACACTGCACACAAGTGATTTTTCTTGCTTTAATCTCTCAGGCAGCCCCTCATGCCTGCTGTCCTGTTCACTGGCTCTCCACTAGCTGGCATCATCACTGCTTGGCTAAGCACTGGACTCTGTCTGTGCTCCTTCCACCTAGTCTCTGATGACTCCCCAGGCTGCATCAGCCACGATGAAAACCAGACCTCTGTCTGCTTTGTGCAGCTCTCCTCAAGGAGAGCTAGCACAGCGTGAATTCTTCCAGTGTCGCCTTCTGAATCTTGAGGAACGCTCTAAGTACTGGTACGGGCTTGGTATTTTCGTGTATCAGGATACCCACGTGAACTTCTTATATTCTTTTGAGTTTATCTTATTTCATATTACTATGAAACTAGTAGCAAACCCCTTTTGAGCTCCTATTTCAGTTGCATGTTCGTTTCCCCCAAACTAGAACTACAAAATATCTGCCTTGATTTTTTTTTTCTTCCAATATGCTTGGCTTTAAGTGATATAATCACCTATTTGAAATGAAGAATTTGAAAAATTCACCTCACCACTAACTTCTCATCACCGACACCAGCACATCATAGTTTCAGGGCTAACAACACAGGCTCTCTTCTCAGAACACACTACTTTGTGCCTCTTGGAGGCAGAGCTCTGTCACTCTCCCATTCTTCAACTGGACACAGGACTATAACATTATGTGTGAGTTGTACATAGGAACCATGGAATCACAGCTTCAAAAAACAGCAGTACTTGCAGTTTCACCCTCTTGGTGTCTTACAGTATTCGGCTCGGTGACAACTCTGCCTTCTTGAAAGATGGAATACAGCTTAATTTTAACTACAGGAAGGAGACCCTTACAAAAGGACACCGGCCAGTTGCACCAGTGTCTCTTTCCTAAAGTCTATTCCTCTATAGCTGAGGGCCTGGCAAGTCTAACTTGTTCAGTTCAATATAGTGCCCTAATTACCCCAGTTCCAGCTTCTGAAAAAAAGGTTTGAGCTGTTTCTCTTAACCCCGGTGCAGCTACAGAGGACAGGTTTCTCCTGAGACAGGGTCCACCCTTGCTTGCTTTCCTTATGGCTCAGCTAAAGTATAACTTCCATTGAATCTGTATCACTAAGCAGATCATATACAATGTTCATAAATCATTACAGAGTACCCCACATCTACAATAACTTTGACTGAGAATTAAAACATTCAAAACTCAAAATGCTGCACAGGTACTTTGTTACCTAATCAAGTTCTTCATTTTGAGATGTCCTCGTAACTCCAAAATGGTAGGACCTCATTCACCCTTTGGAACAACACAATTTTTCCTAATTCTTTTAGGAATTCAGGAATTCCTAATTCCTGAAGTTTATGCGTAAGGATTCTAGGAAACATCCTATCTGCTTAAAGACCTTTCTTGGAGCTCTCTATGAATATACTGTTATATGGAGCAGTTACGCTCCTTGGTACCAGGAGTGCTACCAAGATACAGACTGGCAAAGTTTATTCTACCTTAGCTTTATGTTTTACAAGCGTAGTGAAGAAATATTGTGCATGTAAGAAAAGTAATATACAGATAGGCAAATAAAACTCTATCTGAATGCTCAAAGGCACTTTATTTAATGATGATTATTTCTATGTTAAATTTATAATATGTAATGTCCAGTTATTTTGGCTGACCATTAACATGATACAAAAAGCTAAAGAATTCATTTTCTATCTTTTCATATTTAAATATGCTTTCTTCTTCCTCAACTTTAAGGAAATGTTCACTTTAAGGAAAAGACTGAAATAACCATTCACAAAAGTGAAATTTTCAGATAAGAGATTAAAAATGAGAAACTTTATAAATTTTAGCTGCAGTTGATAGATAATAATTGTAGAAAATTAGTTAAAAATTATTTAAATAACTGGTCTCTTCCAATAAAAATCCTAAGCATATTGTCACTAATAGAAAACCCAGTACCTCATATTCTAATGGTCTTGCTTCATAGGTTTCTGTTCCATTCAAGGGTCTTCCTGGCTGTATGTGGGTGACCAGAAGAGTCAGTGGGATGAGACCAAGGGAATATATGCCTAAGTTCATTAGATGTGCTCGAAACCCATAGGCCATCCTTGAAAGCAAAAATGTTAACATTTCAACAATTTACAAACTGAGAAAATCAAGGATTTAAAGCTCATAGCAAATAATGCTTCTACTCTGAGGAAATAAACATTTCTTCAAGCTGTACATGGACAAAAGGTATTAGCCATTCTGAGGATTTGCTCATTTTCTTTCTAATTCAGTGATAATATTACATATTCTTGCAAAAAAAGTGAAAACAAACATGATGGTGGTCACCTCTGTAAATCTCAAAGAGTCATTTATGAAGTTCTAAGCAGTATTTTGTATGATAGTCATAAGCATATATTAAATATTTTTATGAGCAGTTATGTGGAAAATACATTTGCTTAACATGACACTAAAAATATATGCATTTAGTGCACAGCTTTCAGGTACAATCGTCAGTCTAACCTGCAGTATTATATTTTGTATACATTAAAATACACCTACCATTTCATAAGCAAATATTCTTTACATACAGGATGACTCAGTAGCTCCACGCGATTGTGACGTACCATGGCCTACAAAACAGAGAGTAAAAGGATCAAACCTAACTTGTTTAGCTGAGCAAAATCCTCACAAAACCATCTAGACCATCTTATTCATTTTAATATTAGCCTAACCAAAAGCACAGTGTGCTTATGTACTATGGCCCAAATCTATTACTAAATTGTTACTTGCCTACCTTTTCTCCTGAGGCTCTGTTTTTAAAATTAAAAAAAAAAATCATAACTGTACAAAGATAGCATATGTTGCAAAATAAAAATAATAATCTCGTAATTATGAGATTTTTCAGGTTGGGAGCTACAGATGAGGTATAATCATGCTTTTCTAGTTATATTTAACTAGAATATATTTATTCATTATTAAACAGCACACCCAGTCTAATTATCAATAATAAGCTCAAAAAAGGTGATCAAATAAAGCCACCGAAGACATTCTTCAAATGAATTCTGACAGAAATTAAGGGAACATACTGACCATATTTGAGAACGGCCGATTTTTTAAGGTATAGAAAGTATTTTTCAATTATCATATGAAGAAAAGCAGGTGGGAGCAGTTTTGTCATTCTACATTACCTTATATTCCCATAAATGGTCACTATAATGACAAGGTATGGTTTTCTTTGACGTGCTATCTGCGTATACAGTATGTTCTCTTGAAAAATTATTAGCTGCTCAAATAACTAAGAATTTCTATCTAATCCTAAAATAAATCTTATTTGTCAGTTAGATTATAAGTACTTTGTGCTGTATGCCATTCCAATATACCACGATTCTATAGAGTCATAATATTTCAAGAAGCATCATGATGAAAAAATTCCAAACCCTTGGTGTTAAATCCAACAAGATAGCATGGATTGATGTAAGAATAAAATAACTTACATTTAAAGTGGTAAGTGGCTCATAAAAAATGTCTTCATCATCCTTTAGTTTCTTGTTTAGCGTCAGAGGACACTGGAGATATCTGAAGTTATATTCAATCTGAATAATAAAGATACCAGCATTTCATTAAGACAAAATGCCACTGAAATGTGTCAGTATTCAATGAAGTATTTCTTAAAATTCGTATTAATACTGATGGTTTTGTGACAAATGCATATTAAAAGCACAGATTCAGAATCAGGTATTAGTGAATAACTACAGAACTATCCATGATTCATCAAATGTGCTAGCTGATTTCAACTTACATCATGACTCATGTAAAACTACAGAAAATACTTAAGAGATATTAAAAGCTAGTATGGTATCAGTAGCTAAATGTCTGACAATTTTCTAACTTGAAGTTTCATTGCTGCTAACATATCGCTAAAGACATTGTGACATGTTGCAGCCTAAAATCATAAATAACTTTAATACATACTGTCTTCACAAATTTTTCTCTCCACTTACATAGAAGTCTCGACTCGTCTTTTCTTCTGAAGACTCAATTATGCAGTTATCCAAAACGAGCTTTGAAGATGAACGAGAAAGTAAATTAAGCTGATTGCTGATCACAGTCATTAGGAAAGAATACAAAATGCATGCATCTGAAGAAAATGATCTTCAAAAGTATGGCAGTTACCTAACGGAATCAGGTTTTATGACATATGAATGCTAGAAAATTTGCAAGTTTACAAGTGTAAAATATAAGTTTTTATGTACACAAAATATCAAGTTACCTGATATTTTAGTCAGAAAGGTTTTTTGTTTGTTTTTTAAACGTTGGTTTAATATTTAATGAGAAGGTGGAGAAACACCTCTACTTGTTTAGATTTCAATTCTCTCACCTTTTTACACTCAACTCACTTTTATACTCACTCCATTAACATCAGAAACTTAAGACTTTTTCTTCCAGAAATAAGAAGTTAAAGTGAGCTACCTGCAAGTATTAGTAGAATAACTGAATTTATTAATCTGTGAATCATTATTTTAGTGTTTGTGAGTGTTTAGGGTTTGTGAGTACTGCATTTGGAAAAAACAACACAAGCTGCAACTAGAGCTTTTTCTGTAGCCATTTCTTAATGGCTAAACTTACTTTAAGTGATTCAGGAAGATACTCAACCATTTCCAACAAAGGACACTTATTGGCACTAGAACAATGAGAGAAGGTCAAAACAGCTTCTTCCCATCTGCAAAAATGCATTGAAATAATGGAAAAAGAATTATTTCTTTTTAAAATGCAATTGATTTTAGGTAATTTGAGTTATATTTAAGCAATTATCCTGAAAATCACAGCCAATAATACGTTTATATGCCAGAAAGACAAAAATCGTTAGGGAAGTAACTGAGTAATGCTCCAGATTCCTCCCTAAGAATGTTTCATGTTTAATTCTGATACCAAATAAAGAGAACTGTTTCAACTATCGTAAGTGCTTTCAAGAGCTGATGTCTTTCTCTGTACTCCACTGGAACCCCAAACTAAAGCTTGCAACATGGGATACAATAGTAGGTGGGTAATAGTGAATTCAGTGAAATACTTGCTGTCTTCCTGCAACTTTTAGCAAAAGATGTAATCTTTAGCCAACAGAGGGACATTTTTATTCTGGAAATGGGACTTAGTAGGCTTAGCAACATTTTTATATGGAAACACCCTAAACTGCAAAGAACTTACCACACTTTAAATATTTGCAACAATTTAAAACAACGATTTTAAATCAAAACACTTGACTATATCAATTGTGTTTACATTTCTGTATGTATTGATTTATTCCATGGAAGGTCAATATTCTCTATGTATGAAGATGGAAAACATAGGAGACTATGTATTTCTTACAGCCTCTAGGTTTTTTTCTCACAGAAACATTCAACCTAACATGGAAAAGAACATGCCATGTATCTGATACTGATTATAACTAAACCATTTTTAGTGGCTTTTTAGACCATAACATAATCTCTGGAATTTTAAAATAAGCACTTAATGACATCATTAAACCACAACTTCTCAGAACTTAAACTAGACTGTAAAGAAAAAAGTTGGATGGCAGGAAGCAAACTTGAAAAGCATTTTCTGTTTACCTTACCTTTTGTGTAGAATGACAGCAGATACTACATCTTTCCTCCTATTGTGTATGGCTTCATGGAGAAAAGAAGCTACTGCTTTGTTCAACAGAATTTTTGCACCATAGTCAAGAAGTAGCCTTACTGCTTTTGCATGTCCTTCTCTTGCAGCTAGGTGTAATGCTGTGTTCTGTACAGAAAAGGAGTAGAACAAAGCATTCACCATTTTAAAACAATGCATATTTCAGTGTATTTTCCAACACTGGTAAGTCACATTCTGTTCCTGGTTGCAAGTTCTCAATGCTTTTACTAGCAATATTAAAACACAGAATCTCTTCCTACAGATTCTTACAGAAATTACAGAAAAAATTCTTTATTCCATGTCTACAGCCACAGGAGTGCTAAAATCTGAAGAGGAAACTCAGCTGCAAATAAGAAAGGGCAATTAATTAATAGTTTTGTAGCTAACAAACTGTGAGTCACAAATAGGTAAAAGTAATGGTATCTCCAGATACTGAAAGTCTGCACTGGATAAATCAGGAAGAGGAGCAGTCTAAATTATGTCCAGATGTACTTGTATAAACAAATCCAAGAAAATCTGCAGACACAGCTTTTTAATATGAGCATTTTATTCCTTGGTGTTTGCATAAAATCAAGACAATGTTTAAAGTGGTTTAGGAATCAAGTCACACTGCAAGTTACTTCTGAAAGCCTTCCCAATTCATCCAGGCTTTTCTGAGGAAAATTAAGCAACAAACGTTAACAGTGATGATATATCGAGATTTTAAAAATGCCAAAGAAAATAGAGTATTATGAATGCAATTCATAGTGAAACAAATCTACTAATAGGGTATCACAGACATTTCCTCTAGAAGTAATAATAGAATAGAAACAAATAATATTTTGTGAATACATACCCCTTCTTCATCTACTCTGTCAGTGCATTTCACATTAGTATCCAAAATTATCTGCATTGTGCGAGTGTATCCTCCAAAGGCAGCATGGTGCAGGGCGGTCCAACCTTTATAATCACTTAGATATAGCAGGTATAAAAAAATAGTAAGGAAAATTGGAAATGCTTTTCATAATTTGAAAGTAAATGCAACTTCTTTTGCTTCAACATCTTTCTTTGTCATGATCACTGCAGAGATGTCCATGTCTTCTGTTAAATATTAAGTGATTATCAATGCATCACTCAGAAATAAAAGGCTGAAATACTTTGTTGTCTTCTCTTTTTTTTTGCTCTATGATTTACATGCTCTGATTGTGTCTGTTTGCACCTGTTCTCTTATATGTCCCTTTCTAAAGGCTGAAAACCTTAGAATATGCTGTTATGAATACCTAGCAAAAGATGTGACATACATGGCCATATTACAGAATTTTGCATTTCAAGACAGTGAATACAAAAAGCAGTATAAGCACATGACTTTATTTCTATTCATATTACTTCATTTTGGTGTAATGAAACTCAATATGCTTTTTATCACACAAAATTCCCCAATTTTAAGCCTAAGTTAAGACTAAATATATACACAGACACGTATGCGTGTATGTGTGTGTGTGTGTGTGTGAGAGAGAGAGAGAGAGAGAGAGAGAGAGAGAGAGAGAGACAGGGACAGGGACAGGGACAGAGAGAGAGCAATTACACATCTATCTTCAGGTCAAATAATTTTGCCAGCTTTGGAAAGAGCTGGACTTGGGATTCTTGACTAACACCTATCTGAGCTGAGCAGACAAGTTTCTCTAACAACTATGAAAGAAAGGGGCCTGTTAGCAGTGCATGGAGTGGGTTCTGTGTAGTGCATAAGCTCTCAACACAGGTGACGGTCCGCTAGGGCATCTCCCCTGAACACTTAGGCCCTAGCTCCAAGATGCAGCTGCGCATCCCTGGATTTGGGAGCCTGGACTTGAAAGTCAGAGCTCTACATCACATCTTGCAAAAAAAAAAGAATGTAAAATCTTAGTATCTTTGGCTCCTGGATCTGCAGGTGTGGGCTTGGAAGCTTTGAAATTCTTAACAGGATGTGGTGCTGTCAGTGATCTGAGTCTCTCTGACCTGAAATCAGGACTTCAGAGTGCCTGTGCAAGTTGCATGTGAACCACCAATTCTGAGAGTTCCCACCCAAGCCTGTTAGTGAAACTGACATGACAATATTTTCAAAACAATTTTTTTTTTTTTTATCAGAGTTTACAATTCATCAAAAATGTCAGTGTTGTTCTCTCCATTCGATTCGGAGACACCTCACTTTCCCAAGCATTACAATCTTTGCTTTACAGCTGGCCATAATTCCGTGTGCGAGGCAGAAGCAAGGCAGTGTCGGGTTACTTTTACAAAGATCTTACAAATATGGTCAAATATGGTCACAAGGCCTGACACCAACTTACATATTTAATAATGTATAAATATTCTTTGACAGATACTTGTATTACTTCCCAGGTGATTAATAATTTCCCAGGCATGGACATCAAATGTAAGGTGATAACTCTTCTTTACCTTAACAAAAGGAAATCTGTACACTTACCAGAGGAAAAGGGCCCCTCTCTTCAGAAGAAACTGAACTACCTTCTCATGGCCATTCTGCGCCGCCAAGTGCAGGGGGGTCATTCCCTTCTTATCACCTTCATTCAAGAGTCTTGTATCTTTCATATCTCTTATAAGTCGCTGGCACGTATTGATGCGTCCATAGCTTTGAAAATTAAAAACACAAAAATTAGTATCAAAGAAATCCATGTGGAAAAAATGGCACTGATTCATTGCCTAGGCTGCACTACTCACCTGGCAGCAAAATGTAATGGTGATTTCTTGTCCCTGCTCTTAGAATATATGGAAACGTTCAGGCTGAGTAAGTTATTTACAGAGAGGGGCACTCCTTGTCTGCAGGCATAATGCAGTGGAGTGCATCCTTCATTATCTTCATCCACTACAAGGTTCTTAATATGTTCCATCTGTTACCAAGAGAAAAACAAAAAACAACCACAAAATTGCATTCATATTGCTAACAGTCCACTCCACTTCTAGTAGTTTCTAACATTAGCTTTAGTATTTTTAAAATAGTACCTAAAAATATGAAAGAAGCCTTAAGTAAGGTAAATTTAATAACCTTGAAGATTTGGCAGTTCTGCTGCTCAAAGAACAGAGCAACTTGCCATTCTGAGCTCTCACTGCAATACAACCACAGAACGAGTAAAACACAGGAGATTCTTAACCCTACTTGGCCATTCACAACTGTAACACACACTGCTGTCAGCTGTATGTGGCTCGACTGTCAAGCACTATCAGTGCTCTGTTTTGCAACTGCATTTCTCTTCCTCTTCTTCGTTTCCCTGTCTTTCTACATATCTGCTCACTCACAGTCCTATGAATAACCTTTCTTAAAAAAAAACTGATTCACATTAAAGATGTTATTCCCAGTACTCTGAATGATAGAAAACTTCTATCCTTCAGGTGAGCTGGGGGTCTAGCAATATGAGTATTTTAACAAAGCACAGTCAAATATTTGGAAACTATTTTCAAACAAAATCAAAGACTTCATTATAGTTTAAGCCACAGATAATTCCAGCAGAATAGGCTGTAAACTGTGCAAGTCCTGGAGCTTGACTGAAAATGGGCACTTCCCCTAGCTTTACTGCATGCAGACTGGGTAAGTAAAAGTGAAAAATTCTCTATTATATTGCCTACCTCTTGAGATATTCAATCTGCCAACAGCAAAATAATTTATGGGATTATGTTATTCTTTTGCCTGGCGGTAAGAAAACTATATTACTGGCTTTAAAATGTTTTCATGAGAGATATGTACCTGTTCAAACTATTTTCTGGGACACTGGGTAACCTAAACAAATCTTTTACAAACATTGCAAAACAACGGGAAGTAGTTGCCTTTTCTTTCTATTTTCTAATAATGGGAATAGAAGGATACAAACTGATGCTCACTGTACCTGCAGAAATTTCTCATTGAGATGTTGCAATCCTCCAGGCTGCAATACCGTCAAATGCAAGAAATTCCGACCAAGATGATCTTTTAATGACACATTTGCTCCTAGATAAATAAGAAAACAAATACTAGGAGTTTCAAAACTGTTGGCCTCTGGCACTGATGGACAATTCAAGATTAAGTAATGAATATTTAACACAAATCTATGAAATAAATATTTCAATACTATGATGCATCACTTTATCACAAAAAATTACTCTTCTCGGTGTGATTTCATCATTATCTCACATATGTACAATATCACATCTCACTAGAGCATTAAGATTTACACATGGCCCTTGTACTTAAGGGGTACTGAGCTCCCACAAATCTCAACATAATTTAAAGATGCAGATGATCACCACTTCTACCGTTCACTCCCATTGTAATCACATTGTCTCAATGATGTTTTACTACTTTCAAAATCACTGTTATTTTATGTGGCAGTTATTTGAGTAATTATCCATAGAAACATTTTATATAAAGCAACCAGAAATGTGTGAGTTTTTGCCAGCTGGAAAAAAAAAAGTCTTAACAAAGTCCTTCATATTGTTATTATGTTAAAACTTTTTTAAGAAGATAAAAAACATTAACAAATTAACTTATGTTAATAACAAGAAAATATACCAATTTTAGCTTGCACCAAACGTATGGCAATTGAAAAACAAAGCTCAAACTCTGTGAAGGTATCTGTAATACAATAATATAGTAATAATAATATTAATAATAAAACCTAATACTGATTTCTGCTAAAAAACATGCTTCTGTGAAGTGGTGTATTCATTCCACTGTGGAGAGCTGCTAAGGAACACAGAGATGGAGTGCAAGTGTCACCTGTACCTTCAGAAGATACGGGCTGATAAAGTCTATATACTTTTCTATAGTCTGTTCACTCTACATGAAAAGGGGTGAAATCATCATCCTAATTCTTCTTTATCTTCAGGGCTACCAGCACTGAAGAGCTGCTTATTTCAGTTGCTCCTGGACTATGTGCTGAGGTGTTGAATTGAAATTAACAGAAAAATTAGATGTAGGGTTTTAACAGGAATGAACTTTGCTCAAATGAAGTGTATCATATGTATATATTCCTTTGTACCTTTTGAGAGCAGTAAATTCACAATTTTCCATGATGCACAAGAAGTAGCCAGCAGAAGGGGGGATCGACCTTCTATGTCGACACTATCAATATTTGCTCCCTGAAAATAAACAATTTCAAGTTTTTCATGAAAAACAAATTTTAAATGGTGTTGATCTTTATAAATATAACAGAATTACAGGTATTCTTAATAACTCCAGATTAAGTAAATTCAATGAACACATCTTTATATATAAAAAGTATGTTTTTAGACTATCAGCCACATTGTAGTCATCTAAATACATATTTGCACACCTATGTAACAGTGGCCTACTTCTAGGTGTACTGACTTCATGCCTGATGACCTTTTATTACTGTGCTTTGACATGCATTTATTTCCTTTAAATATATAATTCTAATTTGAAAATAATGGGATTAAAGCTCTGGAAAAGTAACAAAATTACAGCCCTTTTGAATGGTGTGCTCTTACCTAACAAACCATTATCAGAACAGGACCCTTTGGAACCACTCTACTAACATATACGAATACTGTTCTAGCGATTCAGAAACTAGCATGTTTCTACTTGAATTGCTTGATATATCTTTNTCAGGTCTCCTCTCAGCCTTCTCTTCTCCAGGCTGAACAGGCCCAGTTCTGTCAGTCTTTTCTCTGCTCTGTGATAAGTCCCTGCAATGCAGTGGATGCTGCAGCGAGATGGCTCTGCTGAGTGCCATGGACTCACCCCAGAGCAATTCTGAGTGTGAAAGCAAGAGTGAATTTCTTGATAAAACCTTCTAGGGGAATTGAGACAGATCTTTGTGGCAAGAAAGAAAAAAAGAAGTGCCTTTCCTCCTCTGCAATGGTTGCCTTGAGAGTGTTTCAACATCAGGAAGTTAGTTCAATTTTACACCTCATCCAAAAGATGGCACTATTAACATTGCAGAAGGGCTCATTTCTTGCCGGGACACTCGTCCAGCACCGCTGGGCAGGGGCTGTGAGTGCCAGCCATCCGTCAGCTCTTCCAGCAGTGCCCACGCTCCCCTCTGAGCTATGCGAGGAGCAGGAGCAGACAGGACACAGGGGCAGGAGATGGGACACGTTGCAGCAGTGAGAGAGGAAGAAAGAGAAGAAAGGGACATAAGAAAGAAGGGGCAGCAAGCAGGGGAAAAGCAAAGAGATTCAAGTCCCCAGAAATAAGGAACCAGAGGTAGGAAATGCTAAGCTGGCATTGCTGGAATTTCTCTCCCCACCCTACTGAACATGTGACAAATTCACAGTCCTGAAGAAAAGTGAAAAGATCCAAAACTGAGAAGTTTCTGTCCGTCCATAAATAAGAGTTATGGACTCAGCTGTAGGTACTCGTGGAACATAAAAAAATGCCACATCCCAGGCCCTGTGAGGCCCCTGTGCAATGGCCAGCGGTTCCTGTCTGATGAAAACTGTTTGCACAGGAGCATCATCCAGGTGACCAAGGTTTTGCATCACGGTGGTGCAGACGTTGCTAGCACGGGTGAGGTGAGCTCTCGGCTAGGTTCTCAGTGCAGCCTAGCAAGAAACCCCATGCAAAAACTTGAGAGAGCCTGGACGAGGTGCCAGGTCACCCATCTGCTCACCACATGCTTTGGATGGGCAAGCTCTGAAACAGAGCAGCTTGTCCACCTGTAACAGAATAGCGACAGAGAAATTTGGTATCAGCTTGAAACTGCAGGAGGGGTTTAGTTACACTAAATACAGTAAATATCCCTTCCAATCCCATTTATACTTTAAAGACGACCCAGGAGGTTGTCAGTTTAAGCTTAATTGGCCTATTTGCAGTGGAGCCAGTTCATTCGTACAGCTGGGACTTTTTCATAGATTTCAATTCATTGATTCAAAGATGTCAAGGCCAAAAGGGACCATTAGATCATCCAGTCTGGTCTCTTGGATATGCTCTTCCTTCCAGAAATTCTTCTTTGAGCTCCATAGTATGTACCTGGCAAAAGCATATATCCTAGAAAGGCACTCTGTCTGGAGCTGGTGATTTCCAGAGATGGGCAATGCATCATTTTCCTTGATTGCTTGTTCCAGTGGGTCAGCCATTTAGAGTTAAAAATGTAAGCATAATCAGCATCTTGGTGATCCAGGATGTGGCCTGATCCAAAAATGTTTAATGAACTGTGCCTGTCACAAATACCATGATTCTCTTTAATACAAGTCTTAAAATATAAGTTGGATTATGAAGTATTTACAAGATGTTAATTTTGCTGAGTGGGCTAATGAGCTCAAGATGCAGACAGAGCAGACCAGAGGTTGGGTTTTGTCGTTTGTTCTCCCAAATTTAATTTATGCTTATGTTAAAACCCGAGCCATTCTGGGTGATGGCTTATGCTTTACAGAACTCGGTTTTCAGTTACCCTTTGGAAGCTGTGACCGAGAAATGCCCCCACAAGACATCGCAGATGGTTCTTTCCATGCACAGTTTGGCAGATGCGCAGGAAAATTACGCTGGAAAGTTGGCTCTCAGCTGTGCTTTGTACTGAGGCGCTAATGCATGTGCTGTAATGCTTTGTAATGACATGTGGTCCTGCTTTTTTTTTTTTTTTTTTTTTTTTTGATATATCTTTTTTTTTTTTTTTTTGCCAAAATAAGCTAAACCAGCCAAGTTCAACGTAGTTGTATTAACAGCATATTTTTATTATTCAAATCTGAAGGTTTTGAAATGACTTATTCGGCTTAGGGAAAGCACAAGGGCTGGAGGGAACGGAATACTACAAGCAAAAGCTCAGTTTTGCTGTTTTGCTTGTTTTTGCATGAGGTATATGTTGCCAAGCCAATACATCACTATGATCATATCAGCAACACACAAGGAGCATAAATCTGCATCCATCAGCTCCATAAAGATGAGCTAACAAAATGAGCTAACAAAAAGTGTATTTTATCATGTTTTAGATACTGGGGTTTTTTTTCCAGAAATTGAGCTGTAAGACTAATTGGATGAGGTTATCAAAGTATACAACAAATTCTGTTTTATTTCACGTGTTATGCAAAGATCACTGAAAGACCACTGGCAGCTCTTCTGTCAACCTGCATGGTATTTGGGTCCAGCTCTCAGTCAAAAGAGAATTAACTGTACTCATAATCAATATTTACTTTGTAGGATAATAAACCCTGCAATATAGTAATAAGAAATATGCAGTAAATGGTCAATGATTACTTCCCCACAGGGAACAGGAAGCTTCTGGTATATGCTGATGAAATGCCGAGTGTAACCCACACAGAACCATTTTCCCATTTACTCTTCTAGAAAGTAGCCATCCTCTGAGAAATGCTCTTATTCATTGAAGAACAAATATGGACCTTCTATCCAAGTGGCTCAATCATTTCAGTGAACATAAGGGCAGTGATTTACAGTTAATAGCATAATCTCATAATCACTTCCTCTCTAGCTAGTATTGTTCAGTCCTCAGTAAAATGAACTCAGAAACATTCATCATGTATTAGCACAAGAAGAAGCATCTCATATACTGACACAAATATTTATGATATGGCTGAGTTAACAATTTGTAAGTTTAGCTTCTGAGCTTCTTTTGCTTTTCATTTATACATTTACATATACATGAATTAAACACAGACATATAAATACTATATGCAAAAGCTGTAAATGCCGATTAGTATTTATACCAATTTAATCTTCTGTTTTGCTTTATTGAAAAAGAAGGAAGAGAAAAAAAGGAAAAAAGAATGTTTGAAAAGAGGCAAAAATGTGCAAGTATTACTTGATTACTTTGAAGAAGCACACGTATCATGAGAATTTATGAAGGGAAACAATCTTTAAGAGAAGTAAACTCAGGAAGCGCCAGACATGTCAATGCTTAATTGTCAAGTACACACAAAAACAATACTCAAAGATTCAAGAAATAGCTAACATACCTAAACTGTAAGATCCCTCTGATTTTCCTATCTTAACTCTTTTTCAATTACACACATAGCTGTGCACGTAACTTGCAAATATAATTGCATCGTTTGTGTGCACGGACACAGGCACTATATACATAAATAGCAACCATGGCGAAGACCGCAATGGCATTACTTGTTAATATCGTGCTTAAAATGTTTAATTTGTATACCTAATCACAAATATACATTTTTAACATTACAAATACAGATTTTTAACATTTTGTCATATTTAAAGGTTGGAATATTGATCCAGATTTTCATCTTTTCCTCCTATTTTAAAGCTTCAATTCACCTAGCTGACAAAAATTCAAGGATGCAGCTGTGTATGTCACTGAAACAACAGCATCTACTCTGTGAAATGCTATACGGAGGCCACAGCACCAAAAATGGTGCAACTGAGAGATAAGAAGTTTGCCAGAAAATATGTTTTAGCATAGATAATCTTTTATTTATTTTCTAGAAGAGCTAGATGTAATAGTTATCTGTTTAGAATGATTTTTATCATCATAAACAAAAGTGCCAAAAAACACCCATAAAGTACATTATTTAGGAAGTAATCGGCATGCACATATTTAAAGCATAAAATACATACATTTTGTCCTTTACTAAAACCAGAAAGCCATTCTGAACTGACATTTGCCATTCCTTTTAAGCAGTAAAATCACTGCCAGGCTCTATCCACCTTCCCTTTTTCGCTCTCAAGTGCTATTTCACTACAGCAGTGGATGACGCCCAGTGATCCTGCCAGGAGCCTGGGAGAGGAGACAGCACAGGTAGCATGTGCTGCATCCCACTGACTCTGACTGCCATTTTTTGATCCATTCTCAGGTCAAATAAAAACAGACCTGAAGCTTCAAACATACTTCATATGGAAAGTCAAACAAACTTTCAACATGGGTTCCTTTCTACCAAAGAGGCCAAAATCTTTAAACACTACAGGAACACCAGTTTGTTCTTACCAAACGGATTGTTAAAGACTTCTCTCTAACAGCTTGTGTACACAAGCCTTCATATGCAAAAACTTGGGTCTGTATTTCTCAGGTAATAATGTCTGCAGACAGGTTATTTTTTCAGACAAGTTTCAGCAGTCAAACATCACCAGCTAACATTTGGTAATGCACTAAAAATATGTACAACATCTAGCTCTGACTAAATCAAATCCCTTTAACAGAGTTCCTTAAAAAAGCAAAATTTTATGCAGAAGAGAACATTTCTAATATTGTTGGCAAGAAATTAAGTAAAAACTGACATAAAATGGAAAAATTCCATTGGCTTCTGAGATTTTCCTCAGCACTGTACACCCTCAAAGCAGGGCATGTAATGGTGGTAGGAACCATAATTACTGGAGTTAATGAACACTTTTACAGCAGCCAGCAGCATCTCAAGTCACATTTTTTTCTCTTTCCCCCCATAATTACTGAGCAAAGAAATAGAGCTAAACTATACACAGAGTAAAAGAGACTTCCAGATCAGGCACAAACCTCAATATATGGCTATGTGACCCAGAACAAACACATGTACATACACTAGAGAAAGCATTTCTTTCTGTGAAAAGTAGATTAAATTCAATGCATGTTTAACACTCATTTCATTTACATAGTTCATATTCTAAATGTGAGGATGTCTGAGTTTGCATAGCCGATAAAAATCTTTTATGAGACTTTTCTCAGTAAGTAAAATAAAAACAAAAATGCAGATTTTCATCCTCTGTAACTGCAGCATGTTGTTATGAAGTCAAAATTATCACTGTAATTTCATATATATGTGTGTATATATATATAACCTATACCTGAGAAAATATTCTCCTTTATGAATTTCTCTATGCAGGCCTTTAAGAATAGACAGCAATAACCTCTATAAACATGTTGTTTGATTAAATATTTACCATTGAAATCAAATATTCTGCCAGTTCGTAATGATCAAACAATGCTGTCCTGTGGGGGAAAATGCAAAAATAGATTAACGTTAGAATGGACAACGAGGTTTCAAAGTAGAAGTCAGCAGTTTTTCCAATTGCAGCATTTTTTAGTATTTTCAAACAAGTATCTTTTTATAACAACAGAAAAAGAGTGAAATAACTTACCATATAATTCTTTTAGTAATATACTCTTTCCATTTTTGTTATTCACTTTTTATGTCAGATTTTTTGCTGTACTACAGAAGGTCAATATAGATTTTTACAACCTTCAGACTCGATTTGTTCCATGCAGACCTAAAGTCTCAAATCAATTTCACTGATCCAATCACCAAAAAAAACCTTCTACATACTTTCCTAAAGTCAGGGCTAAAATTGTAGTAACTCAGCTAAATGTGTATCAGACTGTGACAGGAATTCCTACTCCAAAAATAAGAAAAAAAAAAAACATATACCACTTGATAAAAATGGTGGTGATATTTAATTCACCTGCTAAGTTTCAACAATGAAGTTCACAATGAGCAACACAGAAGGACAGTACCAAGATTATTCTGTATCTCAAAAATAACACTGTCCTGAGCACGATCAGAAGTAATAACACAGGACACACTACAGCTGGAAGTAATTACTCAAAAGATGGTTTTTAATAATAAAGTCATGGTTCTGCATGGGTAGACACACCTTCTGTATCTACAGTGAGCCTCTCCAGTCACACATAAATATTGTTTTACACACTCCCAAAAGAAATTCCAAGGAGTCTGAACAGAAAGCAAAAGCATTTTATAAAAACTCTGACAGAAACATGACATTAGGAATGTGACTGAATCATGTTCTAGGTGACCCTGTGTGTGCAGAGGGGTGGGACTAGATGATCTCTAAAGGTCCCTTCCAATCTTAAGGATTCTATGATTCTATGTCCAGACTATATGTTCCTTCACTGCTCTCACCAAGTTAAAGTTCCTCCTTAGTTTAATTAATTCTTGATTCTTGATATTTCTTTTTCTGTTTCACAGCCAAAGGGAGCAAAAAATATCATTCATTATTGTCCAGAACTTTTCCCTACAACAATCATTTCCATAGTTTTGATGGTCAACTACCTAGCAGGTAGTGAGGCTCCAATGTGTTTGCCCAATTTTCTTTGGTGCTCTGTCATGACTTCGTCTTCAGCAGTGTTTTATCACTGTAACATTTCCAAATGCACCTAATCTTTAGCTTAACTTTCCAACACACTCCACTTCAAATGCCTTCATTTATTATAAATTATTCCATTTTACTCCCACCATACAAAGCACAAGCATATCTACTGCCTCCAAGTTTCTACCATTTATTTCATATTGTAAAACTCTTTGTAAAGTAACAATGCAGATTTATTGTTACTTTGTAAAGTAACAATGCAAAATTATTACACTCTAAGTACACTGTGTAAATCTTTCTTGCAAAAATTCATATATGGTGAGATAAACGACTTTCCATAAAGCAGGCGGTCAGCACATCTAAGTGCCTTTCTCTTACAGAAGACTAGGAAAACTCTACCACAGTTTTGTGCTCTGATTTCAATAGATCTTAAAAGCTAGAAAGTTGTTACACACACAAATAGCCATTTGCAACTTTGCAGTCACAGAGAACTGCACCATCATCTACCTTTACCCGATTAGGAACTCGATGATCAAAAAAAAAAAAAAAAAAAAAAAGGCAACAAGATTACTGTTGATATATTTTTTTTCATCTTCTGGGTAATACAGGCCCAATTAGATGAAGTTTAACGTCCACTTGTTCCACAGTCTCCAAAGATGCTAATTCACCTATTAATTCTTTAATGGGTTAAATTTTCAGTAAATGTTCAGCGATTCCTAGGCATGGTTCTGAGATAACCAGATTACATCATTTTGATTTTTATCCCAGCACAAAATCTTTAATGTTTTGACCAAATTACTGGCTGCCTTGTGCATTACTAAGATTATCTCCCACACCACAGAGAAGTTCCAACACATGTGGAAAGTCTCCCACTTTTTATCTACTTTATACAAGTATGCTATATCGTATAACTGGATGCTGTTAAAACGGTGAGACTAGTTAAGGACTTCCTGGTTCACAATTCATAAAGAAATCTGGCCGAGAAGTCTCCTACCTGTGAAGCAGTGTTTCCTTATTGCCATCCACAGCATCAATGATAGATTCCTCACCAGCGTAGGACGACATCATTAACTTGACAATCTCGGTTGCTCCTTGCGTGGCCGCAAAATGCAGCGCTGTGCATTTTTCATTCTGTGCATGGGACAAGAAAACAACATCTGAACACCGCCTACGTTCCAATCTATTAAATATGCCAGTGATCTAGCCCAAGAACCTAGTTGTCTCAACTTCTACACAATTATTTTTAATATTCTTAACATTTCTGGATACTGTATTAGATGTCTCCCTTAAATACCATTCCCGCAGGTTTTATTAAAAGTAGCTTGGTGTAATACATTATTGAACAATCATAAACTAAAATAGGTATCATAAAAATTACTAAGCAGTTAATGATTGGAAAAAAAATTTGCCAGAGTAATGTCTTATTTAGCTAACCGGGACAAACTAGCTTTGGAACATGCCTGAGGGATTTTATCCTTGCGCATTTCAGGAAATGCTTCCTTGAATGCACTGGATTACAGGTCAAAGCATCTTCACACCCCATTTCTAAGGGTAGAAGCCAGCAGGTGCATCGGAAGGAGCTTGTGAGCACAGTGAGCCCTCAGCAATACTTCTCCCTATTATCCTCCCAGCCTCTACCAATTCATGACTCAAGACTATCAGAGCCACAGAGCGTGTCTTTGTATTTACTAGATGTACGTGGCTTTTTCTTTCATGCATTTTCCCAACGGCTTTTTGAACCCATGCCAGCTTTGCAAATACCCTCTGCATACTACATGGCTTGTGTAAAGAAATCAAAACTGTTTCACTCCACTGCCCATTTTACCTGTTTCAGATCAATTTGGGCTCCAAATTCAATGCACATTTTGATCATTTCCAAGTCTCCACTTTGAACTGCCAAATGGAGGGGACTGCACTTCCCATTATTGGTAAAATTTATGTGAGTTTTAGCAGAGTGACCTAATTCCTCACCTGAGAGATGAAAGAAAATGCAAAATTTTAAGTAAGAACAAGGTAACATAAAATATCAAGGTTTTAAAGAACAGGTATTTTAATTTAGGAGTAACATTGCCCCCCTCAATATAAGAACATTTCACACCTATCATTAAACAATGAATGTACACATTGGGGTACACATTTAGGAAACCAGTTGTTGCTGCAATCCTAGGAAAGCGACTCAAGCAAATAATTTTGCCCATGGGAGTAACCGCATTAACTTCTTGTAAGTTCAATCACATATGTAAGGGCTTTCTTGTCCAGCTCTTTGAGAGCTAAAGCAGAAAATTGGCAATGTTATTATAAATACTAAATCTCATCAACTGATTTGGAACAAATTATTTACCTTTTTTTAACAGAATTTCCATACATGTTTTTGCACCTGAAAATGCAGCTGCATGGATAGGCATACATCCTGTTTTGTTTGTTTTACATATTTTCCCTCCATTTTCAATCTGAAAAATAATCCTTAGATATAGCTTAATGTGATACAGAAAATTCTGACTAATGAACACATTGTCACAGATACAGTTTCTACTGTCTCCTTTAAAAAAAAAGTGCATTTTAAGAGTTATAATCCTTTTTTCCACAACACAGACAAGACTTGTAAGTCTGACAAATAAGTAAAGGAGGTCATATATTGTTTTTTTTCCCTGCAGTTTTCTAAATTACAAAATCGCATTTTTGAAAAATATGTTTCTCAAAATATATACACCTCAGAAAGCCCAAGAGTTTCTGGCACTGCTTTTTAAGGAAAGTGTAACCATTTCATTAAGAGGACTTCTTCAGGCTGCTTCAGAAGTGTGTAAGTGAAAGCATAAATAAAGAATGGCATAGAGAAAAATAAAACACTTGAATGTAAGAAAAATATATGGGTTTTTTTGAGCTTTAAATCGTTACTATTTTTACCAAGAGATGCTCCCTTTACATAACGGACTGTGATACTACAGCAGTAACCACTGAACATTCCTTTGCAGTTCAAACACCTCACGAAATAAAAAGCAGCAAACTATGTAAAGTACTTTAACTATTAAGCCCTTGATTTGCATGCAGGTTTCCCTCCCTAAACCAAGAGAGAATACAGGAACAGAAGAACATTGCGTGGAGATAAGCAGAGCCACATTAAAAGGCAAAAGACAGTTTATACCCACCAGGAGTGTCAGTGCTTCAGGGTTATCCTTGTAACACGCTACGATTATAGGTGTGTTCCCTGCTTCACCTTCCAGATTAATATCTGTACTGCTATGCTGGACTAAAATCTAGATGTTGAAAATAACATTGAGTGAACCATAAGCCAAACACAACAACAAAAGCCTATTCCATTACTGCTGTTGTTTGTCACACATAGTTGCTCCTATCGTGACTTGTTCTGTTTGCACACCAGCAGCCCACACAAAGCAAAGGCACAGGAGGAATAAAATGATTTAGATTTTAGATCTAATGGAAACAGGGACCCTTACAGTCTTGTATTCCTAACATGAGCCCTGTGTTTACAGCTGACACTGAGCTACCAGATTACAGGAATAACTACACTGCACCACATATTTATTCCTCTATCTAGATATTTATGCATTTTTTTTCCTATTTCAGCAATTCCAAAGAATTTTGTGCACTGGAGAAATGGCATATTTTAATCACTCTTGGGCAATTTGACAACAGAAACCAAAGGAGAATTCGCTTGAATAAACAACATAGCAAGAAAGAAATGAGAGGACATACTTTTGTCAAGGCCTGAGCTCTAAAATAATCCAAATCCAAAATGAATAACTTTATTAGTCTAAACTGACCGTAAATTTAGACTTGGTAGAAGATTTGAGGACCATGAGATCTTTTAGTGCTGGCAGTCTCTACAATAATTTTGATTTTTGAATACAGAGATATCTTTCTCCTTCTTGTGCTTGGATGCACTAGAGAAAGAGACAAATTTAAAGTGAAAAATTAGCTGCTGTGGTGTTATTAAAGTAGTTGATTCAAGAATTTTACAAATTCTGAAATGTCAGACAGTTACTTAAAATGGAGTGCAAGTTTTCTCACTATGCTTAGTCAGATGACGAAAAAATACTTTAAAATTTCAGTGCTTTTTCTATTTTACATATTTCAAAATAGACACCTTAGTAATAATTTCTTCATTTTTTCTCATTCTTTTGCATTTTTAATTGAATAATAGCAAACAAAAGCAGAAAAGTTATTAAAATGTTTTTAAGAGCTGTGCTTCCTGATTAAAATCCACTAAAATAAATAAAACACTAACTTACTAGTTTCACAACTATTTTTGATAGTCCTGTGACTCTCTACGCAATTTAAATAAAAGCTTTCACAACATAAACAGTTAAAATACCACAATATCTACTTAAAATTTTATTTTAAACCTATTAGGACTACTTTTTATTGCTAGGACTACTACAATGGCACACCTATCAGTATCTAAGTCAAAATGTTATTTCTTATTTGCTAAGCTGAGAACACACAAGCCTCTCTATAAGCACCATACGTTAAACATCCTGCTTGCTCCACAAAGCACACGAGGAGCTAGGCCCAGGACACAGCACATATAAACAAGGCCTTGGGGTTCTGCATGCAGCTGGCAAGCTACTTATCAGGTTTGTTTACTTACATGAACTTCAGACTTACCTTAACAATTTCATTATGCAGGGATTGCACAGCCATATGCAAAGGTGCCATCATATTGGAGTTGAGAATATTTGGATTGGCTCCTCTACTGAGGAGTAAACTAACGCTTTCGACCTGGTTTTTCTTTGTGGCCCAGTGCAGTGGTGTATTTCCAGAAGAATCCATCACATTTAATACTGGCTCAAAGGAGAGAGAGGAAAAAAAAAACACACAAAGCAAAGCTGTCAAATGTTCTCATCATACTCAAAAAAAATGTTTTCAATTGAGGTTTTACTCTGGATTATTGCACTGCTCAAGGTGAGAAAAGGGGCCCTTTCTGATGCAGCCAAGCTGCAGGTCATACACACTGTTAAATCCAATTACTTATTGCACCCAACACAACATACTGTTTAGAGAAAATGTTCTATTAGATATAAGAATATATTAAAATACAGCAAGGTTAGGAAATACCAATAACGCTTTTCATTAGATCTTCTCAAATTATAATAGCAGAGAAATCAGAGGGGTAGAACAGCAGTTTTACTTCTTACTTGATGTTTTTTAATATTCTTCTTTCTTTGTTTCTTCTCTTTCACATTTTTCTTTGAATTTGCAGCTATTGCTTTAATGGACATACTGAACAAGTGAGCCCAAATAACTCAAATGAGAAATAATAAATAACTGGTTGCAAATTATTAGATGACTAAAACCCAAATCTTTTCTGATTCATTTAATACCACAGAAGTAAATCAGTACATGTTGATAGGACAGCTCTGGTCTATACCTATAACCTGAGTTTCAAAATTGGAGATGAACTTCAACAAGCACTCTGCAGAATTAGGAAGTTGAAAAAAAAATATTCTTCAGACTGAAAATTATTTCATGAACTATTTATTTTATTCAACAGAACAATTAACAGAATAATTAAGTCCAATAATATGGTACCTTCACAGGAAGAATCGTCCATGATCATCTGCATTAATTCTATTTGACCTCCTTCTGCAGCATGATGCAGGGGGGTAGCATTTAATTCATCCACTTTGGTAAGCCCGGAACGATTCTTCTTAATGAAGCTCCGTAGCCTACATGCACTTCCATCTGAAATCACCTATTTTGGATACAAATATTCTAATTTTCATATTTTCCTAATAGACAAGATGTTTGTAATGTGTGGCTGACAGCAATGTAATTCCCCCTCAACTGCACAGTTTCACAGAGAAGCACCCAAATCCTGCTCAGTTAAGTCAAAAGCAAAACACAGAGTGATTCTATTGATTGCAAAGGCACATCTCCAGGTAAAGAAAACAGCAAAATTAACAAAACTGGAAATGATCTTGTATCCTTTATTTTGTCTTCTGTAGTTAGATCAAGATCCTCCCTCCAACACAAGAAATCCAAAGAAATTAATCAACCAATTTTATCACTGGCATTTTTTATTCCCTCTGCAGATATGGCCCAGTCAAATGAATTCGGCAAAGAGGAAAAATGAATAATCTTGGTAATTTCCTCTTCTAGACCTTTCTACCGAGACTGACAGTATGAGCAATGCTGTTGAGTTTAGCCCTTGGGGTTCTGTGATGTTCCACACGTCAGAGCAAGCCACAAATCCTTCAATTTACAGCACTACTCCCAGTGTGTCCCATGGGCTAATCCTCGGCCTGAAAAAACCACTGTCTTTGTCGTATAATGTAAAACACCCTCTGACTGCTCAGCCCCCCGACACCTTCTGCTGCATTTTGTGACCACAGCCCACTCTGGAAACCCTTCTCATTCTTGTGACGGGAAGTTCTCCTGTCTTTTTACTGGAGCATTTCAAAAAGCATCATTGTTTATGAGCAGAATAGAGAGAAGAAGTGATTGCAACAGAATTAGCAGGAATCTCAAAACAAGTTACTAAGATCAAAAGGGAATTAAAAAAAAAATAATTCAATATAACAAAAGTGAAACAAACCTTCCCAAAGAGAAACAAGGGAGCAAAGCAAGGAAAAAAAAAACGAAATCCCGTAAATCACTGTCCTCGCCTCAACTGCCAAAAAAACACAAAACTTAGGTCTCCAGTGTCTCTCAAGCCATAAAAATGTCACTATTTTTGCTTTCGTTAAGCAAATATACAGCATGGAGCTGATCATGCTAAACTTCTTTCTGCTACTACCTAGTCCCACTGACCACAGTGAGATTACTCATGTCAACAACGTTACAAACGTTTTTAAATATTTAGAAGATTGGGACCAAACACATGGGTAGCATCCGCTTCAAAAGTACAGTCGGAAGACGCTGACAGAAAACAGGTGGTATCACTGCTGAAAGGGTATTTAATGAGTCAACAGTCATAATAATGAGGCCTATTATGTACACAAATATCCACATATTTCATACCCACCATAAAGGAACACATTTATTTAACAGCCCTACATACATGCACACTATATCTTTTATCTTTTATTCTAACTTGATTTTAACTGTAATGAATTTTATATCTTTCCATTGATTTAAACGAGATTCTGCCACTAATTACATGGGAATATTTGTCAATGTTAAGAAAAAATGGGGCCAAAGCTTTGCGCAATGAGAACTTTTACTAATGCCAACAACAAAAAAAGATATTTTAGCAAATAATGCAGTATTTCCCTACAAAAATAGTAAAGGAAGAAATCCACTAGGTACTCCCAGTGCCTTTAGCTTCTGGAAGAGGAAAGCACGCGATTCTGAACGACAGCAGCCCCCCTGTGTTTCATCTGCATGGTGCCACGGTTGCACATTACCCACCAAAGTGACATCTACGTGACATGCAAGAGCTGCTGCTCGCGACGACGTCCGGTCGCACATACAGAAAATGAGGCTGGAGAAGACCTGGAGGGGTCATCAACCCCATCCACATACTTCGGTATGTTTGCTTGGTCTGGTCTTAAAAATCTCTGAAGTTGCCCAACCTCTTCCTTTGCTTAATTATTCCCAGCTACAAAAAACTTCAAAACAAAAAACTTCAAAATGCTTCCCCAGTGCCCACTCTTGTTGTGCCTGGCGAAATGCACCATTCCTTGTCCTCTTGACATAGGGACCGGGACAAATTACATCTTTTTTGTGGGGCGATGTTGTATTTGCAGGTCACACCAGCATCTCTCTGCTCACGGCAGCTCTTTCAGATTTTCCTTTTGGGCCATTTCGCCCGGATTCCGGCTCACTCGCGTTGCTCTCTTTAGCAAAACATCTTTGGAGCCGGCGTGTGCGATGGCAGCAACGCAAGGCGGACGACGCTGCCACCTGCCCACCCGCCGCACGCTCCAGGCGCCCTCGTCCGTGCGACGACGAGGCCACTTCACGTGGCGGCCCTGCGCCCACCGCCCACCCTCCGGCCACGTGGCGGCCCCGCACCCATCTCCCACCCTCCGGCCGCCCTTCCCGCGGCGCGAGG
>VZSV01000016.1:2297985-2316999 GCA_013398735.1 Nothocercus julius
GGAGGAGGAGGAGGGGGGGGGTCCCAGCCTCGCCGTGCCGGCACCGGAGCGAAAAAATAAAAAATAATCCAGAAAATCCGCTGAACTTGGCCAGTCGGAGCGGTGAGAGCGGGTTGGGGCTCCCCGGGGAGCTGCGCGGGTGCCGGAGCGGCCGTCGCGGCTCCCGCTTTGAGGACCGACCTCGGAGCGTTGTTAAATAAAAAATTACAAAATAATGAAAAAAAAAAATATATATATAAAGAAAAACCCTAAGATGAGGGCAGCTCAACGCGAAATAAATAAATAAATGCAAACATGCAGCAGCAAGCACCTGTTGCAAACTGAGAGGAAAAAAGTGCTTTGGGCATCCTTAGTCCCTTACGGCAATTTTTTTATTTGTTTATTGATGAGGGCTGACTTAAATCTGCTTTGTAACCTTAAAATGCAGAGTGTTCATTGATTAATTTCTCAGGAGTTATTTTGCATTGAGACAAGTTTTATTATTATTAATTATAACAATTTTAGAATTTGTTTTATTGGAAAAAAAATAGTAAAATCCTGAGCTTCCTTTTGATGGCTAAGTGTTTCAGAGGGTTAATGGCCATAGCCACTCTAACCCAGTCATTCCTGATGCGTCTTTAATGGACTCTAATGGTCACTGAATTTCCTCTGACATTTCATTACCGCATCCCCAAACCTTGTGGGATCCCTCTTCAGTTACCCACCGTCAGCTTAATTTTTGCTCATTCTGAATAATTCTGTGACCCCTTCCAGCTCACCAGAATATCTTTATGCCGTTGATCCCAATGCTGATGTTAAGGGGACCTAAGGAACCTCCTTGCTTTGCCGTCCATTTGTTCCTTTTCCATGTATCATAACCTTTAATCAGGTACAGAAAATCCTTCCTGTGTGTCATATGACAGCCTCTCTTAAGAGGCTAAGAGGAGGAACTTACTGAAACTTTTTCAAAAATCCAAATATTTATAGTATCACTAGGATCATCTGTAACTTTTTGCTGAGTGGTTTCTTCAAAAAAATCTGGCCACATGTGTGATGGTTCATTCTGCAAAAGCTGTGTTTATTTTTTTGACCCTGGAGACTCCTGAACCTTTTATAGTGAGCTGCTTATGCTACACAGCCTTAGTTAATTAATCTTGAAATCATTAGACTGGATAATTTTAAGACTAACTAAGTTGTTTTAAGCACGTGTCATGTAGGGTTTTGGTCATAGTAATTTTCAGGCAACATTAAAACCGAAAAAAACTAATTTCTTCAGCACATATTCTTTCATAGTTACTACGTCTAGTAGTAGCACATTAAGATAGGTTTTTATGTTATCATTAACTGTCATTGAAAGAAACAGGGTAAGTACTTTACACTATTGCAAGGAAGCCATGCCCAAGAAAGCTAACCATTAATGTAATCTAGGGATTAAGTCACTCTGGAAGAGCTGTCTCCAGCGCCAGTTCCCTTTTCCTGGTACTTCCATTGAGAGCAGCCAGAGCTGGTGAGATTGTTCGCCTTTCCATGGTGAAGTTCCCTTTAATTCCCTGTTTAGCCTTGGCTTTGCTGTCACTCATACTCCTCTTTATCGGAAATTCAACTCAACAAATAACAGTCTAGATATTGTATAAAGATACACACTTCTGAAATTACCGAAAGAAAAGGTTTTCTGCCAGAATCATTAACTGAAAATGTTTCATTACCACAGAAACATTGGTAAGTTTTGGTAAATTCTATCTTTTTTTTTTTTTTTTTTTTTTAATCCTAAAATCCCCTAAACTGCGGCCAGAATGAAACAACCTAAGTCGTGATCCTAGAACAACTATAGGTTTAGTTATTTTCTTGATTATGATTTTACTACCTCTTCCTTTAAAATTACTGTTAGGTTTTAGTCTTCTAGTGAATGTTCAGAAGAATGTTCACAGTATGAAAAATAATACAAAGATTTTCCATTCCCAGAAGGAATCAAATGGAATTGTAAGTAGGCTGACCGCAGCTTTTATTTCTACATAATGATTTGACATAAGAAACTAATTCACATAAGTAGTCAAAGAGTAACCTTCCTTGCAATTGTTTTTCCCAAGAGTGGATTAAAATACATTCATACCATTTTATTTCAAATATGATCTTGCTAATGGTAGAATAGTGGATCCATTAGCACAAGCAAAATTCACTAAAGGTAACCATACTGCAACACTTCATTAAAAATGTGATTGTTTAATAATTAAATTGTATATACAGTATATATGCACCATTCCAGTCCTGTTGCCAGAGTAAGAGAGTAGTATAATTTCATTAATTTTTGTGGGCTTAGGAACTGCAAATTCATGCAAATACCTACAGTGAGAAGGATTCACTGCTGCATGGTTTTTTTTGTTTGTTTGTTCCTTTGGAGGTGCCTTATTTGGCAACTGTTACACAAGTTGTGATGTGTTAAATGATACTTAAAGTTTTGTATTGTCTGCTTAATTTAATAAGCCAAGTGATTTTGTGTTGTTACTTGTCAGATATTGATTTCAGTCATCTAGTAATTAATTTGCATTATTGCCTAAACAGGCAAGACCACATTGTCTCCTACGAGTTGTTATAGACATTGGTACTTATCAGGAAGAAAAGTTCTAATATCTTTAAAAGTGAAGACGAAATAACTCACATTTCACATGTCTAACAGAATTTTCATTGCATTTTTTTTATGCTTATCATAGTATTTAAGTTACTGATGGCTTTGTTACATGCCTCATTAAAATAAAATGACAGTAATTCATTCTACTGTGCTGCAGTCTTTTTTTTTTTTTTTTTTTTTTTTTTTGGATGATAAATATATGAAACAATATCCTACCAATTTTGAGTATTCCATTTTACTGCTATGATCAAGAAGGAGTAAAATAGAAGCCTAGACAGTGAAAGTACACTCTGAAAGTGAGTATAAATCAACCCTAAAGTTAATGGTAAATCATTCATAATAAATTAAGAGGCAGGACACATAATGAGAGCCTGCTTAGTGAGGATACTTCCCAAGGTGTCCAGCAATTAATTGTAGTGCCTAGTAGCTACAGATTTATTCTCAGACAAAAGCTTTTAGGTATGTCGGCCGGATCTATAAAAGGTTGAGGTTTGTGGTAGCTGCCTCCGAAAGTGTGCACAATCATTCAGTCTGTGAAGCAAAGACCTCAATCGTGAACATCTCCAAACTTAGGAAAAGCCTAAATACTAGGCTTCTGACACGTTCTGGTCTCTAATAATCAATAATAACACTGTCTTTGAGATGCAAATCCTAAAAAATGACTGTAGAAAAGAAAAGCAATCAGAATGTCTCCCAGTAATTCATAACACTTCAGAAATATAACTGAGTTTACAATGTACAGTAGCAGAGAGGCAAAATAAGTAGGAATAATTCCTTATCACAATTACCTTACATGTTGTATTAATGGATTGGATGTTCCCACACATTCATTATTTCCTAATTATTTCCTAATGAATATGCACAGTAAATTTTAACTCATGGTCCTGGAGTTTCCCTGTTGTGTGGGATGTACTTTTTTAGATAAAGTAAGTTACTTTCTAAAGCAAATGTCATCGCTAGGGGATTAAAATAGTAGGAGAAGTATATTTCTTCTAATGCATTAGATGTATGTGTATCTTGCCATACAGTCAATTATGTTTGTAGCCATGTAGTCAATTAGGTTTGTGGAAATTAGGTAGCGTTTCAAAGATATATTCCATCAGAAAGTAATGGAAATTAAAATGAAATAGAAAAGTGACAACTTTCGTGAAAAAAAATAGAAATGAACTAAACTTTAGGAATGTAAAACTACGTGAAATTGAGTAAAAACGCATCTCAGCATTCATTTCTCAGGGGGGAAATACTGACACTGTTTTCCTAGAAGAGTCGATGGTGCCATACTGTGGAAGCATCTCACAGCTAGACCAAAATTCTCAAACATTTTTTTTTTTTTTTTTTTCCCCAGGGGACTGCTCGTGGAAACCCCCCCCGGACTACTTCATCCAGTTTGCAAACATATATTGACCAGTTTTCAAACAAATAAAATCATGAGTGGTCACTTCAAGTGTGGAAAAGTAGCATTAGTCAAATACTAGTGCATATTATTTCCAACTTGTTGATGATACAGATTTCAAACTTAATTTTATGACGGTATCTCTATCCTTCATACCAGCTCTTCTTGTTCTTCGTCAGCTTGTTCTCTGGCTTGTTCTTCTCTGTATTTTAAGGCCGCTTTATCATCTTCCTTTCCCTCCCAATATTTCTTTCTACATAAATTATCCAGCCAATGACTCTCTTCTCCTACAGCTTTTATTGAGTATTCTTTCATTTTTTGTCCTAAGGAGATTTATTTGGTTCTCTAGACTTCTCATGTTTCTGGAAAAAGTCCATGTCTGGCACTTCCTTCATTTGTGATACCTAAAAGATAAAACCTAAGCGGGACGTGGCTTCTACCTTTCTGGTGGTTAACCTGAGCTCTTGTGTGAGTAACCGTGAATTAAATAGGGTCTACACTGCAGAAGCAACTAACAGTGGAATTCTTCAATGTATGGTCTCTATGGAAAAACAGACTGGTATAACTGCAACAGAATATCAATTTTTCAGAATATAATTCTGTTCCTATTATATATATCAGACTGCATCTCAGGTTTTCATTTCTTTCTAATATTAATAATTTAGTTTGCAAAATATCTCTGTGAATTTTATTTCTTCTCCAAGAATTACTCGTGCAATTTCACTGAAATTGAAAAGCAGATCTTTTGCTATATTAAACTAATCCTCTGGACAGGAAGGGATTCTACCTTAAAAGGCAGAATTGTTAAAAGATATGTCATATAGGCCATATTTTCTTTTAAAATTGAATAAAATATTATCTGGAAAATGGGGCTAACATAGCTGAAAATTTTGGCAAAATGACACTAACAGCTGAAAACAACCTGTTTTGAATTTCAATTTGTAAAATATAGGAGTATAGAGTTTATTTTAAATTTGTCACTTTAAACAAGTATAATTTAAGAAAGGAGGAAAGTTAAAATAGCTTATCTTTCAGTACAGTAATAATATATTAGATAATTTTAAAGATATTTGTCTTGATTTCTTCGAGTCTTGCACATTCGTAACATAACTAAAGGAAGGTAGTAGTCTCAGAGTGGTTGAGATGTATTTCACTGCTTATGAAAAAGATCTGGGTACTTGTTTGATATATTTTCTATTTTGTATTTAGTAAATATATAACTATGAGAGACCCTTAGAAATAATAATCTATTTTAATTTGAGCAAATATAATTAAATCATGCATGTGTAGAAACATTATTTTCAAGTAGAATAAATACCTGCCAATGAGATATCTGCAATATTTAGAAATATTTTTTCATACGCATCTGTTAGGGAAAACAAACAATATCTGGTGTCCTAAAATAACTTTAGGGTGTGAAAAAGTTTTGCCAATGCAAGTAAACCTAAAGTCATAACAGGAAAGGATGTCCTATTATTTGCATCTTCCTTCTTGCAAAAAGTAGCTTTTATTAAAATTCACTAAGATATGCATCATGCAGTTCTTGAGTTAAACTGTGCCAAATATATATTTAAATATGAACGCTAAATATTTTATCTTGTATTTTCTATATAAAAAGCTCCCTGAAAGCGAAAGGAAAACAGGACCAACAAAAACTTGAGCAACAGTATTTGAGCTACAGGAAAACTATATTATGCTTACCATTCAAGAAGTTTGCAGGTGAATTCTCTCTGAAGCAACATATATATATATATATATATATATATATAAAAAGCCCACAGATATTCAAACAATTTGAATCCTTATCTGACGGTTAGATCAGTAGGTTCTTGAGACGTGTGAAGTCACCAGTTATGTCACCTGGTGGCTTAGGCTGTGTAAATGGAGGCTTATTTAAAAGAAGTGAGGATGCAGCGGTTGGTGTGGGAGGAGCATCAATATTTATCGGGTGACCCTTGAAACTTTCTTTTTTTAATACTTCTGGCCAAACCTCATCCATTTTCATTCCTGGTTGCAAATGTACCTGGTGTTCCAGTAGTTTTTCTAATGCAATATCTTAGAGTAGTTTCAGTTTTGTTAGGTGGTCACTAGAGGGTACTTGTTTACCTATTTGCAATGAACTAATTGCCTTTAATGGAAGATCTAAACATCACTGAAGAAGAATCTTGTCTACTTATGAAGATTCACTGTACTAATAAATGTTTAAAAAATCAGAATTGGTGTATGTAATGTATTAGACTGTGATCAATACCTAATGCAATAAGGGGCAGTGTAAGATTTGCATGTACTTTTTCTTTGAAATATAAATCAAACTTTGTTTTCGGCACTTTATTTTAAAAGTGGCACAAAATTGCTTGGTTTATTTGAACCAATTCTCAGATGACTCCTTGGCCCCATCTGCATTAGACTGAAGTCAGATTATACAGTCCTTGGATGCCAGAACAGTTTCTGTGGCTAGCATTTTTATATGGAAAAATGTTTTCTGGCATTAGCATATGCCAGTCAAGTTACCTTACCACATATATTAAACTACATAATTGTACAATCTCAGAAAAGGAGCTCATACATCTAAATCGCCTAAATTCTGGAAGATTTTATCTTCTTCCTTCAGAATGCATCGGCCTCACTGATTTCCAAACAAGGGCTTTGATTTGTGGCACATTTCCAATGCTTTTCCATCATTTTGATCCCACAGTAGATGAACAACACCAAATATTTAGAAAAAAAGTACTGAAGTCGTCTAAATGGACAAGTGAAAAGACTGCAGCTCCTGATTCTGCAGCTCATTTTACTGAGCAGGCTGAAACACCTGAGTGGTGACTCAGGCATGAGTAGCTCTGTTTACGACCAGAATATATCGGTGACTCGAGATGGTGGATGAAGAACAGCTTGATAGCCCAGCAACAATCACACAACTTGGAAATGTCTCCCTACAGAACCTGTCTGGCATCATCCTGTTTGTGCTTCTCTTTGGGTATGGAGTCTCTGTCTCAGCACACAGAAAACAGCTGCACGCTCATTAAGAGCATAAATGATAGCTGAAGTTTGGCAGCACAGCGTGATTATCTCTAAAAAATGAGAATCCTGAGAAAAGAAAAGGGACCTTATTAAAAAAAAAAAATAAAGACTCTGAGAAAGACTTGATAGATTTAGCAGTATAACTTGAGTAATTTTACAGGGTTGTCATACATTGCTTGAACCATGAAATATATTGCTAACCTGTTTACAGAGTCTGCTAACAGAAGGCCTATGCCCTAGTTCATTGATACAAAGGTGGATGAAATTTAGTTGACATAATGATTTTGGGTCAGAAAAGCTAATTTATTCGAAATGAAAAGTTCCTGTGAAACTGTTAATATTATTATGCTATTTTCTGTTGGGAATCTTCAAAAAGAATGAATTTAAGGGGGATTTCTGCAGTCACCAGGTCGTCTGATAACACAAGGACTCACCTATACCCCAGTTGACCAAGTTCTACCTCAAGGCCAGTTAAATTTCTTGTTCCTGCTAAAAGTTTTCTCCAATAATTGACTACCCCTTGTAATATTTAGAAACTTTTTCCCTAATTTCACATCTAAATTTATTCATGGTCTGGGGATGACTATTTGCCCTTAGTCAATAGTCTCCTTTAAGTTGCTCTTCCCTCACGACCAACTATCGTCTTCTCCTGAGAGTCCTAACAGAGTCTCAGAACCTCTTCCAGTTTGTTCATACTGTTTCCTTATCAGCAATTTTTAGGCACATTAGTATCAGAACTTTCAAGATTTCCAGATGTGAATTACCATTTAGTTTCAGAACATTTAATGGATCTACTGAATCCATGTTACCACTTTCTGTTGCCCTTACATGCTTTTGACGATTCATACATAGACAAACAGTACTTCTAAGACTTCACCCTCTCTCCTTTCTGACTGTGGCCCCGTAGTCTACATAATTTTTTTTTTTTTTTTTTTTTTTTTTTTTTGCCTTATATCCCTCCAGGGGGTAGGGAAATTCTACCCATCTTAATTTATAAATCAGACAGAGAAGCTCAGAAGACATAATAAGGATATTTAGCTTTTTAACACTTATTCCCCTCAGGAAAAAATCAAGCAAGAGGTAGTATAATGTGAAGAAGAAGGAACGCCGAGAAGCAATTGTGCCAGCCAGAATAGTACCCAGCCTAAAAACAATGTGGAGATAAATTCACTTTTTTTCCATTTTTTTTTAATATTAATCTAGCTACATAAATATTGAAAGCTTCCGTTAACATTTAAAAGTCATTATGTGCAAAATCAAAAATGGGCCCTGATTGAATGAACGGGAATTAGCTGCTTAAATAGCTTGAGAACTTGAACCATTTAGCCTTTTTCAAGAATTAAGTTTTTAAAACCAACAATAAGCATGAGGAAAACTGCCTGTGAAAAGGAATTCACAGGAGTGGCAAAAGTGATGGAGCTGAAAGAGGAAGGATCAATGTTCCATAAATCACGTGGTGACTGAAGGATGATAATACATGAGCACAGCAAAATACACCCTAACAGAGGAAAAGATGGAAGCAGACAACTTTCAGAATCAAAACCAGCAGAGAAATCAGAATGAAAGCAAAAAAGATCACTGCCAAGATATTTTTGTGAAAATACCAGCTAGAGTGGAGAAAGAGTGAAAGGTAGCAGTGATAAAGCCAAGATTTTAGATGAGGTTAAAAAAAAAGTTGCTAAAATAATGTAGAATATATGTCTAAAGATACAACCCGTATTTAGTTCAAGGTTTTTGTTTGCACTGCACTTCTCATTAGGTGTGCTACTTTAGAGAAAAGGAAAAACATTTTTGTTGTCTCAATTCATTATCACTTTGTTTAGTATAAAAGGCAAAACACACTGCAAAAAAATGCATTACACCTTTGATTCTTGAATAGATATTTGTTTTTACTTAGTGAAAATACTGACAGCTATGCTGTAGCAGACTTCAGTGGGATGACAGTGTGAAGTAATATCCAGTATAGTTAGGGCATTACTGTGTATTTTAAAGAATTATAACACTTCAACAAAATTACTTAGAACAAATCATTATGCATCACCTTGTCTCTTTTGGCCAAAACAGAAGAAACTGTCTTTCAAACAAATTCAAATCCTTTGCTTCGTCTCTGCAGTCATTTCTAATATAAATTCAAAGAACAGCAAAACTTTTCTAATATAAAACCAGTAAGTATCTGTCTTCAAGCCACCAGCTCTGTGCCAAGAACATTATTAAGCTTTGCGACTGCTCTGTGAAAGAGAGGTGGCATCGAGCCACTCCATTCCTACCGCAGGATTCTCAGATGCTGGGGATGTATTTTGGCTATTTTGGCTGTATGTTTGACGCTTCTCAAAACGAGGAAGGCACAATGGGATGCCTTTGGTGGAAACTATGTCCCTATGTTTTCAAAACTGCAGAAATTCAAACAATAGAACCTATTTCCCAGTTCTGTAATTGCCCTAGTATTTGATAAATGGTGATTTTTTTCAAATATCTTCTATCAAGTGATAAACAAGTATAATATATTGAGTCTTTTGTGTCAGTCTAACCACCTCTTAGGCTTTCCGTGAGTCTACTGCATTGAGTCCTAGAAAGATTATGTATTTACATTCACATCAATGAAAATATTTTAAATAGTCTTATTTGAATACATGTTCAGTGTGAAGTAACAATATGCACAAACTGATAAATCAAAATATATGAATGCCTTAATCTGTATGAAATGCAAGGTAAAAACAGAACTCCAGAAGAAACACTCACTTGTATTTGATCTGAAGAAAAAAACAAGGTGCTGTTTGCTATTTTATTAACTATTATATTTGCTATAATCAAAACCAGTTGATTTTATTGGAAGTACTTATAATGGAGAAGGCATGTTTTAACATTACATAATTATTACATAAGGATTTAGTAGAGCTGTGCTGATCTTGCCAACAGTCAAGTTGGGTGCTGGAAAATGTAGAAGTGCTTATTATACTGTCATTATTAGGAAGAAAAACTTTTACCTGAAGTGAAAATTGATTTTTTTTTCACCCTAAAGGCCATGAATAATCTTTTTCATTTTATCTCAAGACTTTCGAGGAATCACATGTGCATTACACAAAGGTATCAGGATATTAAGTTTCTGCTTTCCACAAGTTACTAGAGAACCCATGCTTATAGGCATAGTTCAGGGTATTTCTACACCCTACATCACTCTTGTGTGTGTTTTTTTTTTTTTTTTTTTTTTTTTTTTTTTTTTTTTTTTTTTTTTGTTGTTAGATTGATATTTTTTATTTGTTTGTTTTTTGCATACATGGGAAGTTATGCAATCAATTAGGAAGTCTCCAAGAAGCCCACAACAGTAGGTATTCCATTAAAACTGGGTTCCTAACTCTCCTAGATCTTCTGAAATATTGGTCTTTTACACAATATTTTTCAGCCTTGCCCACTGGGTTAAACTTCCATCTGCCTGTTTTGAGGGCCTGTATTGATTGCATTACTTAAATAGAGCAACAAATATAACACTGACATTGCATAGGAAGTCACTAGAAAGCAGTATGCTTGCTTGTGGAAAAAGCCAAGGCCACATCCGTTTATATATGACTCATTCTGTTTACTGAGGATGATAAGACATTCAAAAAATTACTATTTCCTAAGAGCATTGCTAAATATACATCAAGATCATCAGTCATGTCATCCAAAAATATGATTATCTTGCCATGAAAAATGCAAATACAGCTGGGAGGTGCTGAAAGACAGAAATGTGTTAGAAAGATCTGTAAGATGTTTGTGTCTGAAAGAGTCTTTAAAATGCTGCTGCTCTGTTAGCTGGGGCATGGTAACTGAGGCATCAGATGATGTAAAATGGGCTACGTGGCTTCCGGATGAGAATAAGATCATGTCTTGCCTACATCACAACCTGGCTAAAAGATCTGGAAAAAGCGTTTGCAGCTGCCACCTCCATCTTCCCTAGTCATAGGCTGGATAAGGATCTCTGTGCTTTAAATATTTACATTAAGTTCCTTTTTTTCTGTGTGTTTATAACTTTAGTAAAAACTTTATTATGTGGATTGTGGACTGTAAATATTAGCTTGGATTTTAATAACGTTCTTGCAAACACAATAAAATGGTACTTTGTTTACTCTATGATTCACTCTAAATTAAAGTAATATGTTGCTAGAAACAACACAGCAAGCGCTAGATTGCAGTTGATGACAGCATTCAATATATGCTTGCAGTTTGTTTTTACACTCCTTTGGAAACAGAAGAGAGAATTACTCGTGCAATTGCACAAAATCATCAGCCCGACTTCTTATGTCATGTGCACTGACTTAATCTAATACACCAATGTCAACCTTGAAGTAAAAAGAACCCGGTGAATCTTAGCTCAGAGGGAAAAAAAATCTAAGTTACTGAAGGCAATGCTTTCGTTGTAGATAAATAGGTTTGGCAGAAGAAAAGGAGGAAGTAGAACAAGGTATTTAGAAAGCAACAGGAGGAGTAATAGAATCTCAATAATGCAATCCAGTTTCAAGAGTAAATCCTTGGCCATTGATGGATAGCCATGAAGAAAAAACAACATAAAAATAAGGAATGTAAACTGATGAGTTTTCATCAGTAGTGCAAAACCCATTATAAAGTTAATGATTTTTGCTGTCCTCTGCCATTGTAGTATTCTCACTTTTTATTTTAGAAATGTATACATTTTAAAAGCGGCTAACCAGATATCTCAACGCACTGCTTTGCCCAGCTCACACAGATTGGGTGTCATAGGTGTGCAGAACAGGCAAGATTTTTATTTCTACAACTGCTACATTTTTGTTTCCAAGCACAGATGCACAATAATACATTTTTCCATAGCGCATTGTGTTCTCATGCCCGGTTTAGATTCATTTAATTCTATGAACGTAACTGAAAGTACTGTGCAAGTTTACAGTTTTTCCACGGATTCACAAGGACATCATGTCCTAGGAAACCTGAACTAAATACCGGAACTTTAGCAAGGTGTTTAGGAGAGCAAAGCTCATCTGTGGAATTGGACACACGCTTGACATTGACATGATCTTAGCTGAGTTCTCTGATGTTCTAGAAACTCCCCAGGCGATGAACTTGAATCTCTTAGAGCCTTGGAACTGCTCACTGTGCTGCTCTTTTGGACTCCCAGATTTTAAAGGCTTTTAAAATTGTCATTGTTTTCTCTTGCTAATCCTACCAAAGTCCATCAGGTAGTTGGAGAGCTAGCTCTGCCCAAAGTAGCTTCTTTCCTTGCCCACAGCAAAGCTCCTTTGCTCTTTTAGCTCTGCCATGATGGCCTCAAAGTCAGCAACCAACTACATGAGAAAGTTCTAGGAAGTTCTTTACAGATGAGGATGTTTTTGCTGTCCCTATCAACTACAGCCTTAATATATAGTTACTTTCTACTTAGCCTAAGGCCCGATGGCCTCCATGAGGATAATCATTCCTAATATTGCTGGTACAGGATGGTACTGGATATTCCCTTAAAGTCAATGATTGCAGTCGCTCAGTGCTGTTTGAAGGTACCAGTGATCCTGCTGTAAGTGATAGTTAATAACAACAAGCTGCTACCGAAACAGTCTCTCTTCCCTTCATGCGCTCTCTCTCTCCTCTAATGGGCCATTATTTTTGTAGACTGAGCTATTCAATGACCCTAGAACAAGGATTATGTGTGACTAGGCTGTGCTAACCAAATATTAGTTATGTTATCAGGAAGCTGCAATTTAAACGGTGCTGGAAAAAAAAAAAAAAATGCAGGTAGAGAGATGTAGCAGAGAGCCCTAACAGTGCAAGCCCAAGATGTCAGAGGTGCCTGACAGACCTCAAAAATGGTCAGTTCATTAAAGAAATGCATCTCTGAAAGCTGCATAGAACTAGTTTTAGAGCTTGAGTATGTATAGAATTGCATAGTAATCTATGGCAGCTGCCCATGACTGATAGCAAAGGGGGACTACGCTTAGACTGAGGTAAAACCAACGGCTTGTACCATGCCTCTGCTTCAGAAAAACGC
The DNA here is from genome assembly GCA_013398735.1 of Nothocercus julius. Taxonomy (NCBI): domain Eukaryota; kingdom Metazoa; phylum Chordata; class Aves; order Tinamiformes; family Tinamidae; genus Nothocercus; species Nothocercus julius. The sequence goes on from VZSV01000016.1 coordinate 2,310,988, forward strand.
ATGCAGAATTCACCACTCTGGTACCCTGCGCTGTGGCATATGTAAGTATTACCCTATTATCATTACGGGGAATGTACCTGTATCACTTGTGCATGGTCTAGCATCTGATGATTGGCACAGGTTTAGGATCCTTCCTTTCAGGCTCAGTTGTAATTTGGATGCAACAGCATGTCCATGACAAGGCTGGAAAAAGGCAAAGGCAAAATCAGGGTCCCTTAAAACCCATGGTATCTCCTGAGAGACTTGTTCAGGCACTGTATGTTCCTATCTCCTAATTCCAAGCATAAAATTATCTGTTAGGTAATGTAATAAGAGGTATGCTATGTGTGGAACCAGCAGGTCTCCAGCCTCTTAAAAATGACACACAGCAGGTCACAGAGCCCAGAGCTGTGGCTGCCGCCATCACCGAGTGCCTGGTGCTGCTGCTGCAGGCTGCAATGCCTAGCAAAAGGGCTTGGGGAACCTTCCTACGACTGTGTGTGACTGCGTTTGGTGTAGCTGAGGACTGAAAGGACATTTGGATACTTCATACCTGACTGCATATCAATAGGAGGTAACCTGTTGTGGTACAGTTGGTGCGGCAATTGAGGAGCAAGGGCTTGTGAGCTTATTCTTCATCGGCTCCTGTTTCTTCTAGCTCCATCCAGTCCATATTTGTGCACTTAACCGGTCTACTTGAGTTTCTGGCCAGTTCCATGGCTCCTTCTGGGTCTGGCACTGAGCTGCTGGTCCATGTGTCTGCCCCTTCAGCTCAGCCTTCAAACTGCTTCTCAGGGCTCCTTCCACTCGCTTGTATTCCCTTCAGGGTTGTACTAGCTGCAGCTGCGGGCTGATTCTCCACGTGGCCTTCACCTGCTACAGCTACAGTAACCAGTTCCATATTTACATTATTCAGCCCATGGGAGTTGGGTTCAGACTTACATAGTCGTCCAAAAGAAAGATGCAATACAGATTCCATAATGAGATCCTTAGGTGATAATAGCAGCCATAGATCAGCTGAAATAGGAGCGAACCGTTTGCCTGATCTAGTGTCCTAACCACTTATTTTTATTTTTCTCCAGAGGCTTTTGTGCCCCTTTACACTTGAGTACTTTCTTCTTGCTTATTGTAATGCACTTCCCGTTAACATCATCATATATTTTCCTAATGATTATAAATCCTTTGTGGCTTTTATCTGTTTATGAACCATTTTATAACTTTTACATAGCCTACCCATCTATGACCTTTTGAATGTTACCTTCTCTGATGATAAAAACAAAAGTGTAGCATGGAACTAACATGAGTACAAAGAGCAATCTGATCATGGTAGACTGAAACTTTACATGGACTAATTTCCCCTTTTCATAGTCTTTCCCAGATATGGGAATAAAATGATTTCTATCTGAGGTATATGTAAAAAAAAGCTTAAACTGTGAGAAAAGGATACAGAGTTTTTGTGCTATTTATTGCACAGGAAAATTAATTTGACAATTAGACATTCTGTTGCTTTTGAAGATAATGCTTTGAAGTCATTTGACTCAATTGTTGATGGTTTGTGCCCAGGATTTCAAGGACAAACAACTGGTCTTGTAGGAGCAGCGTATGGATCCTGTACAGAAGCAATTGAATAACTTGCTTCCACACAGTGAGGAGACCTGCACAGACACCTGCATATTAACTAAGGAAGATGTGCCAAATAGATAGGGAGTAAGCCAAGCACACTTTTGCATATGAGTGTTATTTAAAGTATGTCCCCCCACAGTGGCTATTTAGGTGAGCTAAGATTTTTAGAAACCCTTGTAGAGGGGCCTCTCTGTCTCTCTTTTCATGATGTATTTTTCTTCCTTTTGGAATCTGTCCTTACTCTACCCGGAGGCATCAAACATTTGCACGTTTCTCCTGATCAGTCATTCTCTCAGACCTTTCCAGTTTTTCAGGGAAAGTCTGTGCCTGCCCTGTCCTAGACATGACATACTAGGAAATCAGCAGTACTCACGCAGAAACAAGGTGCCAGTGACAAAGCAATGTACAGTTAAAATTGCTAAGGAGCTCCTATCCCATGGCTCCTTATCCCAAAGATAGCTCCCTTGCCACCTTGCTCTTTATAGATTCCTTTAAAGTCATAGATAAAAGCACAGGTTCACATGGCTACAAGTGTGAAAATGGAAGTCCTCAGGAGCATGGGAGAAGATAAAGAATTATGTGCTTATATTACACTTACACCACTGCCTTTCAGTTCAAACATGCAATATGGACAGGCTGTCACTGAAATGAGATTGATGTAAATACACTGAATCTCGAAACACAAGATCAAAACCACTTAACAGCAACTGTTTTCCTCTTTTGCCCTCGGTATATAAGTGCATCACACCTGCTGCTGGTATAAACATCTTAGATTTGCAGTAAATTATAGACATGATATATAATACCTCCTTTTCTTCATAGATACACTGCGCATCTGGGGTATACACAGAAAGGAAGTGATCAAATGAGGTATTTTAGAAGTAAATAATTTTTTTGCTTGTTAACCTGTGTAAGCAGCACAAGGCCAGACCAGACTAAGAAGTTGTTATAGAAGATCTCTGAAGATCTGTATCTTTCCTCTCTACTTATTACTAGCAGACTGCTTATCTCAAGGTCTTGGATGATCTGAACATACTAAATATTTTCCATGTGTTTTATCTTTTGTTTTGCTTGGTTAAATGCATTTTTTTCCCTTCATTATATGTCCATTTATCCAAAAAGCTTTTCTGAGGACACAGGGTCCTCCCACTATTTGCCAACAAGAGATGTAGATGTATTTTGAAACTCAAAACACAGATGTAGTTAGCAACTTCTTCTAGAAGTTCTCTGTGTAGTATAGGCAGGCAAAGTTTATCCTGTTCTAAGAAATATAAGCAAGAACTAGAAGAAAATAAAGCATGTCTCATCCGTGATTTGTGGCAGAAAGTTGTCTGTTTGTCTCACAGCTGCACACAGGGCTTTGATCTCATGACTCACAAACGACACGGAGCTCTTCATCACTTCACATTTGGAAGGCCAAATCCAGGAAGACAATTTGTGCCTAACTTCAAAGTGATTTCAATGGATTAGGTACCTAATATTTTGCAGAGCTGGGCCTTTGTCTCATAAATTATTCAGCCAACCATAAAGCATAAACCACAGAACTTCAATTATTAACTTTTTTTTAATCATTTTTATGTATTTTCTCAAAAAACAATTGAGCCCTCAGCATAAGTACATTCAAAACACTTTCTTACTGTCTTTTCTTCCAGGTTTATCATTCTGCATTTCCAAGTAGTGGAGAATTTAGTTTTATGTTACAATTTTTTCCCAATAGGTATTCTAAGTAATTTTAGCCATTTAAATACTAATGCTCAGGAATTTATGGGAGCAAATGTAACATTCATTATACTTTCTGCAATAGCTTGAGAGTAGCTCTATCCATTAAATCTTGTTTTACTGAAAATTAGACTATTACCTAGGACACCATGGCTTGTCATCTTTTGTACATGTTCTGTGATTTAGAAGAGAATGTCATTTTCCAGGACCATCGAGACTGGCATTACTGACACAGGGTTCGTGCAGACTTTGGGTGGAAAAATACAACGCGTAATCTGCATCTAGGATGAACAGGTATACCTGAGTCATTTCTTATTTGTGCAAGCTGATGGTGTGTTTAGATAGTGATTGTGAACAACCAATTATCAGTGCAGCTAAAAAGGCTTTAGCTGCAATTGCTCTGAATCATGAAACTGTCCAACAACTATGAGGAACCTACCCACCACCATACAGCTGTCGTACATCTTTTCATTTAGGTAGACAGTACTTAAAGGCGTTTTTCACGGTGACATGTGAAGAATGACATGGAAGTGCTGTAAGTACTGTTTTTTTTCCCCATATATTCTGATACTTTTTTTTTTCTCATTGTAAATTTCTAATATAAAGTTCCAAGCAAAAAGTAGCAAATTCATCCATTAATGGTCTAGTATCAAGTACCACGACCCAACTTCTGCAAAGCACAAAATCGAACACGAAGTTAAGTAATCTGTAGAACCAGAGTTAAAAGCACAAGTTAAAATGCAAAAGCACTTCTTGCAGATAAGCCAGCTGGCTGTGAACTAGGTAACTATGTGGAGCACTAATCCAGTAGACCCTGACCTCCACCATTTCCACTGTGGAAGAGACCTGCTGTTACTGGAGTTAAGGGAACTTTAGGAACCCACAAATGACAAATAGTCACTGGCAACTTCCCTCGAAAGATAAACATACATCTGGCACAGCTACTCGTCTACAAAATTCTGTGAAATTCTTGTATTGCAAAGTCTGTATTCAATGAGAAAAATTGCAATGGAAAATCCAAAAGCGGTAAGGATAAGACACGTAAGTATAAGAACACTTTGGTCCTGTGATGAAACATTCACCAGACACTTCGTTTCTTGGATCTCTGTTGTGTCAATGTTGAAATCTGGGAGATAATCGCTGTGTAGAGGACCTCCCTTCCCTCTTCTAAATGGAAAATATACTGCTTTGATCTTCCAAAAGAGTCATATTTTCTGGTTAAAGGAAAAATAGGGGTCTGAATTTCCTGTTGATTCCTTCACAGAACTATTAACAAATAAAGGCCAAAATGGAAAAAAGATGCTTTGTATAATAAGATCAAAAATTGTTCACAAAAATAGTTAATACTATTTTATCAATTGGATATGGGGAAAAAACATGTACCTATATCCTATTGAACAGGAAAGCTATCTCTCAGGTAGTTGAATTCATCATTGTATTGTAGATTGAAGTGGTGAAGAAGTTGGGAAACAGAACTATTCCCAAACAACCAGGAGCTATCAAGTGAAAAGAGAAAGTGTGAAAAGTGAAAAGAGAAAATGAGAATTCCATCATGTCATGAACACGGGTGGAAGCAGGACACAGGTTCACTTTAGAAATTATAGCAATGGAAACCTTTTGTTTTCTTTGATTGTACACTCTGCATTTTAAGTGAAGCTTGGCTAATTTCCAATTCAAAGTAATCTGCAAACATCAAATAATTCTCATATCATAGTGAATTAGGTAACCGTTGTTGTCCCTGCTTTATGGGTTGCCTATCAGAGGCAGAGAGAGGAAATGGTTTGCATAAGGCTATGGAAGGAAATAGACTTTTTAACATCAGTATTAGCTCTCAGTGCAATGCTCAGACAACTGAGCTATTCTTTTATCAATTTCATTTACTTTTTTTAAAAAGTAACTATAAAAAAAAGACAAGGGTAAACACCTGTTGTCTGATAGTCAGCCTCCAAATGAGGAAAATAAGTCATTGCTCTTCACATCTGGTTGCATATTTTATCTCTTCTCATATTTATACTTTAAAATGTCTGTTTAATTTACAACGAGGCTGTAATATTTACATTAGTGCCAGGTGTGATGCGCTAATGGATTACTGTAGAATAAGAAGTACACTAAATGTTCCTGTCTTCCTTTTACTATATATTGTTTTGACATAGATCATTTGCAGGAGACTGACCAAATACTTTATACACATTTGCATGGAAATGAGTCAGAGTCACATTTGTAGAGGCAGTAATACAGGGGAAAGATTTAATTTGACTTTCTATTTAGTGTTTTTAATCTCCTTCCATGTTTTCATCTCCACACATTGCGACTCTGAGCACTCTTCACAGTCGTCATGTACCTGACTCATCTCAGATGAAATTTAAAGACTTGCCAATATGGAAAGTCTTTAAGCTTTAGTCAAAAGTTAGTTGATCCAGTACTGAAAGCAAAACAATATAGAAGTGACATCCAGAATAGTTCTGAGGATAGGATGATAAATCATTAAGATTTATCAACTGTTCAGTATAAAAAGACTTTTATTGCCCTTACATAAAACAAGATCCCTTGGAGAGGAATTGGGGAGTCCTGGTTGACAACAAGTTAACAATGAATGAGCAATGTGCCCTTGTGGCCAAGAAGGCCAAGGGGATCCTGGCTGCATGAGCAGGAGTGTTGCCAGCAGGTCGAGGGAGGGGATCCTGCCCCTCT
>VZSV01000016.1:2325024-2393767 GCA_013398735.1 Nothocercus julius
TCTAATTCCAAACAGGCCTTCGCCTTCCTCGTTGCATCTCTGCATTCTCTGACAATGTTCCTATATTCTTCCCATGTGGCCTGGCCCTTCTTCCACATTATGTATGTGCTCTTTTTCTCATTAAGTTTACCCAACAGCTCCTTGTCCATCCACACAGGTCTCCTGCCCCCCTTGCTTGACTTCTTTCTTGTAGGAATGCACCGATCCTGAGCTTGGAGGAAGTGGTGTTTGAATATTACCCAACTCTCCTGAACCCCCTTTCCTTCTAGGACCCTGGCCCAGAGGATTCCTCCAAGGAGCTCCCTGAAGAGGTCAAAGTTACCTCTCTTGAAGTCCAGGGTTGCAATCCTACTTCTTATACTTCTCTTCCTCCTCGCAAGATCGTGAACAAACTTACTGAATGAAATGAATTTACTTTCGTTAAGTAAAAATATTCACAGAGCTTATTCTTTAGTAAGGTCTGGAGAAGCGAGTTGGGATAGACAGAAGAATATTTAGGAAAGATGCCAGAGATAGGGTTGCTTTTGTTGCACCTTCTGTGAGTACATTTGGAACACAGTGGAGTGCTTCAGTGAACTGGAGCCCAAGAATGTCCCCTGCATGTTGATGTCCTCGCCATCCCTTCTTATTTCCCATCTCCCTTTAGCTTTTCTTCTCTTCACAGCCTCAGGTGCTTCCCTTCTTTTAGAAACTTCCCTTTCACAGTATCAACACTTTGTTTTGCTTCTGCTGCTTTCCTCCCAGTAAAACCCAGGTCTTTGCCTGCAGACTACAGAGGTGAAGCTCCTGAAGTCAGAAGACTGACTGCAGTCCTCAGGTAGCCTCTCTGCATGCCTACTTTCACACAGAAACAACTTCCTTCCAGGACTTAGGAACAACTCACACTTCTTTAAGACTACTTTAAGACTTGCTTGTAAGAGCAACGAAACACTCCCAGCATGATTTTATTTCTGTCTGCGGAACAGCAGTTTTTGCAGTTTCACTATGTTTGCACAGTGTTGCAACTAATTCAGAGAAGATGACCTGAATGTTTTCCTGCGGATTCCTGGAACTGCCAGTTGCTTGCTAATGTCAGCCACAGTTTACATTAAATATCCTATTTCGGTAAGCAGAGGAGAATCGCCAAGAAGCATTATTCCCTTTAAACAAAAACACTTTAATTTGGGCCATACAGGCTTTACTGATAAGTCAGAGCTAGTTACAAATCAGGAAAGATGTAAAATGCTACTTGACAGTTTGAGTAGATCTCAGCAGAAGTGTTGTTCCTGTAGTGATAGAGGTTGTAATGCACTATTTATTGCCCACTCCAGTTAACTATGGAAAAAGAAAAACAGTGTTACAAACAATATATTAATATAGAAATATACATTCACATCTCTTCTCCTCAGTAGTGAAATATCACACTCCTATTTAAACAAGTGCTATGAAAACTGCTTTTCTTTCTGTCAAGGTAGGTGTCAGTCACGGCAATTCTGCCCTCTTGGAGACTCACTGATATGAGACATTTCCCATCTTCACATCCAACATAAGCGCTCCAGCTGACCGCAGTGAATGGGGGAAGGCTCTGGGAGGGTGGCAGCAGCTCCAAAGGAATGAAGGGTGGGCACGCAGGGTTGGCAATCCCCAGAAAAACCTACAGGTTTGGAAGGGAAAGAGTAAAGAGTGATGAATATGGATAGTGAATGCTGATGTTTTCCACAGAAAGGAAAATCCCCCAATATGTTTTAAAGCCACTATTTTAAAGTATTTTTTAAAAGCAGATGCTGAGCCTGGAAACCTCACTTCTTGCCTTTTAAGGGTCCTCAGCAGTGCAGGGCACCAAAGGCATCCTAAGCAGTGCAGAGAGGCCCATGGGGCAGCACCCCGCTGGCTCCACAGTGCCCCCACCAGCACAGGAAGGCTGTCTAGACTCAGTTAGGCATTTAAGAAAGCAGTAAATACAAACAAAGAAATTTTTCTTTTTTTGTAAATGTTTCCCTATCAATGAATTGATGAATTGATGATTTCTGACAAGTCTCATTTCACTGGAAGTTTTTAGCTGATTTTCTTTCCAAAGTGCCAGTATTTGCTTACAGTAAATTTGTGGGGCTTGGATGTTCAATTTCTTAGCTACATCATGGGTAAATGAATGAGATATAGGGAAAATAAAGCCTTGTAGCCCTTATACTGGCCTCTTACCTATTTAAAAGAATCTCAGTTTTTGCCATTAGGGTGCCTCAATGTACAATTATAGCACTGCTTGTCTTTTTAAGATGCAAAGCATCTCAGGTCAGCAGTACGGCATTGAACTGCATTGACAAGTTACCAAGAGACTCAGGATTATATTCAGCAAGCAAACAGTGCTATCTTTAAATCACAGATACATAGCTCAGACTCCATGTGATTCTGGGATTGCTGAGTCCGGCCTACAGCCATAGCTCAAGCATTTCTGTTTTGGTTCTCTTGAAGTGAGAAGTTAAATCATGGGGCTTACTGTCAAGCATAGAGGTACTGTAAAGAACTAATAAAAGACAGCAGGTATGACTCTGTATTCAGTCATGAATATGCTGATAAGCGAGCCACTTTCATTTTGAAAGAGTCTAATAAATTGAAATGATGGCTGTCTCGAACTGATGGGGATTTGGTCTCTTGTTTTAAAAGCATTTTAAAAATGTTTCTAATAAAAACGTTTTTAAAATTCTTTTGCACAGATCTCTGCTGAAGGCTACTTTTTTCTCTGCTGGTGCAGAAACGTGCTGTGTCCTGAGTGCACTGCATCTCTGTGGCAGCAGCACTCCAGCTCCTCACCCAGAAGGGGATCAGAGGTCCCCTGGGCGCACGGGAGCATCTCACCACTCCTGCTCGGGAGGCCCTGGGGGGAAAGGCAGGACTTTTGGACTGGATTTGATAATTGCCTTTAAAAAAAAAAAAGGATAATGGTTTGTATTTATTGCCTTTTAGCTACTGGTTATCTCCTGGTTGTTCTAAAGATTTGGAGGCATTAAATATTTCAGACTTTATGCTTCAGTGTATATAAATGTGTAAGGAGATTCCTTTGAAAACAGTACAGAATAACAAATGGCAGTATCTCCATATGGGAATCCATGGCAGTAATCACTTTCTCAGGTTTCATCACATGACAGCCATGGACTTTTTGAAATTAAGTTGCCTCTCTCTCTCCTCTAGTCTTAAAATTTCCATAAACAATATTAAGAGATACGTGTACAATCAGGGACAGACAGGGGGAGAGAAATTCATTTAACAGCCTGAAGTTTTACAGAGACCTTAGAAAGTTTATGTCTTATGTCGATTGCTGACAGTTTCAAGATGTTGTGTTAATCTAGACACTTTGCAGAAGGTTTTGCTCTGACGCTGCGCAGTTTATCTGTTCAGTATTCCTTGGATGTTTTCACAGTCCACAAAACCACAGGTTTTCCGGATTATAATTAATATTATAATTGAAATAAAATGCAGTGTTTTCTGGTTTTACCCTTCTTTTCACCACGTGCATTTAGATTAATTTTAAATGTTTAGGAGTTGATCATTCTGATAAGTAATTTGTATATATACAGTTATGCTTTTCTCTAATTGACAAAAAAAATAAAAGTAGATTTCCCTTCTCTAAGTAACATATGTCCTTGTCAGTTTAAAAAAGTCAATGAAGGTTCAATTAATTTAACAAACTTTTCAAACGAAAAGCACAAAGGCTTATTAAAATTTCAAATTGTATCAAACTATTATATCTTACTGGATATGGAAATAATAAGCAGAAGCAAGCTTTACACAAAACAAAAATATTTTCAAAACTGCTGTCTTTCAAATCTCACACAATTTCTGACAAAATTAAAATTTTAGTAATTTTTAATGCATATATATGTACAAGTTTGACTATCACTAGAACCAAGAAATAGGGGAAGGAGAGAAGTACAGAAGACAAGACATCTAAGGACTGTTCCAAGCTCAAAAACAGATTATTTTGAAGGAAGTTACTTTCTGAGGAGAATTATGAAACTTTGTGAATGTCTCTCAAAAACAGATTAAATCTTTAGGGGAAGGTATTAACTTATAACTGACCTATGGATGCCATTAAGGAAGCAGAGATTCTTTGGACATACAAACACTTCTTTAGTTTCTTGAAGTTTATGTTCCCACAAAAATACACGAGCTCTATCAATTGCTGTATTAAATCTATGAAAGCATCATTACTTCCATAGATTGCCACAGCTACAGTAGCAATGTTGTCATCCTGAAATTGTTTTTTTATTCATCACTGTGATTTGGCACTTTTTTTTTTTTTTTTTTTAGGAATCTGCTCTGTTACTTTCTCAAATATTTTGCACAACAGTAGCAAGAAAACTAGGATTATATTTTAAATCATCCAGATGATGGCAGCATTTTCACAAGTTACTTCTGCAGTAGGAGAATACTATGAAAACCAAAAAGTCTTTTAGTTTATTACGTATTAGAAAATGCCTTGGGGTTCAGGGAATTTTGAACTTCTCACTCTGTTCTAGTTAAGAATCATCTGGAAGGGTGGAAAGAGGCCTCTGTTTCACCATCTCCATTGAATTTATCCCTTAGCTTGATTCTGAAGGGAATTACCTTTAGAAATTTGGAAATGCCTGTTAGTTAAGATAAATGAATGAACATTTCCTTTAAGCACTCGTGCAGGTTTTATGAGACAGAGGGGAAAGGAGGAGATGAAAATCTGAAGCTTCATTAGTTTCCAGACATGCACTTCCCTGATACCAGGGCAAATTCACTCTAAGCTAATGGAGCTATAAAATGTGTTAGCTATTCAAGCAGTGTGATAATGTTGGAGATCTTCTGGAGATCAACTTCCTTTAAACTAGCTGGAAACAGGCTCATATTCATCTGATCATGAAGAAAGAGGTCCTGTGCATAAAGTTTAAAAGTAAATCCAGTTGTACGTGGTGATTATTGTCTAGTGTTATGCTGCTTTATTAACAAATTGTAAGCGTTAATTGAAACGATAGAAAAATAACCCACAACATGCAATGAGTATAGAACAGCCTAACAGTATTGCAGCATTGCATTTCATGAGAAAGGTTTCTAAAAGCATCAGTGTCAGGATGGAAACTAATCTAAGAGCTTTCTTTTAGCACAGTGATCACCTATCACAGGACTCCTTCCCCAAAGCAAACAGTACTGGCCATTGCCAGAGGCGGAATATTGCACTAACAAAGTGCAATAAATATGCGTGTCACTTCCCCTATTCCCATGGCGATGGCTTTCCTGGGGCCTGGCGGAGCTCAAGTCACTTTTCCCATCACACCTGCTACTGTCATGCACATATCTACCTTGTTTAAAGGGATCTGGGGTCCACTCCTGTGTCGCAGCCCGTTCCCTGGCAGTTATGTCAGAGCTAAACCTGCTGTCGTCCTGGGCTTGGCCTTTCAATACCTTCAATACCTCGAATGGACTGCACTTTTTATACATGTTTTTCAATCTACTCATCATCCACAGCTCCTGGATACATGCAGACAAACTCAACTTTCACACTAGAATCCCAACAAATACTTAGCGTGCAGCTAACTTAGACTAAATTAAGCATTTAATTACAACAACTAACATTACCGGCGCTACAACTAATCCTATTTAAGCATGGACATTAAGTGTTGTTTGCTTAAATTAAACAAAAACCTACCTTAAATTAGCATGCCTCTAAGAGACTGGAGACTTTTTGCTAGATTAAAATATGCCATGAAAGATATATCTTGCTCTTCTTCTGTGAAACTCATTACTGTGACATGGCTGCATCTTGTACTCTTTCATGTGTTTATCCATGAAAATAATAAGTGTTGTTACCTTCTTCTTAGCAGGGTGGAAACAGGGAATACTGGAGATAGGCAGTGTCACACATGGAGTCTGTGGTGGAGCAGAACTCTGCCTTGGCTTAGGAAATCTTCTGCAGATGCCCTAAACATTCTTCTTCCCTTTAATGAATTTTAGCTTGTTTTGTTCCAACACTGAGCAAAAAGCAACATCTCTTTGTTCAGCTATAAAACCACCACACATAGAGATTAATATCCAAAATGAAAGTAATTCTCAGGTGAGAATGTAATATTTATAGCAGATTTATCAAGCTATCAGTGCCATGGTATAAGGTAAGACAGAATCAGGCAGTTTTGAAGGTATCCAAGCCATGCCACGACCAGAGGTCATATTCTTTCCAAAGAAAAAGGAAAAAATAAATAAATAAATTTCTAAAGGTATTGAGGTAGCCTCTCCTTTTTCTTTCTTTTTTCCTGTATGGAAAAGTCCCCAGTAAGCCCAAGGGAGAGAGAGCTGATGGCTTGAGTGGGCCCTGCCCTGTGGCTGATGCCTGCAGGCACCCACCGTGTCCGCATCCCGCAAGGAACATCGGTCCCCGGAGCATCCCGCTCTGAGAGGTGGAATTGGGCCATTCTTCGTAAGGTCTCTAACACCACCAGTTGTGGCACTGACAGGTAGTCCGGAGGTGGTCTACACCTGCAAGTGCAGTAGACATAAAAATCCCAGTGCTACTAAAATCAGCTGGAGTTTTTCCCTTATCTTTAGGATATGAGATATACGGTATAAGAAATTCTCTTCTTTGCCACCAGCCACTTTTTCTTCTCACTTTCTAAACACACAAAAAATAAGTTTATGTATCATATCCCTTCTACATCTACAGCCATATCCTTAGATAACAGATCCTGTTTTTAAAAGATGATCAAAGAGACACATTCTGTACACAAAAATCTTTGTGACTGAGGTAAGAATGGCCTTGTGTGGCATAACTGTTCAGTCTGTTTCATGTTTTAGGCTGGACCATTATTATCTGGGTTTAAAAGAGTGAGCCGGCAGAGCATGAAGATTTGGGAATCTGAATTTCACTCTTACCACAAAATGATTAGAAGCGCATTTTAAAGTTTCTGGTTCAGAGGGATAGCAGAAGAAACTCCAAGAAGCGAGAGCAAAGCAGATAAGATATATGACATCAACTCAAGCCTAATGAGTGCTTGCAGCTCACCTTGCAGACTGAAGCACATGGAATTTTAATCACTTGCACACCCAGAGAGCTGCTTGTAGGTTTTTCCATAAGCGGTATTTTCAATACTCATAACTATGTTGCTGAGTAACGTTACATTTTGGTGCCAGAATCAACAGAGACTTCTTTTTCATCTGCTGCCAACTAGATGCTTAGCAACTGATAGAACAGCTTATCAGCCATAAATAATTACGTGATATACATAAAAATTTGCTAACAATCAGTCAGTATTTTTTTCATTTACGCATTGTGAGTATGTTCTTTATCTCCTGGGTGATCTTTAGTTAATATTGCTGCTCCTTCTTTCATCTATTTCCAAAATAAAGAGTACTACAAACAAGCCTACACTACTTTTAGAAGATATATAGCCAGGAAAATTAGTGTTGCGACATCATCTTCTTCTATTGTTCCTGAATTTACAGTCTTAAGTTGTTTCAAATCATTAAAACTTCATAGTAGTTATATATAAAAATTAATGTACTTGTCCAGTTAGAATGGAGACTTCTGAGATTTGCCAGTTTTTTAGGATATTCTTCAAAATAAAAGTCCTTCTTATAAAAAACACTAATAAAATTATAGAAATGAATGGAAATGGAAACAGAAATAGGTGCATGTTCTTAAAAGTGGTCTTTATAGTTTTGAAGTGTATGTGAGAGTACTGTGGAGAAATAGGGAATAGCATCACTTATCAGTTTATTGAAATTCTGATTCTTACCCCTACCAACCTTACTCTTTTTCTATAACTGCAAGGATTATCAAGGACAAATAGCTATTAATTAGAGAAAAACTGGGCTTCATGTATGAAAAATGCATTATGGCCTGTGAACTTTAGATGCATGTTATGTTTTGGACATACAAATGATGCCTGTGAGAAGATCTGAACATATTGATTTTCCATTATTTGCCCTTATAATTTCGCAAACGTATATGTCCCTTCTTCAAAATTGAAATGGATATTAGCTCCTTATTGAGTGTGGAGCTTCTCCGGGCAGTATCTGAAGTTCTTCCCAAAGAGATTGTATAAATTCTGAGGTTGCAAGCACAAGTATACAGCTTAATTTTATTCTGTTTGCTGATGCCTATTGCAAAAGGAAAAAGACAAAAACCCTTTGTCTGAATCCGGGGACAGAAATGACTTCACCAAAAAAACAACACTGATGGTAGAGCACTTTTCTATGTCACCTGTGGATTCTGCATGCAGCAGCACTGGCACAAATGCTGCGCGCTGTCAGTGTATGAACATGAATTGTTTCTTTTGAAAGATATTGCACCTAAAATGGGTGCCTAAAATGCCTCACAGAGGTCTCTTCATAAGGCAGGTTGCCAACAATCAGTGGCAAAGGGATAAACCAGCCCTTGTCATGAAATTTGTCATGTCGCTTTTGTGCAGTACTGTGAGAAAGGCAGCTTTTCCTTAAAGAGATATATGCTTTAACTACAAGGATACTTGGAACTAGTGCCTGTCCATTAGATGGTTTCTCTGAGCATTTGATTTCTCAGAAGTTGTTCAGCTGAGCCAGCAAAACAACCCCAATAATTACTCTCTATGAAATCAAAGCTACTCAAACACTCTTCTGAGACCCCCTGAGATTATGCTTGCCTAAAAGCAATAGGTTATTACATATTTTACTGACAGTTGCTAACCAAATTTTCTTTTTTTTTCTTCGTTTCCTAGTGGAAGGATATTTCTTTGAAAACAGAAGGAAAAAGAAAAAAAAAATGACCAAAATCATACTTGTAATTTAAACTAAATTCTAAATAAAAACAGATGGCAAAAGAGACTATGGAACAGCTGACTCATCAGTTGAGCTGTATTTAAAAGAGGAAAGCCAGAGCAGGGATCATCAGATTATCTCTCAAGAAAGTCTGCATCTGTCTGGAAGAATATTTGCTATATGAGGAAACCTTCCTTGAAAAAAAAAAGAAGTAAAGGAAAGGCATTTGCTTCCTTGATGAAGACCATCCATTGCAATCTGTCCCTACATATTAGTTTACTCTATGTATTAGATCTTTAATCCAAGGAGAGACTTCCAAAAGTAAGAAATGGGTGAAATGAAATACAAGGCTCCAAGAACTTCAGTCCTAGAGACTGCCTGTTTCTAGGACTCAGTCAGAAGTGGTTCCATCTCTTTCACTGACAGTTTTGTCGCTTTCATATTGGAAGATTGGACCATGTGTCACTACTTTGGATTTCAGTATTTATGTTCATTACTTGATTTTAGTATAGATTTATGATTGTCAGAGCATGTTTTTGTTGTAAAACATCTTGGATGATTCAGTGTCAATTGTGGCTTTTTTTTCATAGCAACTCTTTTCTTTATGGCAATTCTTGATTTTATTTATGCAGTCACTTCAAGCCTCTAATAAACATTTGCGTGTGCAAACCAGTGATTGCAATGATGGACTTGACTCTGCAATGGTCTCCACGTTCTATAGACACTGCTATGACTCCTGTCACAAAAGATGCAAAGTAATTACTCAGCCTTAATATTAATGATTATGGATACTTCTGGACAGTGAAAAAAATAACCTATTTAGTTATTATCCTTGTGTCTTTTCAGTACTTTGGGAATATTACATAACAGCCCCACATTGACAAAGTTCCCAGTGGCCTGCTTGGTTGCAAGGTAAATTTTATCTTTGATCGAACGTCTTTTATAGAGAGGCATTAGAAATGCTGATTTACTATAAAGAAGTTAAAAAACTTTAATTATTCAAAAGAAATTGATCCCATATTGCATTAGCTTACACACTACTATTACTACTTTTATTGGAATTTTTTGTTATGCTCATAATAGAAAACTGCATAATGTATACTTTTAATTTTATGTAATACAAATGCTTATTAGAGTTTTCAATAACTACATAAATAAAAATCAAGACATTTTGTGTCATTTTCATTCTTTTTCACACATTTGTAAGATCTATGTCCCATATTTGTCTACCAGAGGAAAAAAAACAATATAGGCTGGATGGATGAACAAATCCAACTATGCTATACTGATTCTATGCATTCAGCTGTAATTCACATGTCTCACAAAACTACTCTGTGATTTGCATAATCCTTTATAAAGCAGTGCACTGAAAACCTCAGATGGAAGTTTCTGCATTATTTGAACCTCCTCTTGTGCGTTTAATTTCTGGGGCAATTTGGAGATGCAAGTAAATTCATACAAAATCATGCATAACACAAATTGCATAACATTATCCTTCTGCCCAGTACTGCAGCCCAGTTGATTTCATTGGTATAACTAGAAGGTAGCCAAAACTTAATTTACATTTTCTCCTGAGCACTGTGCAATGCTCTGCCTTTCCACCAGGCCCACTCTACCTGTCACGCAGGAGCGTAGCCTGACAGGCTACCTGTCCGCTACGATTCAGCAATTTCTTTCTTCTAACTACTTCCAAAATTACGTTTTTGTTTGTTTGTTTGTTTTCCCCTATCCTTTTTATTTCTAAATAAAAGTCTGTGTTTCTGTGATCCTACTCTCTCTACTTTGGCTCTACTGAACTGTCAGCATCTGACCTCCAGAGAGGCTACATTGCTGCTCAGCAGTCAAACACAAAATCCTACATGCAGATTTGACTCTAACCCACAATCGGCTTCGGGATGTACATAAGTACACATGTACTTTCAGGCACATGAGCAGTCTTGCTAAACACAAGCTGGCATCACATCACAAAGCCGTGTCTTTTTCAGTGAAGGTCTCACTCCCTGCACTGATGCTCCATGATGATAGGGAGAAGGAGGCATTTCTTTTGATTCTGCATCAATTTTAACTGAGCGAAAAACTCTTGTCATTCTCTGTAGATTATATTTTTCTTATTAATATAGTCTGCTTATCTATCCATTGAGCTGCCTCATTCATCTTTTTAACTGATTTTAGCTCTCAATTCCTCCCTTCACCTGTTCAGTTTCATTGCTTTAGAAATCAAACTGGAAAACGAATGGAAATTAACTAATGTAGCATTACATAAAATTGCCTGGTGGTCTTGCACAAAGCTAACTAATGGTTTTGTTTAGCAGATAAATGTTTATTCCCCTTTGAATCCTACTAAAATCAAAACCTCAGTTCTGTCTTGTGGGACTAAATGATCCTTGAAGATCCATCCAAGCTGAGAATGGATATAGGAGACTTTTAAGGTATTCAGCTTCCTATAGTTCTGTTTTCTATGGCAATGAATCCCTTGGGTTTGATTACACACTTCATTCATTTGTCTTTTTTACTTTAAATGTTACCTTTCAGGAAAAAAGCTCCTGCTTTTATGGAGTAGTGAGAGTTTAAGCATAAGTAACTGGCCAGCCTTCTCTACATAATTGTCATTTCAGTACCGAAGTATCATGCCCTTATCTGCTATTTATGGAAGCTTAACCTTTAAATATATTTAATCTGGGCATTTCCTACTGCACTCATTAGATGTTGAAATATTCTTCTGTGTTTTAAGGCATATTTTATAATACAAGTTACTCTAAGGAAAGATAAGTGAAGCTGTGTAAGCCACTGCGTATAAGAATATGTGTAAAGAACTAGGTTAGAAAAAGGCTTCCCTAGCTTTTAAAGCCATGTGAGATCAGAAACTCAGCCTATATGCGTAGAAAATGGCTAGCTTTCTCAGGTCCCTATGAAAGCTTATTGCAAGCCCAGGGCTATCAGTGCTTGTCTGCATCTATAGCTAATCTATGCAACAGACCTAAAAGGTACCATTTACTAATTTCATGTTAAAAGGCTGTTGCAACTAAAAGAAGGGCATAGCCCTGGCATGAAATGGGTGCCATAGTTGGAAGATACACATAGAACTGTCTATGGAGCTCCAAGTTGACTTAATTTAGGCTTGGTTCTCTCCCAGAGTATATGAATATTTTTATGCTTAGCCCATGAATATATATATATATATTTACAAATACACACGCACATACATGGATAGGTGCACAGATAAGACACATGTAATTCAACTTAATTTAAACAATGCTATAAAAATGTATCAAATGAATATAATCCTTAATAAGTGAGGGACAGTCTTAATGCTCTAGTTATTTCAGGTTACCCCTGTGCTTGGTGGAATAAATTCTTGTGTCCAAATCAGAGCCCTGGAATGTATTTCCACATACCTAGCTTCAGGATTTTTAAAATGTGCCTCTCTTCCCTTATGCAATTTGCCTGATGTATTGTCTAGAAAACAACGGTCTCTTTTGAAACCAAGAGTCCATTTGCTTTTTCTCTTGAGTTAGTCAGTGCTCAGAAGGAAGCAATCCCACAATCCCAGATTGCTGTATGATTTATCCACAGCCCATCTAGCCCAGGCAAGACTGTTTGAGGTAATAGCACTCATGCTAGCAGCAGAGAGAAGAGGAAACCTTACCTTACTGAAAGAAAATATTTTAGGCCAATATTTGCATAGATGTGAAATTCAAAGAGCAACCTGTCTGTCTGGGCCACATCATTTCATTTTCTGGCAAACAGAACAGTATGACTTTGGGAGGTGTCCGCACAGAAGGAAAAAAAAAAAAAAAAAATTATTTTTGCGATTATTTTAAGTAATTATTAGCTCCTACTTTTGGGAATCATTAGGTTCTGTAACTGTCTTGCTCACTTGGGAAACCTGATTCTAAGATTCAAATCTGTTTAACCTGCCTGATATCAGAAAGCACAACTTTCACAAGGACAAGTGTCACAATATCACAAGGACAAGTGCAGGGTCCTGCACCTGGGGAGGAATAACCCCAGGCACCTGGACAGAGTGGGGGTTGACCTGCTGGAAAGCAGCTCCGTGGAGAGGGATTTGGGAGTCCTGGTTGACAACCGTGGCCAAAAAGGCCAATGGGCTCCTGGCCTGCATGGGCAGGAGTGTTGCCAGCAGGTGGAGGGAGGGGATCCTGCCCCTCTGCTCAGCTCTGGTGAGGCTGCCCCTGGAGTACTGGGTGCAAGTTGAAACACAGGAAGCTCCATCTCCATGTGAGGAAGAACTTCTTTCCTGTGAGGGTGCCAGAGCCCTGGCACAGGCTGCCCAGAGAGGCTCCTTGTGGAGGCTCCTTCTCTGGAGACCTCCCAAACCCGCCTGGCTGCCACCCTGTGCCCCGTGCTCTGGGTGTCCCTGCTGGAGCAGGGGGCTGGACTGGATGATCTCCAGAGGTCCCTTCCAACCTCAGCCATTCTGGGATTCTGTAACTGCAAACTTGCTTTTCTTGCTCAAATTAAACAATATACATCAGATTTCAAATTTCAAAATAGCTGCTTTCAACCACACCACAGATCAATGCAGTTCTTTGCCCATTATTATTAGTATTATTATTTTTCACAGACTCTATTAGTTTCCAATTCAGGTGCATAAAAACAGTTAAGTATTAAACAAAATACTGTTACATAGATTAGTTGCCCAGCCTTAAGTCAATACAATTTTTCACATTTCAGAATCATCTTTTGATCATTTATTACACCACTAGAAAAGTATCCTCATAAGAATTATAGGCACATCATTTTATCTCTTCTTCTTTGCTTCATTCTTTGTCAGGCTACACACAAACAGGGCATTTTAAGTTAGGTTTCTGTGTTACTTACATAAAGTCTAAAGCTGGATTATACTAAGAACTTTGTTATTTTCCTGTAAGTCTCATCTCTTGTAAGTTTGACTCTTGCATCTGTAGCCAAATCCCAGAAGTCTTCACTGTGCTGTATTTGGGGAAAATGTGGAGATAATTAAAGCAATACCTTAGAATCGAATACACTGCAGCAGAAATTTCACTGGTGAGTTGGAAAATATTCAGCAAAAACGACAACTAGACAGCCCTTTTGTTGCTTTTCAAAGAGACTTTAAAAAACTTGGAAATGTAAATCTTTTCACTCTGTGAAATAGTGAGCAAAGCTCGTCTCTATCTAAGGTTATGTAATGCCATACAAACAAATGGTGATGATATGGTGTTTTAAAAAGCACGACTTGTTAACATAATGAGAATGATATTCCTAAAAACCAATGGCATCAGCATTGCCTTAGCAGCAATCAGATGCGGAGTAAAACACTATGATATTTCAAAAAAAAAATCATTGACTTAGTTACTATGCTGGATCACAACACTTATCTATAACATTCATTTTCCAAATAAATTGTGCTTTGCCAAGAAAGTGAGAGCTAGAATAAATGAGTGACATTTTCTTGACTGAAACCACTTTGATAGCAGCAATTTGTAATCACTGTTGCTGGAGTTCAAATAATACATTTTCCTCCATGCCAAAGAAAAAAAAATACCATGCAAGTTTCATATTCTTTTTCAATCCACCTTTCTTAATTATCGGTTGACACTGAAACTTCAATTGTTTTACATTATCAAACTAGTTGGGAGGTAGTGAAATGCTTTCTTAAACCACTTGATGGCAACAAAGCAATTCAGATACTAAAGACATTTCAATGACTGTTTTGTCTACATGAATATCTTCCCGCTCAAACAATTTTAAGCATCTAGATTAACATACAACTACTTTAAAAAGCCTGAAACACAGGGGAGTGTATTTCCTTCCGCACTTGTGTTGTTATATTTTTTTTAACTAATATTTCAAATGAGAAGCAAATGACGGATAAAAAAAGAATAATTACTGAAAACGACCTACAACAAGATTTGGAGCTAGGCGTGCAAAACAACAAATAAAAATGATACAAATAATTAAGGTTTTATTTAAATGGGAGAAACATGCAGTTCACTTCATTTCCATCAAGGGCAGCGACAACAGCATGAAGATAGGAACTGCTCAGTTACTGGTGGGTCGCTGTAAGGAGAACTGCAGTTAACACTTCCACCTTTGGTCCACTCTTCACATTAACCCTGGGTGCTAGAGCAGCTACTGTTTCCCAGATTAACCAGGACTGCCAAGGGAAGAGGCTCCAGCAGAAGAATTGGATAGGCAGTCAGCCTGGGTATGGAGAAGTGGTAAGGAAACTACGCATGATTTTATCCATCCAATTTATTACCTTTCTGGGCATGAGAAACCAAATGTAAAAGAGTGTGGTATTCCCTGAAACAAAGGTTTCTGTGGTCTATGGTTTCAAATCTATATCCAAACTGCATTAGAGCAATCTCCAAATTGGTGAACTGACACATATATCATGAGGGAAGAAAATAGACTACTCCTTGAGCCCTATATAGATACAATTCATTTCAAATAGAGATTTAGCTCTGCTTATATTTGAATTTATGATGTAACTAGTGACAACCAAGGTCAACTAAATATAAGACTCAAGTGGAAGGTAGGTGGCTTACCTGTTTGGAAACATGTTTGTGTGACTACTAAAAATGAGACGAGGCCTAGAATGTATGGGGCAGTTCAGCCTACACTTTGACAGTATTCCTCAATCCATGACTGCTCAGATATGAGAGGTGCCTTATCTTATACCAAGGGTTATGTCAGCCTTCAGATGTCCCCATGAGCGGGAAACACAGGAAGCCTTTTTGGCAATCCCTCTCCCCTCTGCTTCTTGTTTTAGTGCAGTGCAGGTTGAACATGGACTGAAACCTGTATACATTCTTTACATGCATTTTGGCAATGAGAACCTGTGGGTCCTACCTCAGTTGGCATTGTCTATCTCACAGCTTGAATGATTCACATTGAAATTCAGCTTCGTCATCTTTGACTGGCCTTCCACTGATCTGACTGTAGTGTTGGCTGCTGCCCTTTAAGTCCTTTGTCCCCATAACTTAACCCAACCTTAAAGCCAGAGCTTCTGCAATATTTATATTTATACAAAAGTCTCTCTAACACTAGCTAACTCTCCTTATTGTATAGATTAGTTTTAGTATTTCAGTAAATAATCTAAATACATCGATTCAATCATCAGCAGATAAAATAATTGAGATTAGTAAGTGATTACTGCTGATGTAATGAGATATCTGCAAACTACAGGCACTGAATTAAAAATTAGCTAGCTAAGCACTGTATCATTCTGTAAATACGTGGCTAAAGAACAGCAATTTTTCATGGATAAGTGTGTGAGACAAAGATAACCTGCATTTCACTTCTGGAATTGAGCTGCCATTCACCATCGCTTTCAAAAACATGGCACCTTCCTGGAATAAGGTCAGAGCAGAGCTGGAGTGCCGACTCCTGGGTAACTCCTGTAACTCCTGAGTTGCCTCTATTGCTCCTTGTAGGCAACTGGAATTAGATTGACCTGTTATCCAAGTACTAGTTCAGCTCCTCATGGATCAATGTGCTCTTTTAGAGAGTGACAGCTATTAGTACCAGCAGCTGTAGGCAATAATGCCTATCAGTAGGTTAAATGGATAACATTTTGAGTGACAGCACTTGTACAACGGGTATTTATTGTATGACTTGAGTATACATAAACTATACAAGAAGGATATGGGCATCTATAAAGGTTCCAGTCTATGAATTTACTTACATGAATGTGAATTCAAAGAAAGTGCACTACAAAGCAAAACACCAGTCCATAGACAGCTCTTCCTTAGGGAGCAGCTGAGAAAAAAAACAGAAGTGTGTATAACTGGCAGTGGCTATATCAAATGGTATGCTTCTTTGCTCAAACCTTATGCTGATGCGGGCACTATAGCGAATGGAATGGAATTAACTGGAACAGGAGAGAGGAGAGGAGAGGAGAGGAGAGGAGAGGAGAGGAGAGGAGAGGAGAGGAGAGGGGTTTTTGTACTGTTGCATACTACAAGTTGTCCCATAGAATTAAAAATAGAATTAAGCTGGGAGGAACTGAAATTGCCCTTTCTTCCCTAAGCTACAGAGTAGGCTATTTGTATTTTGCCTTCATGAACCTGCCCTGCAGTTGCACAGTACCCAAGATTCAACAATCATTTTATAAACCTGTCCTTTTGCCTCTGCACTACAACTGACTTAGAACCATTAACCTGTGTCCTTACGAGATCTCCAGCAGCCAAAAGACTGCAAAAGGCTGCCACCACTGCCACCTGAGATAGGCCAGCAAACTTGCCTTAGGCATCAGAATGCCTGATTCCTACATTACCATGAGCTTTAGCACATTTGTGAGACTTGAATGAATTTGGCAGGATTTTCCAGAATGGCTCTTGGCAATAGAAATTTCTAAATTCTCACTATAGATAGTATTTCAAATGTCTGTGTTATTACTTAAGGAACTTGTCTTCTCTGCTCAGCACAGAGTGCTCATCTCTTCCATTGATGTTTCAAGCTTATACCTCTTGACTTGAGTTTGCTGGAAGTTAAGAGCTTAGATGCAGTTTGAGTTGAGGGGTGCCAGCTCATTAGCAACCTGTTTGAGCCTGGAACATTGTCAGTCTGTGCTGAGGTTAGTTAGAATTTAGGAGGTCTGAACATGGTCATTCATCTCTCTAGACTTCTTGTCCTCTATCTTAGATAAGGATACCAGTATTTCTCTGCTGTGAGGTTTGTCATTGGATGGTGTAAGGTCCAGCACATTGAAGATCCTGAGGTTCTCAATGATTAGCACACAGAATAGATAGAGATAAAAATGTGCAAGGAAATGAGAAGTCAAATGTATTTCAGCTTAACTGATTAGGCCAGTTTAGACTGGCCTTTTGACTCTATCTTGTTTTTTTTTTTTTCCTTTCACAATTATATTGCTGATATCATCCTGACTATGTGTATTTTCAAACTTCTCTGACCACAGAAGAGACTATATTTTATGGATGTCTTACTATTTCAAGTAACTGTCAAGCAGTTAGGACTTTTGGACAATACCTTCTTTTCTGATTTACAAAACCACCTCAAATAATTCACCTTACATTTTAGCACTAGCAATGAAATTTCACAAAATTATTTTACATGTTGCTAGCTGCCAAACCATAAGAAAATCCACTCGCCCCATTTCAGGAACACAGTCACGTTATTCATGAGATATAAAGTCATACTGGAAACTTCCTTTTAGATTTTTTTATTTTGGTCATTACAATTTTTCCCCTAAGTAGCCACACACTAAGTCATGGCTAGACTTTCTCTGAATTATAGTGTGATAGCAAAAAAAACTACTCAGACTTGGTGAAAACATCTTATATTTGTTACTGTTTTTCTTTCATTTCATTGAGGGGAATTCCTATTAGTGAAGGATATGGTACCAGACTGAAATGCAAGGCATGTAATTGACTAGGGAATTCCTAAGGCAAAGTATTATTAGCAGATCAATAGTTTCCATTTTTTTTCCCAAATTTAATGCCCTACCTAATAACAATGTTGCTGTCCCTCATGTTTTTTTGTTGTAGAAATAAGAATGTGTTTGACTCTTTGTGTAGCTCTGCTCTATATTAGAACTAGATATATTAAATTTTTAAATCCCTAATTCCCAGTCCTCTTCTTTCAGAAACTGATCTTATTCTTCTCACACGTTTGTATATTAGTGGACCTTAGGATTGGAGCTAATACAAATATGACAGGATTACACAGTTAAGAGTAACCAGAGACTACTTTGGTTCCAGAAGGTTTATACAAATTAATTAAGAAAAAAAAAAAAAAAAGTGGATCAGAGAAGATATTTATCTAGTTTCAGATGTTAGCATCTTCAACTGAAGGTAAAATACGTTCACTAAAGAAATATCTCAAAAACCTCAGCAATAAGATAATGTAATTCACTCTCATGACACTAATTCATATTTGGTAATAAGGCTTGTCACGATGAATACTCCTAGGCCAATATTTGTCTATCTCTGAGCATCTCGTATACAGTCCTAAAGACTGTTTTCACAATTTAATCACCCTTCTACACAGACTAAGAAGTGTTGGAAAGAAATGCAAAGCATAGGCAGCAAGGCAAAGTCAAGTCCGATCAGCAGATTTCAAAAGCAATTGCAATCATGTCCTCATCCTGGTTATCAGTGCAGATGAAGAGGCAAAAAAAAGAAAAAGTGAAAATTTGTTGCAAATTTTAAAAGGCAAGAAATTGGATTAATGAATCAAACTTTGTCTGAGCTGTGCTCTGAAGATGGCAATTGTAATTTATTGATCAATACTCATTTGAAACTGCAGAAATAATGTTTCAGAGTAAATTGAAACCTGGAGCTGATACAGAGTCACTAAAATGCTGCACTAGAAAATAGTATAGAGACTGAAATGAGCCTTTGGACAGCCTATTCAAAGCTCCTCTAAGTCCTCATTGACAGCATATAAACATCTGTTTTTAAAGTATGATCTTAAAGTGTTTCATATAACTTTAATTTAAACTGATTGTCTGCTTGAAAAAATAAGATATTTTTTCAGCATTTCTTTCTTCAAACAGAAGTAGAATGTGAAAGTCATATAACAGTGAATACAGAGAATGAATGAGGGCTGTCCTGACCCACAGAGTTGTGTCATAATTATGTCATTCAGCAAACTCAGGGAAAGTATTCAGTAATTCAGTAACTTCAGTAAACTTTTTTTCTGGTATTTTAAATACTTGACTGGATGGAGATAATTATTAAGCTGATAAAATAACCTAAACCTTTGAAAGTCAAAAATTGCTAGCAGAGACTTCGGAATGGCACAGAAAAAAAGAGCTGCTGTGAGTTGCATATGTCAGTACATCTTGAATTCTACCTTTCCTAACAGGAATGATGCTTTAGCTCTTTCTGGACACAAAAATCATCATGTTCCACGGGCTCCGCCTGTAGGAAGGAAGGATTGAGGTGCACATTTAAAGCTGAACCTAAAGAAAGCCAAAGCAAATTGGATAAATCTCATGTACAGGGTGACTATATTGTGAGGGGGTTTCTGAGGTCCCAGCATATCAAATTCATTTTAGTACCTCCCGGTATCTGAAAAATGTCACATGCCCATTACTGAAATCCAGGAGGTCTTTTCTGTTCACTTTTTTCCTTCTGGTTTTCTGACTAGAAAAGCAAGTTCTACCTAGTCCATGTGCACTAAGAATGTGATCCTTTTATGAAAATGTACTGAGCATAGAGCACAAATTCTAGTTATCTTGGCACCATAGCCTGACAAAATTAATTCCCTCTCTTATGCAGGTTATGTCTTACAGGCAAGACCTCAGCTACCTTGGCAAAGTGAGTGAACGAGTGAGGCAGAAAGCAAACCTTAGAACCACCATAATGTTTATTAATTGCATATAAATGCAACTCCAGTGCAAAAAGGGCAGTCCTCAAAGAACCACTCTTCATTTTATCCATATTCTTCCATCTCCTTCCAGGAATTTTTCCTACAGATGCTCACAGAATTAGCAGTGCTCTCTGAGCTCTGCTGCTCCCACGTCAGCTCCTTCTCCTCTGATTCCTCTGACTGTTCACTTACATTTGAAGCTACTAGAAGGCTCTTAAGCACTGTCTCGCACTCTTTTTCCCCTGAAGTTTTTAAGATATCAGTGAGGCAAAGCTATCCTAATTTTCCTGAGAGTTGAAACTTCTCCTGACTTCTGCCTTCTGCTTTTGCCAATGATTACTAAAAAGTAGCACGGCAAAATGAGACTGTTTTATAAACATATGGACCAAGCACAGGGCAGAAGTCGTTAAGAGAAAGGTTGTAGTAGTATTCAAAAGGCCCCAGAGAGAATCTGTTTGCAAAGATCCTAGTAAGACTTCACCTAGTAAAAGCTAACAAACAGTAGTGGAACCAAACAGTAGAGAAGGCTGTTTCTCCTTCTCTCCAATGAAAAACTTGGTCTGGGTACAATTAGCTGTGGTTTGAAGATATGAATAACTAAATATTCAAAGTCTCAAAAAAAGTATAGAAACATGCTTACAACCTCTAGAAACAGCAACTTTGCTAAGGTTTATGCAGTGAATTTTTCATATCTGGCAAAATGAAGGTTGCAGACTCTGAGCCTCTATCTTGAAAAGCGAAGCACAAAGACCTGGAGTTCCTCCCAGGTTTGTAATACAGCACTGGCATGGTCCAGAGCAATCTGTTTATATCTGCTGACCAGTGATTTACTTTTGCTTCCTAACCTCATTCTGTTGCACCTCCCAAAGGCATCCTAGACATCTGACATCAGGCTTTTGTTTCAGTGACTAAATGCATGCAAGGTTTTGAGTGCAAAGCAATTTCAAAGCCCTGCCAGGGATTTATCTTGGAACATATTTCTTCTGCAGTTATATGCTTTCATCCGGAAGTGTTATACCTTCAGTGGTTTCTGATATCATCCAGAGATACCTACTGTGATTTCAAACCTCATGAGCTGTTATTTGGAAGCTTGCCTATGCCAGAAACTATGCCCTAATGGGCTTCCTGGAGGCTCTGTCTATGCTCCCTTTTCAGGGGTAAAATCCTCATCAGCTACCAGTGCTGCTAGCAGTACTGATATATTCATTGTGGGCTTGTTTTAAATATGATTTTTTTAATGGAACTTCTTTAGATGTCTCCCAGATTTCTGGGAGTTTTCTGTTTTTAAACAACTCTGTTTCTCCTGGTCCATGACTGGAGCTGATCACGTTACTCAGTATGACTAATTAGTTGACAGATTTAATCCTTTCCTCTGTTTACAAACTGTCCCTGATCTTGCTTTATACACGTATATTCATTGCTTAGTACAGTTCAACCAATCATATTCACGATTCTCTTTGATCCTTGGATTACTCATAAATTGATCATAGTGACTATTCAAGTATTTAATCAAAGCTGAATTTAATCAAAGCACTTCTGCTGTGATTTGTCACTTAAAAAGTGACTTAATGTTGGCTTCTCACTGGGGATATGACTGAAGGTGTGCCAGCCAGCAATGCTGGGAAGTGGCTTCCTTTTGCTGGCTGAATATGATATGCATCATATGATATGCTTCAGGATTTAAAGAAAAGATAATGCCTCTGACGTATGGGCATACCTTTAGCCTCTGAATCAGTAGACATTTCTGCAAAAACCTGTTGTTAAGAAACAGCTTACCTCTGCTTCAGCCAAGGTGGATGATGGAATAATTCCTTGATGTTAGTAGTTATAAGTAAAAGCCTACAATTTGCTTTCTTAAAATATCTGTATATAACACATTTTCAGTTGTGGGAGCATACACAGGCAACGAATAATAAAATATCCAAAACAGCCTAATCAGATCTCAGATTCTTGTGCAGTGAACAGTTTCTCGGGCTTTCTTTTTCATTATTTGATCAGTTCTCCCTACCATGTCTATTTGATTCCTCAGGTATTGACATGCTTGCTAGAATGATGACTGAATAAATGGGAGGCAAAGGGGTAAAAGGTAGCCGATTGCTTAACGAGCTTGGATGTTGACATACATAAAGAAGCAATAACCGGCTTGTGACGCCAGTGTAGCATTTCAGTTGCAGAAGGAAGGGTTTCTGATGAAGAGATGTGGCATTTACCAACTACTCGACCTAAGCTTCAGTTGGCACTCGCAGCCCAATAAAATTAGCAGAGCACCGAGAACGGGCAGCTTTCCAACCCAGCAGAGAGGCAGGGGTTTATACACCCAGAGTCTGCAGCAGAAATTTGGTTATCTGAAACAGAAGTAGAATCAAATTTATGTATTGGGTACCAATCCCCTGGAATTTCAGGTCCCCAGCTAAGAGTTGGAAAACTTGTCAGACCTGACGTGCAAATTGCTGAAACTCATTTTTCAGCCCCTTTTGGCACAGTGCCTGCCTCTCCTGCGCTGCGTGCCTTTGAAGAGCACGCTGCTCAGGGATGCACAGTGCAGAGGTTCTACACTTATTAAACCTATATTTTTGTTTGCCAGTGTTCAGTTACTTGACTTCTCCACACAAACTAATGAGCCCGGAGGCTCATAATGAGCAGGAGGCACAAGAGCAGACCAGGGAGCCTCAATAGCCCCGTCAGAGAGAGGCAGTCCCTGCCCGACCCCTTGCAGGGTTGTCCTGGGAGGGGCTCCTGGTGCATCCACCATTGAGAGGCTCCTGTGGCACCGTATGCACTGGTCAAGGGGGCTATGCCAAGAATAGTGGACTCATAGGGAATGCTGGGAAGAGCATAGAGAATGACGAGAAGACCAGGGTGTCGTGGTGGACGACAAGTTGCCCATGAGGCAGCAGTGCCCTTGTGGCCAAGAAGGCCAAGGGGATCCTGGGCTGCATTAGGAGGAGCGTCTGCAGCAGGTCGAGGGAGGGGATCCTGCCCCTCTCCTCAGCCCTGGTGAGGCCACACCTGGAGTGCTGTGTCCAGTTCTGGGCTCCCCAGCACAAGAGGGATGTGGAGCTGCTGGAGAGAGTCCAGCGCAGGGCTACGAGGATGATCCGGGGCCTGGAACATCTGCCCTATGAGGAAAGGCTGAGAGAGCTGGGCCTGTTCAGCCTGGAGAAGAGAAGGCTGAGAGGAGACCTGAGCAGTGTCTCTAAGGACCTCAAGGGAGGCAGTGAGGAGGATGGGGCGGCCTCTTCTCAGTGGTGGCCGCTGACAGGACTAGAGGAAACGGTCACAAACTGAAACACCAAAAGTTCCACAGGAACTTAAGGAAACATTTCTTGCCAGTGCGGGTGGCAGAGCCCTGGCACAGGCTGCCCAGAGAGGCTGTGGAGTCTCCTTCTCTGGAGATCTTCCAAACCCGCTTGGCCGCAGCCCTGAGCCCCGTGCTCTAGGTGACCCTGCCTGTGCAGGGGGGTTGGACTGGATGAGCTCTAGAGGTCCCTTCCAACATTAAGCAGTCTATGATTCTATGATTTCGGGACTGCAAAAGCTGCCTTATGGGATACTTAAGGCAGATGAGGAAGGGAGGGATCAAGGTGATTTGGAGAGGAACAAATGGAAAAATAGAGGGAGAAGGAGATGAAAAGGGCTGGTCACACATAAACAGTATGCGCAGTACGCGGTTTGCGCCCACAGCTAGGGCAAGGCCGTGGGCCGTGGGATCCTTTGTCCCAGTGACAGCAACCGGGGAGACTGGGGATCAAGAAGCAGCTGCTGGGTGAACTGGGGGTCAAAGCCCAGCTGCTGAAGGGAACCACGCTGCACTTACCTATACATATGTATATCTCCGTGCAGACTTCCCTGCAAGTCTTCCAAAGAGGGCAGCAGGATGAGCCTGTGGGTAGTGCCTGTTTGAGCACTGATCAGGTCTGTCCTTGTTGCTCTGTGAAGCCAGCCATGTATAGAGGTATAGATATGCGGCATGTGAGTGTTTATGTGGATGCCTCCTGCGAATTAGTGCTCAGCCTTCCTGCTGGTCGGACCTGGGGCACAGAACTGAGGCAGCATCACCTCCCAGCGGGCTGCCAGGATCAGCAACTCGCTAACACGTGCCACATGCGAAGCAGGCAGCAAAGAGTGTCATATGCCCCCCAAAACAGCTAATAACGCTCTGTTCCTCAATCAAACGCACATCTTTGGACAAAATTCCATTTATTCAAATGACCTACCACATGCAGTAACGTAGTGTAAGACCAATGTGCCTCTCGTGTGCTCTTGCAGAGCCACAATAGAATGACTGAAGAGAGAAGGTATCTGGCATGACTTCATTTAAATGTTATAACTTTCATTTTGTGCAGTTTGTGCCCCATTCTTTTCATTCCTCTGCTTCAGTACCTCAGAGAATCATTCCTAGGGAAGTGAGAATGAGAACTATGTGAAATGCATTTTTAAGCAAAGAAAAAAGACACCTTATTTGAAATACAGGAGTAGTTATTTCTGAGTCTTTTTCTGCCATTTAGAAATCGACACTTGTAATCCTCAGACATCAGCCACTAAAAATTTCCTAAAAACTTCTGAAAGCACTGCAGAATGCCTTCATTAGCATTCACATCCATGACGGTTTCTCAGATTTTATGATCAAACTGGTCTTCAAATTCCTGAAGTAACCCCTCTTGAAAGACATTTTTTTTTTTCAGAGCAGGAGGATAGGGGACATTGCTTAAGCCGGATTAAGTCTCTTTATTTGTTTGCTTGCTTAAAGCTTTTTGCTTTGCTGCAGTTCCTTGTTGCCACACTTCCTTACCTCAAAATCCTCAATGTCTACAATGAAAGAGCAAGGCAGAATTACAGAAAGGGTTCGTATACTCCTGTCGTCATTCATATATGTCTCTCAAGTGACAACAGCAACAAAGATATGGTGTTCTGAATTTCAGGCACACAGGTAATGACACTGGCTCAGGTTTATTCTGCTGCCTGGGGACATTTCTCTGAGGTACCTAATCTAGTCTCAGTGAAGAGCCATGGAGAGAGAGAAGTAGTTCTGCAGGGTGTTGAGTGGCCACCTGCAGATGATCATTCCTCTCCCCTGACACTATAGAAAGCACAAAACAATATTGCTATCACGATCTACATGTTTTTATCTAACACCAGATAGGATGTGTCTTCATGCATCTGTGCAGATCGTGTGGACCAGTTCATGGAGGTACAATTAAATTTTCACTGTTTCCAGTGCGTGAACTGGTATCACAGATGGACCAACCTAACATCAGGGGACAGCTTTAGGCCAAAGCAGCTGTTGGAAGAACATAAAGAAAGTAGATGGACACAGGTGTGGCTTTCAGATTTGGAGAACTGTGTGAAGCGTCATGTTACTTAAAGTCAAGGGCCCATGTAGTCATCTTGATAGCAATATGCAGATGAGATCCAGGATTTTTATAGTCATACTCACACAGATCTGGAGCAGACCTGGTACAAGAATTTTTTTTCCACCTAGTCTTTTCCTATTCCTCCATAAAAATGTCTCTACATGTAACAACAACACAGTGTAAACTAAATAACAACCTGTACTCCAAGGGCCAGAAATAGTAAAAAAAAACACATTTGCACTGCTCAGTGTTTGAGTACCTTGCCCAAATACCAAAAGCACATTTGTGAAGTACCTGGTTGTACTGCAACTGTGCCTAGATTTAAAACAAGAAGGATTTTAAAATGAAACTGCTGAATATATCTTTAAAAATTGCACTCTGAAATGCTTCATGATGGCTTCATGCTCAAGGTGACCTATTTAATTCATTTTATAAGCAATCCAAAACTGAGATAAAAATAATTCAGGAGACCTGCAAATTAGCAAGGGAAAAAAAAAAAAAAAAAAAAAAAAACTCTATGTATTAAAATCCTAACAAAAATGTGAAATTTTCATTTAAATTACTTCATACACATTGCTATCTACAGATGGCATGAGCATCTCAGTGTGCCTTTTGTCCCTGAAATGTGGGATAAACAGCACCACAGAGCACACAAGCAAGGGGAGAGGAGTAACATTAAATATATGTATATCTGTATGTATACATATATATATATCTTAATTGTACCAAGAGTTTTCTTTCAAGACTTCCCCAATGCTGTGCAGCTATGAGTCATGCGCAGATGGTGACAGTGACACATTTACAGCTGCATCCACCTCTTACCCAAAGGTGTCTCCGCTCGTGTTCCCCCTCGCCACCGCCAAAGGCAGCAACGAGGACGCGGGGGAGGGAATCCCGCACGGATGACTGAGACAGAAATAGAGAGAGGAAGAACGGACTAGTCCAATGCATGACAGATTCAGAGCTACAGCCTGAGCAATTACTGGCACTTCCCTCCTGCCATGACTTTAAATCATTAACAGGTTTCTCCGGTGTGGGTATTGCAAAGCTTGATGCGTACCGTCAGTAATTTGTTTGAACTCATGAATAAGGCAAAAGCTTTGCATGTGCTCCCAGACCAGCCAACAGCGCCAACACTGGGTTCCCCAGTGAAATTCCATAAAGTAGTAATATTAGAAACAAAATTCACATGCTCCTCTGGAAAATTTGGCTCTGCTGGAAGTGCAGAGACTGTTGAAGGATCCGCAGGCATCTGCTGCGCTGGTTTGCACAAGCATTACCTGGTTTGCACAAGAGCACACTAGTAGATGTGTAAAAACTGCGGCTGTTGGACTATAAACATGGCAAATGAAAACAGCAGGAAAGGTTTTCCCAGAGGAACACAGATTTTTACCTTATTTAAATCACTCCTGGGTATTTGCCAGAGGTATCTATCTATCTATCTATCTATCTATCTATCTATCTATCTGTCTATCTGTCTATCTGTCTATCTATCTACCTATCTACAAAAGGAAAAGCTGTTCTTATTTTAAATTTGTTAGGTAACATCTAATTAGTTTTAGTGATAGCTCTCTCCTAATTAGTAAAAGGCATTTATTCTGAGTTTTCACATGCAAAAATAACAAACTGTATATGGAATTTCCCTTGTCATATGCTAAGCAAGCTGCCTGTGCCATCCAGGTTCACACAGAAAGCCACATTGAGGGAATTCCTACTGAATCTCGTAGGATATTCAGAACTACTGATGGAATGAAGGAAAGCAAAATTAAACCCATGAGGTGATCATTCAGGTTAATTAGAGAGGCAAATTTGTTCTTAATTTTTTTTTTGCTAAATTCATCTGTATGCTTTCAATTCCCCTAAACATAGTTTGGAGACGAGTTACCTATCACACCCCTCGAGGTGATTATTCTGAAAGCGCCTCCCCCAGAAATTCCTTTGCAGAGCAGCGCTCCCCAGGTTCTTAAGTAATCACTGCTGGGTGGTTTTCCTCCCTTTTTTGTGTTGCTCCTATATCTCCCTCTGCAGAAGCCCACCCTCTCCTTCCATCTTGGGCCACATCCTGCAGAGCAGCAGGCCTTGCTGGCTCCAGAAAGGGCAATTCCTCATGGTAAGCATAGCTCACTGTGGTTGGGAACAAAGTACTCACCGGAAGAGTCCATTCTGCAAAAACTGAAAGCACATCAGAGCATGAGGATGGGTTTTGAAAAACATATTTCGAAGCATTAGTTTGGATGCACATCAATTATTTAGGTCAATTAAAATAATAGGACTCAAACACTAATATCTGAAAAGAAAGGATATCTTAAAATACTTGCAAGCTGATTTCCTTTCTCCTATTTTTGTCTCATCAAACTATATATATCTGTAATACAAGAGGCTCATTCTTTCCTTCAGTTATTTAAGAAGGACAAACAGACTTCCACCTTGCTAACATATCAAGTAAAACAGAACGCTACATCATCTTTTATGCAAGGACAAATAAAATATGTCAAAATTCACCAAATCAATACAGGAGATCAAAATTCTGCTTTCAGGCAACAAAACAGAAAGCCTTGTTATTATATGAAGATACATACATTGTATTTTGCCCTTGATTTTTTAGTACATTTTTCATCAGCTTTATTGAGATCATTCCCTGACCAAACAAATGGATTGAACATCCACACAAAAATGCTAAACAAGAGAAGGTCTAAATTAAGTGAATAAAACCAGCCTAACATGCTAGACTCTTCTCTGACAAGAATGCATCTATACTGTCTAACCATCATGCAACATCATGTATGTACTATGGTTACCTCCATTTAAATTTAGCACATTTGGAAATAGATATGTAGATAGCCAAGCTATCAGTCCAGTTGTCATCTTGAATAGGATGTTATGAATCATTTTCCCATTTGGCTTTAAGAAATACAATCCCTTTTACACAGGCACTGTGTGAGTCAAATATATTTCAGAGAACAGTTTGAAACATAGAGCAGGATGGACCAACTTTCTTTTTCAGGTAGGACAGAATATTAATTGGTCTTTTCCTTTCATATCACCCTTTTTTGGCTTAAGCTGAAGTAAAACTCCTAATTTGTTTTCAGAACCCGTAAAAAGATTTTGGTTTGGGAGCTGAAATGAGCTTCCCAGCACTGAGGAAGTACAGAGTGAGCCTTTGTAATATAAATGATCTCTTAAGAATCTGAGTTCTGTGCCAGAGCTCAAAATAGTTATTACCCAGAGCAGGAACATTTTCTTCCCCAAACAGGAGCACTAAAAGAAAGAAAAGGACTTGCACCCAACCTATGCATGTTACCATACACTGATTTAACTGACTAAGTGAAAAGCTCATTTCTGTAATCTTCAGTTTTTACTTCCACTATGCTGATATCTAAAGGACTTTGGAAGACAAATATAGTAACTGAAGATGGGAAAAAGAGAACTCAGAATATCACTCCTTCGTACACTTTGATTGTGGAATCTCAAAAAGACTGTTTCTCATTGAAAAGTGCTGCTCCAATTACTGTGTGTTGCAGATTTCCCAGAAAATACGAGAGGTGTGAACAAACGGAATGATGAGGATAACACAAGTGAAAATTTCTCTCCTTTAAATGCAATCACATTAACAATTGAACTTTTCTAGAAGAGACAAGGAAAAATCCTTGAAATATTGACAATCTGAACTAACGTTTTTTAACAAATGGAATATAGTTCATTTTAAGCATTGCCACCATGTCAAGGTCCATATTGATTGTTGTACGATCTATAAGGTCTGTTATTGGGTAGTACAAAATACAATATTAGTGAAAAAGAGAAATGGGAATCTGACAGTTATAGCCCTTATTCACTTTGCAGAAATTTGTTATTCTGGTAAATGGCTTTCTTTATACCTTTCTCTAAGACTTTTATGTGTTGCCTATATTAATCTCTCAGGTTACAAACTCATTTTTACAAAGATTCAGGTATTAATATCATGGAAATCTGTGCCTTCAGAGAGCCCAACATTGTGCCCAAGGTGGAAGTCTGCTTGTAGGCACACCATCAAATTTGTCCCAGGAGGCAAAATACTGATTTTGCATTAGTATATATATTTTTATCATTAAAGTTGCCTTAAAAGGTTGAGAGATGTGGGAATAGGTGGAGAACTAATGCCTTTAAAATAACGCTATGCTACACTACACTATGTCATGCTATCCTATACCATAAAATTTCTCCTTAGCAAAATATAACTGATAAAGGGAGAAAATTAATACATGGAACAGAGAAAAACAGGACAATATATATCATAACCAGTGAAATCAAGGAGGTATATTTAATAGCAAAACAGTAGTGACTCTCTCTAGTTACAACAAAATTGTTCCAGTGGTCAGCTCCTATTACCCGCTCTAGGGTTTCAGATCACTAACAGAAAACAGGCCAGGTAGTATCACATGGTGGTCCTGCTTACCAGCTGTCACTGGAGAAGAGCCTGACTCTGTAGAGACCTAGGCTGTATAAAACGGAAGGTTTAAAAAGAGAAAGAGCAGATTTTTATGGTTTTCTTCAATGAGGCAAAAGAAAATCACCTTTGGAAGAAAACTCCCCCGTCCTCTCCTCCCCAAAGAAAAGTTCTTTAGACTGTTCCAATATTGAATCTGCAGAAGAAGGACCATAGGCAATTCTATTAGCTTAAATGAAAATTATGTTATCTCTCTGAGAACATTACTCTTCCTAACCAGTATCTGTAGCTGGCTTTCCTAACCCCCCAGGGCACGCGGCACTCTGATATAGACGAAGCCCGGACAACCCCTTGAGGCAGAAGACAGGTTGGTGAGATCCATCTCAGCAGCCTGCATCGTTCCTTACAGCCTGTGGCAAGGCTCGGAGCAACGCAGCGTGGCAGTCTCATGGCGCAGGAATTGCACCTGGACTGCTTGCAAGGCACAACAGCTCAGGGGCTATAGACAGCTACCCATGTGCGGATTGTCCCAAATTGCCCACTGCAGAAGATGCATTAGGACTGCGTAAAAACTATAGCCCTAAGTGGGCTGCACCAGTACAGCTCCAGTGTACCCATGACCATGGCGCTGACCGTGGCTGCTCCTCAAGCAGTAACCCTGATTCTGCACAGATTCCACAACCCAGAAAAAACTGTCAGACCACGATTATTAAGCTGTTTTGTAGTATCTGGCCTAGGCAACTTGCTTTTTGAACCTTATTATTTCTATCTCTTTTGACTATGGTAAATGCATAAGCAACTTAAAGAATTATGCTGGGAGATGTTGTCTGGGGCTAGCACAGAAGTTAGATTCAGGATGCTAATCCAGAATTTAATAAAAAGACATCTACAGACAACTACTTTTTAGCTTAGATACATTTTAATGTTTTCAACCTTTGCTTAGTTACGAGGGAGAGAGCATTCCTTCTAGTACATCAGAGAAGCTAATCAATGCAGGCTCTAGCAAAACAAGAAATTGCAACGGTGTCTCTCCTATACTACCATTTCTTTCAGCAGCACATCAGAGAAATAGCTTTAAAAATCACTGAAGCTTTCTATAGCCTGAGAGTGTTGAATATTTAGAAAGACAAGCCTTTCTGCAGCACCCCTTTTGTGAGGTCTTCTCTGTGGTCTCATAAAGGTTATCTGAAGTTGTTGGTTTTCATATAATAAGGAAACAAAAGTTTTAAAGACAAAATCTATCTGCTGGTAAAATCTCATGTCAGTCAGAAATGTAACCCTCACATTCAATGTCTTCAAAGAGATACCTCTACACCTATCAATACCTGTAAGTCTAATGCTGCCATGCACAGCAAGCAGCCTTACATGAAAACAGCCTTGACTTCCCATGTGTAGCCAGGTGGCTAAGTCTCAAGTAATACTAGCAAGACGAAACAAGCAGATATTTTTGTGCTTTAGTTCCAGTCAGTTCATGGTCCCCACAATCTGTTCAGAGAGCAGATTTAAATGAATATAAAAACCTGAGTGCAAAATTTTGAGGAGTTGCAATATTAAGCTACAAACTTTGAACAGTCTTTTTCCAAATATATCAGACATTTATCATAAAGAACCAACCATAAAACATGTTTATAAATCTCTCTTTTGTCCAATGTCAATAATTCTCTTATTTCCTTGTGTCCCTTCTAAGGACTAGTTTTCCAAGGGCCTGGCAATGAAAAGAGACAACCCAGGCAGCTTTCAAGGAAGTTAGCAAGTTATA
Organism: Nothocercus julius; assembly: GCA_013398735.1. Taxonomy (NCBI): domain Eukaryota; kingdom Metazoa; phylum Chordata; class Aves; order Tinamiformes; family Tinamidae; genus Nothocercus; species Nothocercus julius. Next base: position 2,356,610 of record VZSV01000016.1, read on the forward strand.
TCTATTTGTCACTCTCAGAATAAGGGACTGGCATTCATCAGCCCCAATTTTAGGCAGATGAGGTCCAGAAGCTGTAGAAGGGGATAACTAATCTCTGCTTGTATCATTTTCTCTTGAATCTTCTTGTATCTCTTTCCCTGTTCTCTTCTTCTCATTCTTCAATTCATTCCTTTGTGTGTTTCTTTTTAACTCATTTCACCAGTAACGATCACACTGAGCATATGTGTGTTTGCATGAAGAAAGGTTGAAGTAGGGCAAGAAGGGAAGATTTTATTAGTCAGACACGTCAAGCTTTATTCTTTAAAAAGTCTTCCTTTGCCCACATTATGGCAACCAAATGGCTCCCTGTTAACCATGTTCCTCATACATAATTAAGCAGATGTGCTAATGACATTTTTAAGTAGCAGCAATTGACATTTTTCCCACTTTGAATTCTGACAGACAAGTCTGGACTTCATTAACCTTTTTGCAGTTTAACAGTGATTTTGTGATTTAGGAGAGCTGATAAAAAGGCAAGAGCATCTTTCTTTGTGAATGAATCCTGCATGCTCAAATAACTTGAACACTAAATACCGAGAGACAGCTTTGCGTGGTCAGCTATAGGTGAAGTGAGACTCTCATTAAGCTTCATTAAAGTGACCTGGAAAAAGCAGATTAGGCCATTTATAACAGAGAACCAAAATATTTCTGTAAGGTGACCTTTGAAGAATAAAGTCTTGAGAAAAATGCAATCCTTCTCTAATTTAATGGCATCATATACCAAAATTCAGTTTGACCAAAATAGACGATTTTCTGTAAAAATGATCTCCAAATGTTCTGTCTATGTGAGACTTATGGACTTGCTTTCTAGAGGAAAGAGCCTACAAGATGCAGGGCATTTAGCCCTCAGCATCATGCAGTGAATAGGACTGCCTAGCATCACTTCATTTGTTGTCTCTCCAGAGGAAATTTAAAGGCTCTGCAGCTTTCTGACATGCTCTAGTGACTGAGTATCAAGGACCACAGTTGCTTTCTACCCTTGTTTTCATGCACAGCTATCCCTCTGGCTAGGACATCTCATCAAGTGGGATGGGTGGGAGAGCCACTTTTGGGATACAGAGAACGATTCTGTACGTGTTTCTCCTATTCACAGTCTATTGACCATGCAACACAGATGTACCAAGCTCCTTCCTTGGCAAAGGGGAAGCTAAAGCTAAAACATCTAGTAACGATATCTATTTCACAAAAAATCTGAAAAATCCTCACTTCGCACACACTTCTGTAAAAAAGAAAAAGTCCCCCAGTCTTTTGTGACTGTAGACAGTGATCATCTATAACGCAAAAGCCCAAGCAACATGAGTTTGGAAACACGTACTCCCTACTATGGGTTTGAGTCTACTGCTCCTTTGCTGAATGTACTGCATTTGTTTAACTTCTCAGAGCTGTCAATCCGAAAGGCAGAAACATACAGAGACATAACATTTCTTCATTGTTTCCTTGGCATCTCTTCAGGCTTTGGCTGTTTTCATAGTTCTTTAAATCTAGAATGGGGAATATTTTTTAGTTAAATCACTGACCTTATTAAATTATAAAACTTTACAAGTTGTGAAACGTGGTATAATCATTCTTAATATATATATAAAAAAAAGAGATGGTTGATCAGGGTCAATACCCTAATCTCCCGTAACTCCAAATCAAGTGTGGTGAATTAAATAAGAACATTCTATCCAGCACAGTCATTCTTGCAGGAAATTTATTATATCCATTCAGGCCAAACACAAATGAATTAAAAATTGGCAATGGAAGAACACTACCTGCAGTTTCCATTTGTGTAATATTAGTGCTTTTCCTTTCATCAGCTATGAACACAGGTTTGATAGCAGATACTGTAATACAGTCATCTCAGGACTTTGCAACCTGAATTCTGCAGGGAACGAATATATCATGAAGGAGGGACATGGTTAAATAAAGTTGTATTAACTGTTAGGGGACCGTACTAACTTGTCAGAGGACTCTGAGGCAATTACTTTCAGTGGGAGCATGGAAACTGGTTTACTGCTAATCTGCATAAGCAATTAGCTATATGCAAGGGCAAGTTCTGTATAGGTCAGATTGCATTGCTTTTTGCACTGCAGTAGTATTTCTCATTTCCTTCTGAATTCACTTGTGTTGCACTGGGTAAATGTGGTGGCCTTGTCTGAAATCCAGATACGCTGCAATTTATATAAACTCCGTAGCTTTAGGGCTGCTAGTGGTAGAGCACATGCCCATTTCGCTCTGAGTAATTCTTTTTTTCTCACCTAATTCAGTTCACATATACCATTCATTACGCGCTATTAAGCCTGGTTTGATTTCCTTCACAGTTTCGGCTGACCATGTTCCTTCCCTGAGGAGATGTCCATTTGCGAGAGAGCATGGGCAAACCCATATTCAATATGAAAGGCAGTCAGGCAGCTGCCTGAATTTCTCTGGCTGTTTTCTATGGATATCAATTTAGAATACATGACGTTGGTTTATTTTTTTTTTAGGAAGCTCTAGCACTTTATCACCTTTATTGCTGGAAACTTCAAACAGTTCTCCTGTTAGGAGCATCATACTTGTAAGATGATGTAAGATGTCACTAGTTTGAAAGATTTTATAAAATAATCTTCTGTTTCCTTTATTAATACTTTGGCTATCTTTTCTTCTTCCATGCATCGTATTTTGCACTATTCTACAAACTCTGGAGAGAAATCCCAGATAAAATCACAAGCAAAATGTTCCAAGTTCTAAACAAGAAGTCAAATGCCTTTTTGTTTACAATCTCTCCAGCTACCTTGTTAACATATTTATACAGAAGTGAATCCAAGCCAAAATCTCCAGGCACATGATCCTCATGGCTTTGCCTCTTCTAGAGTCATTTAAATCTGTGGAGCAGCACAATCCTGTTTTGACTGCATACAATGTTCTTGCACATTCATTTTGCACACAATTGCACAAAAATTTTGTTCAATTGTGTGTCAACTTTTTGAAAAAAAATTCATCAGTCTTAAGCAACGTTGACTGAAGAGAATATGACAGAGGTCTTCAAAATAGAAGGCAAGAGAGGAGAAAACAATTGTCACTGTATTTGGAAAGCATTCACTGATAGATGAATGGTAGATTTAAATGGGTCATCATAATATGAAGCACTATTAAAAAAAGAAATAGATAACTTTGGGGTATTTTCTTCTTAGAAACAAGTAGACTCCCCATCTAGCCAATATACATACACATAAAATCGTTTATTACATTGCAATTTTTTTTTCCTTTGTTAATCCCTTTATGGTAGGAGGTACCTAGAATAAGTCTGTGAAGGGAGAAAGGTGTTTGTACTTTACAAATGCCCAGTGAAAAAAAAAAAAAAAAAAAAACAGAGAAGGTACAAAAGTTTATTTCTACGTCTAATAATATTTGCCTTAGTTCAGCTAAGAAAGTGTTTGGTCTCCAAGAAGGCTCAAATCTTATACCTAAATATGAAAGCTCCTTGGTGTCATTATGGCAGATTCTATATTCAGGTAATCTCAACTGCCTTTTTGCTTTTGCTATGAAGGAAAAGGGGAAAACTTTGTAAGCCAATTTTCAGTTATATATTGACTTGTCCTGTTGCATCACAGAAAATACTGACAAACTGCACCGTTTGAAAATGTCACCTAGTGGAAGATTTACTTTTTTGCCTCTACCCCTTTTTTCTATTGTCTGCCCTTTCTGAATGGAATAGTGAGGCAGTGCCAAGACCATGCATTTTGCAAATAAAAGGTTTTTTTGAAATTTCACTCTTTAGTTTGGAAATGGTCAAAATAGAACGATAATACTAATCAAAATAGTAACAACAAAATCATCTGTGTGTACATTTATGAATGCATTAATCATACGTTCTGTGTAGATAATCTGTATTATACCCTCTTTGTTTTTAAGAAAAAATACTTCAGTACTTTTGAGTTAGGTTTTGGAGGGGTGCAGTGGAGGTTTCATGATAGCCAAATGTGAAGATTCTGAAGGCTTTCATATTTCTATATTTTTATGTGTTCTCTTGTGCTTTTGAATTGTTGACTGAGTAATGATATAGATCAACTTGGAGAGAGAAAGAGAAATGTATTAAGGATCCACTAGGTGTTGACAATGTCACACCTTAAGAATACGCCTAGCTGCATTTCCAGTCTTTCCATGAATTAACATAGTAAGTATTTACCTTCTGCAAAAAGATGTTGTAAAAATTCATAATTTATTCTTTGTACAGCACATGAAAAATGAAGAATGCCAGGCAAGTGTGTTTTATTAGTACTCTTATTCACTTTGTAGCATATGGCAGAAGTTTATCTTGGCACATCCTTGTTAAAAATGATAGGTAATGTTGCTAACAGTCTGGTCCTACGCAAATGATCGACAGTATACATTATCTCATATAAATAAAAAGCTGTAGCGATTGATCTAGGTGAATGGATCTGTAAAGGCTAATTTCCCTTGAATGTTTTATAATTCATTTCAAACATTGTAGCTGGTCATAATGTCATCTTGGTATAAAGAAAAGTGCCAACCAAGGCATCATATTATGGTATTCCTGTCTATAAATAGAACCGAATCCTAGTCGATTCAGTTGCCTTTTAGATTCTGTTTCCTTCTCCCTCCCTTCTGCTCCACCCCAGCTTTTGTTTTCAGCCAAGTGCTTAGGATCACTATAAATGAGATTATGAAAAAAAAAAAAAAACCCTTTAAGAACTGTAAAGCTTTTTTGAAGTTGAAATGCACCAAAGCAGGATGAGTAAAATTGTTGTTATTTCTGAAATTCTTAGAAAAATCTTAGCTACCATCTCCACTGTAATGAAAAGGAACCTTCTTATTGATAACATCTTTTCAAAATTCAGCTCTATACATAGAGCAAATGGTTCTATATTTAAATTCACCCTAAAGCTAAGCGGTTAAGCTAAATGGAATTATACCAGGGATAAATATGGCCCATTAGGTCAAATTCTGTTTTAATTTACAACAATGGAAATTGGAACAATCCCAGCAACCGTATATTATCAAGGGCATTAAAAAAAAACAGTGTGACCCATCTGTAGGTGTAAGAAGTTGTACATACCATAACAAATATTTCCACAGTCAGCAGGAAAAAAGAGAAGGAAAGAGAGTGACAGGAGAGGAGAGGAGAGGAGAGGAGAGGAGAGGAGAGGAGAGGGATCTGAATCAAAGTCGTAAGATGGGAATCATCAAAAGACAGTTTGATTTTTTTTGCAAAGAGGATATTTTCATCATTATTATTTATTTCTTTGTTTGTTTTTCATTTAAATTTTTTTCAGTGGAAAGCAATCTATACAAACAGGCTGCTATCCGCAGGTTGCCCTTTGGCATTAAAAAGCACTAAAATACTACAGGTATGGTCATGGTATTGAAACTTTTAGAAGTCCAGAAAAGCATAGTTTGATAAAACTTTCCACTTTTCTCCCCCAAGTCTTTCCGTGTGAGTTATAAAGATGACAGTCAGAATACATAATGCATTCTTGTTTTGATGTTAAATAGCAATTAGTGGAAGCCACATCTCAAAGGTTGTTGAATAATCTTGTTTACTCTGGCAGGCCAATGTTCTTCTCTCCAGCTCTCTCCTATGTGCTCAGTTTTGCACCAAAAGTTCAAAAGCCTCTTTGTACCTAAAGGATGACAGCCAGTCTTCTGGGAATGGTCTGCCACGTCTGCCAGAACCAGGATCTCTGTGCCTGAAATCTTTTCCTTTTCTATATCTTTTGGATTCAGTGTCTGCACACTCCAGTGTATTCCTGAGCTTCCTCCCTCCTTTCCATGTTGTCCTACAGAGGTCTGTCCAAGGTCTGCTTCTCTCTTTCTTATCTCTAACTACTCCCAGACATAAACACTAAATAAGCTGCAATCTCTGTGATGACAACTCACAACTCAGGAACGAATGTGTTTTTTGTGCGTGTTCGTTTTTCTTTTTTAATCCAGCAAGCATTCAGCGTTATTTCTTTGAATAGTTCTGGTTAGTCTGGAATGAAAAATAAAGGCATAATCTAAAACCCCTGAAAATAAGTTCTGAGTGATAGTTCATGGTTTCCTAAGCCTGCCCAAACAGGCCGATTTCTTTGGGGCTTAAAAATTAAGAACGTTCTATTCGTTATCCTGGTGTTTTCTGCAGCCTGTTTTTTTGCCTTCTCCTGCCTCTAGAGTGGTGGGAAGTACTCAGTGGGGACTCCAAAAAACTTAAGCAAATTTGCTGTCTCTTCTTACAGCGTCTTGCAATAGCCCCACTTTTCTAGGGGCTTATTCAAAAGGCATAAAAATGCAAAGAACATTGGCATGTTCATGCACAATAACCTTTTAAAAATGTGTATTTTGCTAACATTCAATTAAAACGTCATGTGCTTTTGTGCATTTCCTCTTCCATTACTGGTGATGTTCACCACAGAGCTATATTAAGCTTCCCTTTGTTTAATCAGCTCATTCATCTTCATCAACTATTTTAGGTATTCAAGAACCTGAAATTGCTGGAGATATTATTATACTAATATAACACATGAGAAATTCTATAGTATTTTCTTGCCAAAAAATCTCAAAAGTACTTCGAAAACATTAATGAATTTGTCAGCCTATCAACATACATACATAAGGGTCTGAGTGAGTTTACTCCTACTTAATCCATGAATTTATAAGGTTAAAGTCTTATCCTAAAGTCAAATATGCACTTTCAGTGCAACACCAGCTTTCCTGATTTACAGCCATCTGGACTGTTGTAAGTGTTCCAATATAATGTCCCAGTACATTGTTGTGCATCCAATTGTGATCAATTATGGGGGAAACTCCATGTTCAGAAGTTTGAGGTTCCCAATAGGGGATCTTTTTAGATCAGTGGGACAATTTATATCAAATCAGGACCCAATCCCTGTTCCTCATCCAAACGGATGTGAACTTTCCAAAGTACAGACTGGGCTGGACTCAGTGACCCAGTTCTCAGTAGTCCTTTCAGGACTATTGCTGGCAGAAACATGAGTTAAAATAAGCATTTTCTTTCTTTCTTTCTTTTTTTTTTTTTTTCTTCTCCAGAGTGGGAGCAGCTTTAGGCCTTTGGCTACTGAACTGAATACACATTTTATGAAGGGACAGAAATGGATAGAAGATTCATTATGGAGAAGATTCATACCTATGGAGCCAAACCTCAAAAGAAACCAAGCCAACGGGATTTGTATGTTCTGCATGAGGTAAAACTAATTTAGAGGATATGCTGAAGACAACCTAAAACATGGGGAAAAATACTTTCCTAAAAAAATGTACATGAGTCTTTAGTTAACACTGGGACATCAAAGTTGTTTAAGTGTGATCATGGCCCATCAAACCCAAAGAGAAAGCACACTCTTGAAAACAGAAATCTCAACATCCAGCTCAGCTACATCTTCATTCTGATACAGACCTTCTGTGTTGTACAGTCCAAAAACGTTAGCTCTTGAATGTTATTTTCTGTCTGAAGAGGCAGCCCCGTAGGCAAATGTAGATGGCGGCTTGGCCGGCCCGGGGGCGCGGGGCAGCGCCGATGCCCCGAGCGCGCAGAGCGCGTTGCTCCGCGCTTGTGCCGCAGCCCGTGGCCTGGGATTTGCGGATGGCCAACAGATGTCCAACGCAGCGCAACGTTCACTCGCCACTGGAAACAGTCGTTCAATCCAGTAAGGTTGATGAATATCTGTGTAGGTACAGCATAGCATGTCCTGTCCCCCAAAACTTACCACGTGAATCAGTTTACCTTCACTTTACCACAATTCCTCGGCAAGGTCCTAAAGCCCAGGTGTAGTAGCAAGCAAGACACGGGGTAGAGCTGTGAGTGAGTAGTCTTTGCAGAGATACAACAGAGCATCTCAAAAAGTGTTTTCAGCTTCATGGTATTCCCTAGCCAGAGATATCTGGCTGATCTGACTATTATCAGCCTGAAATCTAGGTAATTTTCATGCCTTCAAAAAAAAAACACTGAAAAAAGAAGTTATTTTCTGCCCAACTCTTCCACTCCATCCTACAACTTAAATTAACCATACAACTATGTGATCATTTAAAATGATCATTTAAAAATGTTTTTACCATAGTTATAATTTATAAGCATAGATGCATACACTCACATATACTCAGGTACATGGAAGATTTATTCAGGAAGGTTTGACAGTGTACCATGTGCTGCATCACACCCATTTATGCCTCACATGTTAGGCATCCTATGGAGAGATTGCTGTGCATCAGTTATTTGTAAGCATGATTCTAATTATACTTGTAAAATTACTTTTCTTACTGAAAGAGCAATAGAAAATATTCGACAACAAAAATATATACTTTCAGTCAAGGACAGTGAAACAGAGCAACAAAATCATGTCCACAGTTTCAGAATTCTGGTCTTGGATGTCTCATCTGAAGAGCTGCATGTTATTTAATTGATCTGTCTTTCAAAAATAAAAAGTTTGTGTTTACTTTGCTGGCCTTGAATCTATAGTTTTACAGTGTTCAGATCTGTTACCACTCTACCTTACATTCCAACATTATATTTTCACATATATTTATCTTATATATAGCTATAGTTTTTTTTAATTTCAACACAGCTTGAAAGCAAAATATTTTCTCCTTCTCAAATTATCCCATACAGCTGTTCAGAACTATTAAAATGACCTTTTGAAATGGATTATTTATTCATTCAATTCCTTGTCTTATTTGTTCACATTTAGTTTCAGTATTAATAATGCAGTCCACTGCACAATTTCATTTTAATGGAGATTTTTTTCATATGTCATATTTAATAGTTAGCTTTAGCCTTAGGAGACAGCTCCCATTTTCCTTTATGGCATACGCAAAGGTCTGTTTCTATTCAATATTGTCTAGACTTGCCTTTTTAATATCATGCTTAAAATAGATATTCATGTAAAATATTCAGTTTCTGGATATCAGAAGAGGACAGCTTATTTTCTAAAAGATGAAAGGTAACCCAAGATGGCAGCTTTGGGGACTGATTTGTGGGGATTTGTCCTGATTTAAATCACATTCTCATTAATTTCTGTGTGCTACAGATCACATCCAAGAGAACAAGGGTGCAAATATTTGCTATGTTTGTAAATATTGAAATTGCTCTCTGTGACTGGAATCCATTCCACTGCAATCACGTGGAATCTGTTCAAAAGAGCTGAAGAACTGACAAGCTGGTTATGGAAAAAAAAAATGCTGAAAAAAAATCAGTAAAAAAAAAAACAAAAAACACTAATCTCTGTCAAGTGGCTATTTTGGATTCTCACACATCTGGCCATTAAAGCAATGGAAATGAATTGTGTCCTGAGTATTTGCATTCCCCGAAAACTCCAGTGGCCGGGCTGCTCAGAGCCCACCTGCCCTGGCTGCCCTCACGCCACCGGGCACATGAGCGACCTAAGGACCTGGGGACCCCCAGCACTGCCCTGCCCATCGGATGCTGCTGGGCACCAGCGGGTCGTGTTTACTGGCTTTGTGTTTAGAGCAGTGAAAAACAGCTTGCGGAAAACAATGCTGTGATTTAACTCCAGGGGAAATTCCGGCCGAACTTTCCCCCACACCGTGAACGCCGATCCAGCCTAAAAGCATCTTTGCTGCATGGCAGCAAAAGCAGAATGGGCTTAAGTCCAAATGACTAGTTCTGTCTTTTCAGGGCTCCTAAAGGGAAATAGTTACTCAGTGAATGACTAAAAGACAGCTCCCACCATTTTATAGTACTGCATTCATAGTATTTATTATATCTATCATTTATAGCATTTATTATATCTATCATCTATAGCATTGAATTTCAGAATATTGAATTTTAACATAAGGTAGCTGCTATCGGACAAGGATTTAATTTGGATCCTGATGTTGCAGAATTGAATTGCATTGCAAAGTACAACAACAACAACAAAAAAGGCTGTAAGAACTGGTGAGTGAAGTACATGGCTTGAGGGTTAACTTGGTTTCAAAAATTCTTCACAATTCCTGTGGTCGTACATACATGAGTCATTTTAATTTATATTTAAAATAACAGTAATCTGTATATTAATTGAAGCAGATCTGACTAGGACAAACACATGATGCTGTTGTGACACAAAGCAGTAATAAATAGTGAGACTTCTGGAGGAAAATCAGCCATTGGATAGTCTTCTAAACTTTCAAGTACTATTTATGTGAAAATGAAGGAGAAGTAATGAATGAATCTCTTAGGAACCGTTTTCATTGAAAATTATTCCTGTTAGATCACATGGAAATTGAAAGAGAAGTTCATTGAGAAATCAGACATTCATACTATAATGATCCAGAATTTATGGCAATACTTTTTCATAAATTTTGAAGCGCTTTTAAAACTTCACGAAGCACTCATCTGTCAGCATTGACCTATCAGTTTGATCAGGAAAAGTTTTGCTTAAAAATAAATCACTTAACTCCTTAACAACAAACTGGTAAGATGTTTTTATTACTTTAAACCATCACTGTAACACATCTAGCTATATAAAATATCTAATTATATGAAATTTAATCTTTCCAATCACAGCAATATTTCCAGCAAGGTAAAATTAAAGGTTAATTGTCCCAGAAGGTAATGCTGTGCAAATCACAGTGACCAATGGAAGTATTTAATATGCCAGGGATGAGAGACATACGAGGACATAATTAACTCTCTCATAGTTTCCTCTTGTCATTGTTTCCAAGTGAGACTGTCCAGTGATATAAATACCTTGGAGCCAGAAAAATGATTAACCCACACTCAAGTCTAATGCACTAGCAATGTACATCGAAGAACTTAAGGCTGTTTTAAACGATTTTAAAAGATTCCTTTTTCCTTTGAAACAATTCACTTTGTTTTAAAAGGGTCTTTTCGTAATTGTACACTAATCAGTCATGACCCTTACACAAGAGCATATACAAGAGAAAACAGCCACTGAAATTGAAATGAAACAGATTTTAAACAGATGAAAATAAAGTGCAGTTTATTCGGTATGCAGAGCCATGTTCTCCTGACCCAGTCCAGGAAGCTCTAAGTTTTCGTAAGAGACTGGGTTAACTTGACAGCTTGCAGTTTATGACCTGCAGAGCACGAGGTCATCAAATGGCAATGAGTTCAAAGAGTTCGAAGAGCAAAATTAGATAAGTATGTGCAGCAATTGCATTAGATGCTCCCAGGTGAAGGATCAAAACTTCGTATTGTTAACAGCGGACCAGAAAAAAAAAAAAAAGGCATGTTATTAATCCTATTCTATAACCATGTGACCAGGTTATCCTGGTCAATGTCAAAAAGCAAATAACAGCACTGTTACCATTTTTAAATAAAAATTTCCCTGTCCCGCCACATTATGAAAGCATTACTGCTAAGGTTATCAATGGACATGAAGAGAAATCCATATTTATTCTGGAAAAATGTGTGGAGCAAGCTGTGTCCGTCCTTGCCAGTATCATTTTTGAATGTTTATATCTTGATTGTTTTAATACTTGCTGTCATGGGTACTAAGTGTCCCTTCCCCCATGAAAATCTACACTTGAAACAGTCTCAATAGACTGCTGGATCAAGCCATTAAAGGAGGAAATATATCATTAGAAAAGAGGGAGAGATAGATGAAAGCACTGGAGGATACTGAAATATGGACATTCTGCAGTCAGAATTCCTTCTAAGAAAATATATCAAACCTATTGATAAAAAATGTTGAAACTGAGCTATAAAACCTGAGGGGTTTATGCATCTAAAAATACTTTATATTTGTTAAGTCTTTGCTTTTATAAATGCCTATTCTTGCTGCCTGCATAACGATCCACTACCTTTTTTAATCTTGCCAAATCTTACGCTTTAGCACTGCTCCAGTTGCTATTAGAAAATCAGGCTTTAACAAGGACAAAATGAATTGATATGTATGCCAAAGTCTCAAGCACCAAATGGCATGAAAGGAAATATTTAACTAATAAAATTCCCAAAACTGTTCATGTGTGTTATCATTTTCTTGTCTTGCCCCTAAGATGTCATGCCTTTAAAATCACTGTGTCTGAGAAGATACAATTACAGAGATAACCCAGAGAAAATCTTATATTTAGTTTCAGTGCTCTTAATAGCCTTTCAGAGACCGTGATTCGTAGGGGACAGAAGCACTGACCCAGAGTAATTATTTCTTCTGTGTGTCTCATTTATCCGAAAGGCAACAGAAAGACAGAAGAGAGTTTTTCTTTTGGCAGTCAAACGTTCGTGTTCCTTCTACTGTGCAAGGAGATCTCAGCTGAAACAACAGGAATACTCAGGAATGAACCTCAGGGCAGAGTGGCAAGGAAACCAGTAAATGATTCCTGTGCTTACACCTTCTCTGTCCTCCTCTGCTGCTGCAAGCCCAGCATCATAAACACCCGAGAAGCCTCTCATTAGTGCTCACTCCTGGCCAGGATTTCTCATGACCTCAACTGAAACACAACTCACAGGGAAACCAGCAACCCGCAGCCCTTCCTGCAAGCTATAAAAAAAGTGACTCCTTTCATTTAAACCTCCAAAGATTACTGACACATTTTTAAGAGCAGCAGCCTGACAGTAAACAGAAGTTGGACTTTAGCTCCTCTTCCTTTTGGCCACATGATTCAGATGATCTGAGGTTACTACTTCTGTTCCTTGTCTTCGTGCACGTGCACACATCCACACACATGTAGGCATGTACCCAGCTCTATTGATGCTTGGAATTTGTTAGATTCTTTTCCCTTTATAGCTAGACATTAAAAATCCTATCTTGCAAACGTCTCTCAGAAGACACTCAACCTTTTGGAAGGCAGGACTATGTGATAATAATGGCAACCCCAGCCTTATTTAACTGGTAAATATTTAAAAAGCAAATTTTATATCTCAGTTTCTGCTGCTGTTTTTTGTTTTTTTTTTTAACTTTCCTACTTTTCTCCCACTTTAGAATGTTAAAATTAGATAGACTAATTTAGCTCTGTATAGGTAGTTTCAGCTGGCACCTCCATAATGTTTGGTTGCAAGCTTTGCAGAAAAGCATTTTTTTCTTCACATTATCTTTTAGAAATACCTTCTTGTTTCTGTATATAAATGTATATACCTATATACACACACACACACAAAATAACTATTTAAACACACAAATGTTTAAACATAGACACAAATATGAATGTATGCAGGCACATGTATGCATGCCTTCCTTTCTAATATCTAAATGTTGGGTCTGTTTTGAATTGATAGTGTTCACTGGTAAAAGGAATGAGCTCTTTTTCAGAAGGATTAGCAAGCTTAAAAGAGTCCTCTATGGCTCTAAGTGGTAGATCCATTACAAGCTTCAGCATATTCCACTATATCTATAACATGAGTTGTAGTGAGAGACAGACCGAGATGAGAAAGTGAGGTAATTCACGTGCCATTTTGCAACATCATATGGTATTTTCCTTTTTTGGTTTGTTTTTAAGGACAGGCAGGCATTCCCTGTCAATCTCATGCAAATAACTCCAATGCATACATGCATGAGCAATAATCTTGCTATTTTTGTCACTTGAGTAATGCCATCAATGTAACTGAGAACCGAAGTGGAGATGACACATTGCGAGAAACAAATCCCTATGGCCAACAGCTCCAACAGAAGTTCAGTGCTGAGTGTCCTCATTAACCTAAATATTAAACAACTCCATTCATTTAGATTGTGATGACAAAAAAAANAAAAAAAAAAAAAAAAACTGCTTTGTGCCCATTTCACTACACTTACTATCTGCCATAAGTAGGAAAAAAAAAAAGTTGCTAGAAAGGTGTGGGAGTTGTTTTTCTAATCCTTTTGATGCACATAACATTCTTCATGAAAAAAAAAAAAAACCACTATTCTTGGCCTTCTGAAATCTGAAGGAATGCACTTGCTTGACCTCCTAAACACAGCAAAAAGCCTTCATCAACAGGTACAGCCCTCTGCATTACTCACCTCACACAACAGCAGCAGTAATTAAAATGGAGTCTTACACAAACGTCCATATGTAATTTCCTCCTAGAGAACTAGCTAGCCAATTAATAGGATTTATCAACTAAGTTCATGCTAACAGACGAATTACTCTCATCACTGGTGAAATAGCTAGTACAAACACATAATTTCAGTTATAAAAGATGTTGTTGCTTAAGTGAAAGTGCATTTAACACCTCTGAAAATATTAAATAATATAAATATTTGGAACAGATACTCCATCAAGAACCCCAGTATCTTCCATTCATCAGCATCCTAATCAGCCTATTCTTCATCAGCCCCAACTTTGTCAGACACATTCTGTAAAATGCCAGTGACACTGAGGGGGCTGCAGTCACTGTCCTTGGTGCACAAGCCTCTACAAGCCATGCGTGTCAGCAGCCTGCACCCCAGGCAGATGCTGGTGACAAGTGCTATGCTGTTAGCACTAGGCTGGCTCCACTTCGCCCCTCCTTTCCAACAAGCATGAAGTTGTAAATCCACTCCACTTACTGGGCATCAAGTTTTAAGCAGAATTTACAGACTTACCACAGGAAAAAGGCGCAGCTGAAAAACTGTTAGACTGTGTCTGAAACAGTTAATACTGTTCTCTAGTGTCTGAATAAAATCTTAGCATTTCTCGACCACAGTCTCAAGAAAAGTCCCTGCTTGAAGAATGTACCATTTCACCTTGTCATATCCAGAAGGGGACTGCACAAATACTCAGTCACCTTAGTACATGGAGCCCAGAGTAGCCTTGTTCGTGTACAGGTTCAGCCTGACAACAAGACTGAGTACAGATACCCTACACATGCTACTTTCATGGGATTTATGCCAGTAACTGTCCATTAAAAAAACTGTGGAGAGACACAATGCTCTTGTGTCTCTCCAAGAGAGCTCACAAAACAATCAGGCATGTGTGCTGGTGTGTGCACAGGGAAAGCCTGCAGAGCTAAAATATCCTGCATTCCCTCCTCTCCCTTCTCCCCCTCCCTCACAACACTCCATGGCTTTTCCTCAGGGAAAAGACAGTGCGGAAGCTCAGGTTTCATGGAAAGGTACACCCTGCATAAAGGAGCTGTGAAAGGAAGACCCCATTGGTGCGAGAGGCAGCGCGGGCACCACAAGCAGCGCTGATAAGTTTGCCTCTCACCAGCATGATTAAAAAAGCGAAGTCCCACAAACAGAATGAGACTAAATATATTCTGAAAATAATATTTTTCCTCTGTTGCAGATCTTACCATGAAGTTTTCAGAAGAGCTTCAAAACCCATTTAAAACTGGTGAATTTTGCCCATTCATTGTTATAAAACTGCTATACTAAGTTTAAGAGCTGGCATTTCTAAAGCCCTCTGCATGAGGGAACCTTAAAAGGGCTTTCCAGGTACCTGCTAACTACACCCAACAGAAGTCACTTCCACCAGCGGATCACACAAGCAAATTTAGTAACACTGGGCAAAGACAATGGCAGCAGCACCTTGAGTCTTGTTCTGCATCTGCACTGGCTGCTGCATTCAAACTACAAGGCCACTGAAAACTTGTCTCTTCTTCAATTACTGTTGTGAGTAATGGCTTTAAAAAAAAAAAAAAAAATCCCCAAGAGAGTTTTTTTTCTTTAAAAACAACAACAAAAACTTTCCCCCATCTTAATTTTTATGAAGAAGACACTTTAGTATCAGGTAGGCTTTCAATGTACATCAGAAGTTCATTATATGTTACATAATGGTTTGCTCCATACTATGATGCTGCCTTTTTCTGTCCAAAGGGGAAGGAAAAAAAAAAAAAAAAAAAAAAGGTAAGATTGGGATGAATGTATGGAAAGATTAAATAAACCATAGTGGAGCAGTAGTGATGTTTCCTTAAATAACTTTGGGAATATGTTTAGAAACTGTTGTGCTGCATGAACATAAATCTTCACTGTTCAGTTACCATGTCAAGATCTCTGCTTAAAGATTCCAGACAAAAACGATTTTGCAAATATTCCCTGCTTATTAGTGCAAACATCTGTAGGACAGCCATCATGGTATTAGCTGAACATATTTAACACAGCAGTTCAAATCTTTAAAATTTCAGAGCAAAATCTACCTTTTAATTCTGGTTGTTTTTTTATATACTTTTCCATTATCAGGCTTCCACTTTTGGCAGGTCCTTAATTCAGACTTGCTTCTTACAAACAAAGATCAAGGAAGACTTTGCTTTTAATGTCCTGCTAAAGTCAGTCACAGAAAAGAAGCTGATAAAAGGTTTGATCTCAACATCAAATTGATTTTAAGTGCGTAAGTATTACCAAGCATATATGCCTTGGCAGAGGTTTCGTGGCTCATTAAGGTTCCTGAGTTGCCAGCTAGGCCACCGCTCAAGACACTGTTTTTAGGAGTCTCAAACCACTAACTCATGGTCAAGAGAGGGCCCTGCAGCAACTGGTCACAGGGTGGCCAGAGCTAGAGGGCTCTCCAAGGTTTGGGATGCTAAGGGAAGGCAAGGCAAGGCAAGGCAAGGCAAGGCAAGGCAAGGCAAGGCAAGGCAAGGCAAGGCAAGGCAAGGGAGGGAAACTGGCTGGGAACAGCAGGGAGAAAAAAAAATGGAGAGCGCTCAGACGAAGGAAGGGCTAATAGCATCTAAGGCTTTCCTCTGTCTTTCTTCCCTCTGTCTTATTCAGCTACTATCTACAATTAAAAGCATAGGCCAGGGAAGGAGAAAACCAATCCAAGAGCACTAAAGCGAGGAAATGAGCTCCTCTTTCAGCCTTAAGGCGCGTGATTAAGCTCATGCCAGAGACATTTCAGGCTTCTGCCTTTCTTTGGTCTTTCCTGTATGCTGATTTAGGTACCACAACAGCTAATGCTGTGGCTTTGCGGCCTCTGTCTCCCCAGCATGTGCCCAAAAATGAGCAGCTTAGCAGTATGAAAACCATTCCTGGGGCTGGGGCCCTCCTGCTGAGTACTGCAGAGCTGGATGGGACGAGGCTCACGTCTCTGCCGAATGCCCACTGCTTTCCTGAAGGAGGACGTAAGCACACAGTTAGGCACTTTCCAGAAATTTGTGTATGATTTGATTTCACATACTGAATAATTTATTCCTCATCTTTGCATGTAAACATTCTTAAAAGGTTTTTGATTAGGTATTTGGGATATATTAATAAATGGGCCAGTCTGACAAGTCTGGAAAATAATTGCAGAAGAGATAGATACGGATCTTAATGAAATAAGCTGTGGTTCAAACAAGCACAAAGTGTGCTCCCATGGCCTGGAGAGAGAACCAGAAGGAATCTATTGTGAAGAGGCATTTCCCTGGGGAAGAGGGTACTGCTGCTTCTTCCAGGCTTCGGCCTTTTTCTAATTATCACTAATTATGCTAGTGATCCAATTTAGGGCCTTCTCGGCTGACAGCTGGACTTCATTCATCCTTCTAAAGATTGGCATTTCAGAGATGGAATTAAAATATTGCCGGGCTGGCCATTTGCAGTTTGTTCCCCAGTATCCAAGACAATTTGAGATCTACCATGGAAGTAGGAAAGTCCAGGATTCTGCAGCTCATGGGAAAATGTAGACTATGCTGCTCGGTGAAGACTTAGAAAGCGACCTGCACCAGTCCAGAATGGCAAGCCCCGGGGCAGACTGTCTAGCACGTGTTGCTTTCGTGCCTTCACCTGGGCCCTTGACACTTCTACTTACTGTGTGAGCTTGAAATGATGCAACATAAGGCAGCAGCCGAGAATAGCTTCAGATAAACAGCCATTTTTGGAAGTTATTTTAAGATCGCTTTGCAAACCCAAACACTTCAAAGGCAGCATAAACTGTGGTTGTCCCGTATATCACTAAAAAAAAAAACAAAAGTATGCATGGATGCTTCCTTAAATAGAATTATTTTTATGATGCTCCAACATTTTAGTTCCTAAATACACGCTATTGCTTTATAGTTATTTTGTTTTTTTTTAATCTCAAATTTTAATGCTAGTTCTTTGAAAAATATTTTAAAGCAAATTATCTTAAAAAAAATTGCTTTTCCTGTTTCCAGTGAAGAAATCTCTTTTTCATATTATGATCTCTACCTTAAGCCTTTATTTTAGCTTTGGAACATGACACCTAGTGGACTACTGTGTGACAGAGCTCTCAGATTGCCTCTCCCAAGCGAAAAAATACCTTGTGTCTATCTTAGACATGAGAAGTATCCATCACCATATTTGCTTATTACTTTTCAGAAAAGCCCAGGACGCAGAAATAAGTCTTTGAACTCATTGGGGGAAAAAAAAAAAAAAAAAAAAAAAAAAAGGCCTTCCTGATCTTTCCAAGAAATAGTTCTCTGATTTGGTCAACTGAGTAGAAAGTAGATTGCTGATCTCTTGGGAATCTTACACTGCAACCAGCTTGAGAATTGCTGCTGTGATGCTACAGTTCACTTTTCCAAGTTAGTTTTCTTGTGGAAATGCTGTATATTTACCTCCCTCTTTTTGGAATTTTTTCTTCCTCATAGACACACAAAAATGGAAATTCTAGCATTTCTCATGTCAGAGAGTATGAATGTCCTTCACTCTTAAAAGGGCATGTAAAGGGAAAACCCCATTTTCCTCTCTCATGAACTGATATCAGGTCATGCTGATCTTTTCTTTCAATGTGGCAAAATCCATACTGGCCATCTTTATATCTGCTAGAAACTGACTTGGCATATGTTCATTTGCTGTTGTCACTTCCCTCTCCAACATACCATCCATTTGGTTACCAGGTAACACACATTGCTAGGCATTTGCATTAAGCATTGATGCTTGTCATATTTTTTAACTGGGTTTTAAAAATAGCGAAGGTTAAAATAAGATTGTGTTATGACTGGGAATCTTCAGATCCATTCTGGTGGCTTGTCAGGATATCAGCAGCTTAAAATCCATCTGTTGACAAAAATATGACTGTTTAATAAGCATTGGACAAATCCCTGTGGATGCAGCTGACCTCAGTGTTGATAGCTGGAAACTAGCTGATGTAATGCCTTATCACAACATAAGGCATTATTCTCGTCTTTACTTGAAAAGAATAATGAGCCAAATCCAAGTCTACATTAAGCAAATGAAAATATGAAGTTACTAGAATTGAATTTGTGTATTTTAGGGGTGAATTATGTCCATTAGCTCCAAAGATTAATTATCTACCACCAGAAGAAGCAGTTCTTTTAGAGTTCTCTCACGGAACATGATCCATGATAAGGTGAACAGTAAATTCAATCAGAAATTTCCACTGACAAGATTAGAGAAAAAGTTCTATTAATGAACTTTATCTATCATGATTTTCTGGTGAAAAATTGGGATTTTTGAACAAAAACAAGAACAATTCTAAGAAAAAGTCAACAAGTCAATGAAAAACTGACCACTCGTAAATTTGACATCTCATTTTTTTCCATTCTGTTGGAAAGTTAGACGAAGCAGCTCTCACGATGCACTGTGAAAACAGGGTTTCCCTATTCACCTGGGTGATTCAGCAAGAGGGGAAACTGAACTCCTTTATGAGAAGAACAGTCCATCGAGGGGGCTTCATTGCCGGGGCTGAGAGAATAGGTATGGATTTTAACTATAACTCTGAGAAGCCCTGAGGCTTGTCTAGCAACGTTTGCAAAATTAACCTTTGTTTTTGTCCATTTCTAAAGATTATAAGATGCCAAGTTAATATTGCCTCAAAAATGCTGTGGAAGATATATTTGAGTTCGTATTTATTAAAAAATAAAATGCACAGTATTTTCCATGTCTTCCGGTGTGTGTATTGCCTTGCTAGGCATTGATTGGCTCTGAGAAGAATGTACAGATGAGACAGAAAGCACTGGGCTTATTTTTGGAATTAAAATCCTTATTCTAAGAGGAGACAGTAAGCAAATGGGTGCTTCTTTGAGTGTCTGAACTTTAGGAGGGACACAGACAAGCTCCTTTCTGGCAATGCTACTGAAGGTTGCAGAGCCCTATGCACTAATTAAGAGACAGAGAATTATTATGGTATTGATTATGAATCAATGCAGGGTTGCTCCTTCGAAAATCTCCAGTCAAGTTGAACTTCTATGGTCTTTTTGTTTCTGAAGCACATAGCTAATTTTGCAGTGTCTCAGACCTTGCGTTGAGATCTGGAATTAAAAAAAGCACACTTAGAAACTAAGTGCATCACAAAATACTTCAGTATCTTATATATGTCATAGATACTATACATACATGCTGTTCAAATGCATTAATTTTCATTATCTTTTCATTTCTTCTTCTGGGATTCTATTATTCATCATTAAGAATGAGGAATCTTCCCAATCTGCTAATCACTGGCATTTCTACCATTTCTTCTTCCCAGTGCCAAGTGGAGGATTTTTTATATAACCAGGATGTCAGGTTTTCCTTATGAAGTAATATTTCCTTCCTCCAGAACGCAATTTGGAGTGTCCGTTTACCCTCTCAGTGTTAATGGGTGCATTAACAGTGCTTTCTGTACAAGGCGCCGATAAGGCCCCGAAGAACATGAACAGCAACACGTAGCTGATGATGTGCTGCTCCCGCCATGACATCCGGTGGTGAGGAAATTACTCGCCGAGAGGTCGTTTCCATAGCTGGTTCCTGGCTGTGCCTTCAAAATGCTTAAAGTGCGCGTGTGTTAAAATAAGAAGGCTATTTGTGGCAGTGACAACCATGAAAAGGAGAAGCAGGTGTAAAGAACAGTATTATTTAAGCTCACGGCCTGCTCGAGTAACAACAGGATGGAGCTATTTGGTGCTAATCACAGTGTGCGTGTGGCGGGGGGATAACTAAAGAAAAATAGTTGAAACACAGGAAGGCATTCAGCCCGGGAAAACTCCACCACCGGCAGACGTGCCCTTTCACTGCGCTACGTAACCTGCAGGGTCCAGATGGGTGGCACGGTGGCATTTTCATTCTGTGGATTCATTCAAGGCTTCTGCTCCGTTGCACGTGGGAAAAGGGTGCGATTGTTCCCAGCCACAAACGACTCAAGGGGATGTCAGAAATCACAGGGTCTTCGTTACTGCGCTGCTTCCCTGCAGACTTCTCCTGTTACTGGTTTGCTTAGATTTTAGTGTCTCCCACGGTCCTCCTTGTACTTCACCAACAGCAAGTGCCAGAGGTGAGGCACCAAAGCTAGGTGCTAGGGACCTGCATTTGCCTCTTGACAAATATTTTCATGCAAATATTTGCATTTCTGATTTGCAAGAGGAGATGAAGTATTCTGAAGATCTGTAAGTTCTTCATCAGCCAATTACTCTTCAGGGTATACATATTTATAATATATATATATTATAAAATGCAACATCTTTGGTTGGTGAGCTCTGCAAATCAGAAGATGACAAGGAGTTAGAAGGGTGAACAAAAATATGACATTGCCTGTCTAAGTGTTCTGGATATGGACTACTCCTAGAAAATACCAGTATCACCAAACAGTTTCTGAAGGTAATCCTACAGGTAGCTTATTTCTCCCACTGCATGCAAGTTTTCTTTAATTTATTACAAATTGCAATCAAGAGAACATTTGGACTCTCCATGCAGTACTAGCAGGTGGGAGAGAAAGTTCCTACTCAAACACCTTTAAATTCAGTAACTATAAGAAGATAATTTGGTTTGCTTCATGTACAAAGAAGACTCATTATTTCCTTTGGTTTGTAATACGTTTTTCCCCAAAGGATAACAAATTCCTGAAAGAAGAAAAAGGAGAAACAGGGTTGCATTTAATAGTAGTGCTCTCCCCAGAAGGAAGCAGATTGCTTCTAAAGCCTGAAAACAGTATTTATTTATGAAATGAACAAATAGCTACCAAGAGGTATATGTTCTGGTCACACTAAGTGTATGGAGTTTGCATATCTAACTTGGAAAACCATATATATAAAAACCATAGTGAGTGAATTTGGCATTCAGAAGTTACCGTGGTGCAATTCTACATCACCGTTTTCAGCCACAAATAAGAATCAAATATGCTCTAAATAATGCAAAAAGTTCCTATCTACCACAGGACTCATGGCAAAGTTATGTTTGTACCAAGCCTTCTGTCTGGCTTGGAAGATTGTAAGAACATTAACACGGGCCGTTATCGATGGGGTATCTGATGGGGGACACCAGCTTGCCAAAACACTCGCAGGCCATGAGCACAGCCAGGAGATGGATCGTGAGGGCCAGAGGAGGAGAGAGGCACCGTGTCTATTCCGCATCCTGGACCCTCAGGCTGAATTTAAAGCTGACTTTTCTTGCTCAGGAAAGGTGGTGATAGTACAACCTGTCATCCTTCAGATAAATTCTGCTCCCAGCAGGGGAGCTGGCACTTTGTTGGCATCAGCATGAAGGGAATCTGACCCTACACATTTGGCTTCTTAGTGGCTCAGTCGAGAAGATTTACTATAAGACGACACTCGGTGTAAGGGATTGCTTGAACAAGGTCTGCGTTCTCAGGTCCCTGATCACAGTCTGAATTTATGAATCCATTTTCAGAAAATTTAAGCTCAGAAATCTCTCACAGATTGAAAGAAGCTGAATTGTAATAGATACATATTTGTTATTCTTCATGTAAGGATACATAGTTAAACCATAAATTATCTGACAGCTCCCATGTTCGGATTCACTAACGGCTATGTTTCAGGGATGCTTTAAAAGATAATAAAAAAAGGTGACAGATTGGTTAGTTTCTCTCAATATTTTAAAGAAAGCATCAAGCTGATTTCATATTTGCTGTGCTTCCATTGATAAGAATTGGGTCTATATCAACAAGAATATTGTCATTTTGTGTCTATGTCTTGCACTGAGGCTGATTGCTGTTTGATTTCTAGAACCATTAAAATCACCATGGCATGAGTTAAGGATAACATTTACCTTTAACTAGCAAGTTTCACAAGTTTGACAGTACGGCGTCACAAGGATGTGTCTGATGGCTTGACCTAGTGGGCAGCTTAAATCAGTGCCATGCCATGTTATTTGGAAAAGAAAAAAAAAATCATTGTAACTAGGAACAAGTTGAATTTATGAAGCATTTCAAGTTCATCTTGTTTTCAAACGGAAAAGGTAAAGAGCCCATGGCAAAATATCTTCTTTTTTGCAGCCTCATTCCTTGGAATTACACAATTTTTGATTTTTTTTTAATACAGAAAGACTGATTTTCAGACACACTGTGAATCCACAATTCTCACAAATTCATTATGTGAGTAATGCGATAGCTACATCTTGCATTTTGATGTCCTTATGTCTCATACATAGATGGCATATTGAGTGCTATAATAGTGAACCCAAGAAGAACTTGTCCCATAAGAAAATGAACCACGGGCATATATGCGCATTATTCTGATCTCTGCAAACTCAGCTGACCATCTGCAACCTGATTTCAGGGTTTTAAACTGAGAGAAAGGGAGAGAAAATGTGTGTAACTGTTCCTAAAGAATCATTTGTAAAAGGTTTTACACACATAGAACCATAGACTGCTTAAGGTTGGAAGGGACCTCTAGAGATCATCGAGTCCAACCCCCCTGCACACGCAGGGTCACCTAGAGCACGGGGCTCAGGGCTGCGGCCAAACGGGTCTTGAAGGTCTCCAGAGAAGGAGACTCCACAGCCTCTCTGGGCAGCCTGTGCCAGGGCTCTGGCACCCTCACTGTCAAGAAATTTTTCCTAAAGTTCCTGTGGAACTTCTGGTGTTTCAGTACCAAAGTGTAAGCTTTATGGTTTGCTGGATTGGCTATGGCATCTAGACAACATATGAAGGAAACAAAAACAGCATCAGAAAGGACACACGTGTAATGGTTTCTGCTATTTGTAAAGCACTGATCAAACCCTTCGCTCTCCAGCCCAACTTCAAGTCAAAATAAAGCAACAAGGATATTCCCCAAGGACATATAAGGGGAATCCCTGGCTCCCGTTAGCACATGAAAAAGGGATGATGAGCTAATACCTCTTCAATATATTCAGTGAGAAAAAGAGAACCTTTTGGAGATGCTTGAAGGATTGTTTTTTGTGACTCGTTTTTTATTTTAAGGACAGGCTAATTTCCTGATAAACTCCAACAAATAGATACGAAGAATGGTGGTAGAAAATGTTGATTACTAGTCTTGAATTTTTAGATTCTATTTTACAAATGAGGTTGATATCTTTATCAGGTATTTGACAGATTGTGCTTTTAGTTCTATGTAGATTGGTATGCAGGACTGCAGCACTGATAGCGGAGCTAACCAAATTATTCTGCTTTCAGCTTAGAAAAGTTCATTCCACAAATTAAACTTTCCATAATTAAGCCACCTTTTCTTGCCTTTCTATTGTCCATCCATTCTTCAGCCAGCTAAATACAATAGGAGGCACCAAGATCTAAATCTTATAGGAGATCTAAAAATCCCCAAGATGTACATTACATTATTATACCTCCTTTCCTGAACACAAAAGGAATTTCAAAGCCCTGATCACATGGAAGTCTCCCAAGCTGCCCACTTACAAATTACTTAGAAAGATCACAGGCCTGGTGCAGTTCTTCCTATGATACCCAGCCATTTTATACATCATAAAGCATTTCATTTACCAGAAGTTCATATTTAGGTACATCAACCATTTCATATATCCACTAACTGGCTAAACATATTGACCTCTATTCTCTGTTGTGTCCTCCACAATTCCACTATTTACACATGCAAACCTGGCAGAGTAACTTATAGCAGCAGAAACCTCCAAGCTTCTGGTCTCCAGACTAAGCTAGAGTTGGCAAAAAATACATGCGTTTATGCAGTTTGCCCAAAAGCTTCAAGGCACCTGTGACTCATCATGCTATGCACATGTCCTCCTCTATGCTCATGTCCACCGAAGCCACATGTGCTTGTGACTCGGTTCTGAGAGTCAACATGACAGCTTTCCTTTGCTGGAAATGGTCCCTGTATTGTGCCTGCCCATCATCCATGGAGTGTCTTTGAGCTGGTAGTATGGTGTAAATCAGGCAGAGCACAGCCAACAGCTCACATGCAGGTCCCAATATTTTTGCATTAACTTAGCAGCACTTTGAACAGATATCTTGATACAGTTCGTTAGACTGATAACATATTAAGGAAGCTCAAAAGACGACTCATAACATACGTGATCTAGCAGCGGTGCTAGGTTATGCAGATTTGTTTGTCTAAATATAGAAAAGCACAACACTTTTTTGTAGGCTGATATCCAGCACTGAGGCTGGGGCAACTCAAGAAGCCTACTAAATTAAGCATACCGAAAATATATTTACTACTGTAGAATAAGAAGGCTTTTTCTGTAAGAAGGACGATGCATGCGTGTAGCCATTAATATTTAAAGAAATACAGAAATACATACATTCATAATAACTGGTTATTTTTAATGAGTATCTCCAATACAGTGTATTAAAAAATCTTCTTGATTTACTATATGGCTATTGTGGCACTCTTGAATGCTTATATAATCATTAGCCATGATGAAGAACTTTAAGGTCGTTTGATTGAGGCATTCATTCGTTCCAGTTTACATGCCCTCCCATATACATCTACTTTCTAGGCACATTTCTTTGAAAAACAATCAGTGTAGTTCAGAAATCTACTACAAATCCCTTTCAGGAAAATTACATGTTTTCACCATAGTTAAAATGAGGAGTTGCAAAACACCTGTTAAAAGGAAGGAAGGCAGTAATGCTTCTTTTTCAGGAGTGCAGACATACTCTGATAAGTGGTTTGATAGCTCCAATCAGACTAGCATTGGTGACAACCTCAGTTACGGTGCAACAGGATGTCTAGTAGAGGAGCAGCTGTATAATATGCTGAGGGCACTCTTGCTCACTGAAAAGGAATTTATTAAATCAAAAGATAAATGCACTATAATTTAAACCATGATTCTGTAAGATTATACCTTTAAGTCTTATCCCTAAGTACTATATCCCAGAACCACTCTGGATTATAGCTATGCAGTATGTAAAACACCAGAACAGTTCCTCCTACTGGAAGCAGCCTAGCCATGCCAATGCATCTCTGCATTGTGGTTGTAGCGCTCCTACTACTTTGCTGCACCATGTCAAGAAATTTCAAGTGGATATGAAATGGTCTGTGCAATCAGAAAATAGGAAAACAACCCAGCACCACCTTAGGTGGGCTGTAACAGGTTCAGTGCAGGTGCTGATCTGGGGACGTGACAGATCCCCCATGCTGGACCCTGTCTTTGTTGCAGTGGCCCAGTTTAAGCTGTCTTGTCCAACCCCATCTCACACCAGCCAAATTAGGTATGTAAGTGCTCTTCTAGAGACAACAAAATGCACTTCTGCCTTCTATTAAAAAGAAAAGCAGAAATGGTGATGATCACTTTTTTAGGTAGGAATAATGTAGCAAATAACTCTTTAAACACCAGACCCAAATAAACACTATTTCCTACAGATCTGTGTCTCATAGCTAACATTGAATAAAACTGTAAGGTTCATAAGAAATTTTTTATGTGACTATGATGTTTATAAGAGCTTGTCCACGGTGAAATTTCTGGTGCCTAATAGCTCACACTGTGGTTTTTTTTCAGGTACAGATTTTCTTTTCACTACCTGATGAAAACCACAAGACTTTCTTATGAAATTGGACCCAGCTGCTGCCTTAGGGCTTTTCACTCACTAAAGGAATATTCTGCTAAAAGGAGCTAAGTAGAATTATGTATATCTGCATTACTCTGAGTGAACCTGCTTAAAATATTCAGATTATAAGAACCATTAGGCATTTTCAATAGTAATAACTGAGGGAGATAAAGTATTTTCTGGGAAGCATTCTCCTTTTAGAAAGGTTCAAATATTGCTCTTAGTCCGACTTAATAACCAGAAACTCAGAGGAAAAAAGGATGGTGTCCTCATTCAGGCATCCAACCACAAGTAGATTTTGACTTCAACTAATCCACCTCTGCTTTCAACAAGTATAACCTTTAAAATTACTTCTGGCTTATAGTGATATAAGCAAGAATTAGAAATAAATCTTATTGCTCTGCTCCTTGGTCTGCTTGGATTTAGCCATTGGTTCCAGGAAAGTCATTCCTTCCCAAATGCAGAAGAGATGGAAAAACTTTCCTATCAGAGAAATGATGGAAATTATCAATTTCTCTTCAATTTATGCAGATCTTTAAGTTGCAAAGTAGACTTGAAAGTGTGGTTGTCTGTGAACAGACACACAATCATCCTAAAACGCAAGGTTGAACTTTTAAGTGATTGTGGAAATTCCTTTGAATAAAGGTTAAAATATAATTAATTCACTGAGATGTAGAAATGGACATTTGAGAATTTATGCTAGGAGCCTGACCCAAATATCCTAGTTTGATTCCAGATATTCATGACTTAGTAACCTCTTGGTTAGAGAGTCACAAACATTCAGTAATCTGAAGATGACAAATACCCTGTTTTCAGTATCTATAGCAAATCCATCTGTTGTCACAACCTTACATTTGTCTGCAAAATTCAAGTCCACAAGCATCTGTTTTTGATAATAAAAGAACAAAAGTTTTCCCTATAATGGCCAGAAAATAGGGATCACGAGAAAACAGAAAAAAAATCTTTTGCTTCCACATGGCTTGTGCCTGTCACTCCATAACACGTTCTGTGGGCAGAGCAAGCCATCAGTGACTTGCCTTGGAAGCTTCTCCTTCATCAGGTCTCATCAGATCTCTCCTTACCTCAAGTGGACACACAGACTTTTAACCTCTGTTCTGAGGAGTGGATTCACTGTCATTTTCTTCTCATTCAGGTCTTCAATCTAGGCAAATAACAAATCCTCCTTTTTCTCTATCACAGACTTACTTCATTTTGCTTTGGCAACACATCTAATCTAATTTTTAAAGCAAGTTTTATATGGCCTCTTAGCAACAGACTAATGCCTTGAACATATTCATGATTCCCCCATAATGTAAGAAGTTCCATGATGTCATCAGCTGATAGGGCACACTTTAGCAATAAGACAGGATGGTTCCACACAACATGGTAGATGGATGGAAAACAGGGTAAAGACAACCGTTCAGAAGGCAATATATTGAATGTTTAATAGCAAAGTATTGAATAGTCAATAACAGAGATTCAAAACTACAGGTAGAGAAGTGGCAAAGAACAAGATGTTCCTCGGCTGGGATCATGGTACCAACTTGAATCTTTGCAAGGGTTGAGAATTGCCTGGCAAGGGAGTGAAATAGTAATACAATGCAACCCCGTGGACTGCCATGATCCCAGAACACTATGCAAATAGCAAAATATGAATGATGAACACTTTAAAGCAAAAGCTGTGCACAAAGCAAACAATTCATAAGCTGGAATATTTGTCTAAACCATTCACAAGGGAGTTCAAATAATAAGCAAATTAATAAGAGCCATCCAAGCTTATTTGTAGATAAGTCACTAACAAAATGTAGGGTCTGATTTCCTGCTAGTTGCATTATATAGAGTCATCTACAGCCCATCTACAGCGAAGTGACTATAATATTTTTCAGATGCAATTTTGTAGGATTGCCTTCCTCATGCAAAATGACTTTGCAGTGATACAAGTGAGCATTCAGACAGCAGTGCCCAACAAGAGTCCACTGATCTCTTTGGCTTGCTCAGGTCCGCATGACAGTTTAGCTTCACTTCCTAGGGAAAAATTTATGCCTCTGTGTTTTGGATCCATTTTCATCTCCACTACTTCTCATCACTTCTGAATCCATTAGCTAATTTCGAAACATCAAGTTGAATGCAAGTTAGTGTTAGAAGAGAGGAACCCACAGTAGGCCTCTGCCGTGCGCAGTACACCTTTAACCTTGTTTTTCTATTTTACTCCAAACACTGGCCAATCAGTGTATACATTCAGTGGCCACTCAGTGTATACATTCAGAGTCACTGCACATGTTACCAGGAGTGAGAGGACCGGAAACAATGAACAGCGGGAGATATGGAGTATTTCAGGACGTGACAGATTGTATGGGAACGCATTTCAAGGTGAATAGAGACACAGGGCATGACCAGGTAAAACAAGATCTATCCCTAAAACAACCTGCTTAATGTAAAGAACACTAAGTTCCATAACTCTGCTTCCCACTTCAATCAGATTCCACTCTGAAGTCATCATATAAGTTCATGGTCCCCAGAAGACTGTGTTTCTGTATTTTTTCTATGCAGTGTTTTCTCAATTCTACCACTGATCTTTTTCAGAGGACTCATATACACAATTTCAGAATAAGAGGAAAAATGAGGAATGTGTCCTAGCCAATTTGACAAAATATGTACACAGAGTAAGAAAGGATTTCTTAAAGTTAATGCCATTTATCCTATTGCAGTACAGTAATTATAGAAATGTCTAATGAAATATTTTAGAAAAGATGATAGTATGTAACCTGACAACTGAGTGTTGATATACTGCAGGAAAGCTTGAGGACTCAACACGTAGTTTAAAGAAAAGTCAGATTTCCTTCACTTCAGTAGCACCCTGAGTCAGACACCAGAGGTCCAGCATCCTCAAGTTTGCTTGCTCCAAACTCCACCTCCTGGCAGGCTGTCTTGGGACCAGAGACCTTGCTGCTCAAAGAGCACTCAACGCAAAGATCACCGAAGGTGCTGAAGAACCTGCCTCGCCAGGGCTGCAGCCCAGGGGCAGTCCACCTGCTACGTGGACCTCGAGAGAGCATCCCTTGGTAGGTCCCCAGAGTCCCTCATGCTGGCACAGACCATCATCTACCTTCAGTCGTCCCAGAGGCAGGGCCCTGGCGACTTGGGAGCTTTCCACGTGGCCAGGGCTTTGCTCCAGTTTGCTCCAGGGAGGTGGAAGCCAGCAAGAGCCTGCACTGCCCAGGGGGTCAAGTTCGCAGAGCGAGGGCTTGAAGCCTGAAAAAACGGACCTGTGTCTGGGCAGGGCTCTCCAGCGACCCCCATTCTGGGGTGCCTCTGCAGCTTTCAAGGAAAGCAGACTTTTTTTTTTGTTAGTTGAGCTGTTTCCACTCCAGTTTGAAAAATCTAGGCTTCTCAAGATCAGGAAATTCTGCCTTTCTACCAGCTTTAAGGAAATTTCTGGTTCTTCCCTAGAAAGGTTTTAAAAGTTAAAACCATTACCTGGTAACAGCCTCACCATTGTCTGACTTCAGTGAGCTTCCCCTTGGGCTAAGTGCTCTGTTTACACATGCCGGTATTGTGTTCAAGGCCTTACAAAGAATAAGAAGACTGTAGGGAACTGTTGGGTATGAAAGACAAATTAAAAAAAAAAAAAAAAAAACCTTATTACTCAATCAGATTACTATAAAACCCCACAGGAAATAAATATATAAATAAACACGGGAAGTTCCATCTCCATGTGAGGAAGAACTTCTTTCCTGTGAGGGTGCCAGAGCCCTGGCACAGGCTGCCCAGAGAGGCTCCTTGTGGAGGCTCCTTCCCTGGAGACCTCCCAAACCCGCCTGGCTGCCACCCTGTGCCCCGTGCTCTGGGTGTCCCTGCTGGAGCAGGGGGCTGGACTGGATGATCTCTAGAGGTCCCTTCCAACCTGAACAACTCTGTGATTCTGTGATAAACACCTCAGTCTGCCTATGACCTAAATAATACCTGAAAATATTTTCTTCAGATTTTTTTTAGTAAAAAATTAGTAACCTAAATTACTAGTTGTGTTATAATGCAGCCTGGGAGCAGAACTGTGTTCTGTGGAAAGTGTTACTGAAAAATGAAAATGAGGGGCTTCATTTACGGTCAGGATTTGACAGCTGTATTGAGATAGTTTGTTAAGAAAAAGGTGAACTTTCACTGGCATTCTGCATCTCAGTCTTGTGTTTTAATCCATAGGAGACAAGAGGAAACAGAATAAGATAATGTAAATTAGAGTTCCAAGGCTTAATATTCCACTTGGGAATATAATAAATTTTATCCATATTTATCGGCAGCACAAGTTTATCAGATTTGTCAACAGAAGCTCAGTCACCATTCTGCTGTTCCCTTCTAAAACACGAGGGCAGGACTGCATTGCCTGTACATAGCTCAGTGCCAGACACCTACGGAATTGCCCCACGCAGGGAAAAGGATAATGTGTGATTTGAGAAAATTAATGTCCCCTTAGTTCCCCCAAAGAGCCTGTTAGGGTGATAAGTACGGAGGCAGCTCTCCTCGCCGAAGCGGGGCCCTATCTCTCAGCTCCGCGTCCCTATCCGCTTCTCCCGGGCTGCAGGGGAGGAGCATGGGGATTGCCCTTATAATTAGAAGCTTCATTCCTCTCACAACTAATCGCAGTCTGATCCTTCTCCACAACTGGCGTCTTCCCACTTCACAATCCTCGGCTCCCTCCAGTCCTGGGTGTTTTATCCTCCCCGGCTAATAAAGAGCTATTTAGGCAGTGATTTGGAGTGGCTGGTGAACATTTCCTCTTCTAGTTCTTTTCCTCAGCTTCTGTTTTTTTTTTTTTTTTTTCTTTAACCTCAAATTGCACAGAAGATGTCTTCTGCCTATGCATAAGTTATTGTGACAGATTAGTTTTAATTAATCTATCATTAAATCATTTTTGACATGGAGCAGAAATAATCCAAAGCAAAAAAGTCTAAAAATTCTGAGCCTCATTTATCCAGACTCAGACAAGGCTGACACCAAGCTGCCTGTTACACAACCCCCCCGTCAGGTGTGGGAAGCATTAAAAGGAGCTCAGAAACGATATCTTCCACAACAGCCCGTCTGGAAACCACTGAGAGGCAGTGCAGGAGGGACGGGACAGTCGGCCCTGCCTCCACAGGAGCACCGGAGCTAGCGAAACCCCTCAGACCTGTCTGCTCCGTGTACTCATTGCAGCAGCGGGTGACTTTAAAAGAGGCAGTGAGTATTTCCTAGGAACAAATGTACCGTTCTTGGAGGTGGTATTTAAGGAAACACGGTTTTGCATACTTGCCGAGTTCAAAGCTGGCAACATCAGGGCATCCAGACAAGCCTCACGCTATGTATACCATTGGCTCTCCCTATATAACACAATCAGGAAATAGCAAATAGCAGGTCTTTAGAGTGACAGGACCGGGATTTATTACACTGCTCTTTTGTCACAAACTTGGCCCAGGCCACTGCAACTTCTAGAAAGCAGCAGTGAGAACAAGTTAAAACCCGAGATGTACCCTACCTAGGATCATGATCAAAGCTGAATCATTTCCTAGGTTGTGACCTGGCATGGCACCAAAATTAGGGATCTCATTTTAAAGGTCTGTGAATAACACCAGATAACATTTTAACTGAAAGAAAGGGTTGACATGCAGCTCATGCTAAAAAAAAAAAATCTGTGCAGATTACTTTAGGAAATATTATATGTTTAGGAAACGTAACGAAAGAGTAGCTCATGAAAAGTTAGAAAAACACTTTTGAGTTCATGGAAATCATCACCATCTTATATTATACAACAAAAAACATTACACTCAAATCCGGCTTGGAGCTCCAGGAGTCCCTCAGTAGGCATCCTGTCTGCTGGACAAAAGAAATCCGCAGGCAGTAAACATTATCTTCTAGACTTTCGCCTGCAAGGTGATGCCCAAATCTGAAGTAAGTCAGTTTCCACAACTCTGATTCAACTGAAATCATATTGACATGCCTTTAATTTCTATCAATTTGTTTTCTGCTTGTGTTTTGGGTCTATAATTAATTTTAGTCTTGAGAGCAATTTCTATTTTCTTGCCCAGTGTAAAGAAAAAAAAAAAAAATCCACACAGAGAAGAAAGGAACAAAGAATCAATTTTTACAAACACCCTCCAACAAAACTCAAAATCCATCCAAGTTGTGGCTAATTTGACAATGGCATCTTGCCCATGATCTGTCCTTCCTAGCTATGGTTTTGCTCAGTTCTGTCACTGTCTTTTGTGATACCAAGTCCAGTAAGTTTCCACTTACTGAGCTAGGGAGGAAAAAAAGTGCCTCTATTGCCTGTGTGTGTACAACACAGCATTTCTAAATTTTCCTAGGCATTTCTAAAAATTAACCTTTAGACACCAATGAGACAATGCTGATCCAGGGCATCCCACAGAAGACTTGGAGTCCTTTCCAGGAGCCCCATATAGCATACACAAGTCCCTGAGAAAGTGTATTGGACTCAGTTCCATGGCAAGAGGAACAGAAAC
This sequence comes from Nothocercus julius, assembly GCA_013398735.1. NCBI lineage: Eukaryota > Metazoa > Chordata > Aves > Tinamiformes > Tinamidae > Nothocercus > Nothocercus julius. The sequence goes on from VZSV01000016.1 coordinate 2,389,561, forward strand.
CATGAAGTCTGATAAAGGGAAGCCAAAACCTGAGGGAAATAAAAAAAAAAAAAAAAGAAAAAATGCCCATTGGGAAGCAAAGAAAGCTATTTCATGATTCAGGAAGTCCCTAATCCAGACCAGACTTGTCTGAGCTGTGGTGGGCTATGCTATTGCCAGATACTATTTCTGAAGTGATTTATTTTAAGAGACTATCAGACTTGGCCCAGAAGCTGCCTTTGTTTGACGTATTTTTTTCTGGAGGTCTTGGATGACAGAAAGGATATCGGGATGAGGTTTGCTTTCTTCCTAGAACAGAACCTTTTCCTTGTTTGCCTTTGTTGGACTCATTGCTGTGAAATTAGGAGACATTTCCAGGTGACTTGGCATTACCTTTTGGCATTGCAATAACTATGGTGATTACATTCAAGCAAATGAAGAACCATTTGGACAGACAAGCCAGCTTGAATGCTGATGACAGCAGCTCTCCTATTGCCAGCGTTTATTATGATACTTATTCCAACAAGTGAAAAATAACCAGGAAGCCAGTCCATAGGAGGGTCATTCTCTTCTCCAGAGGGCAAGCTGCACTATTGCACAGTGAAAATAAGACTTTGGTTCAGGAAGGTTGTGCATACATGGAGGGCCTTTGCAACCACTCAGAGGTTTCTACTGCCAGGAATTACTAGATGTAGAAATCCTGCTCCCATAGTGGGTGGGCCAGGAGCCAGTGGTGACCACAGCACAGTATCCTCCTCACCCATGGGGCACCATCCCACCATCGGCTGGCACAGCTGGGTGCTGGGAGCAGGGCCCACCTAAGGGCCAGACAAGGCAAGCGATGAACCAGGTCCAGGTCCAACCAGAGGCTCCAGCCCCTGGAGACAAAGTAGACAGGGACAGAGACGGGACTGGAGATGAACCTCAGCGTGCATACGTGGGACCACCCAGCAGACAAGCTGGTGTGTGGTACTTCCAGGCAACAGGGCAGAGGCAGGAGGTCCCAGGCGAGGCTGGTCACAGCCAGTAAGGCCCGTTAGTGCCCTTGGCCCTGACAGCCATACAGCCTCTCTTATTTCTCCAAAAGGAAGCAAAGCTGTAGGTCATAGAAGCACAGTAGTGTGGCCAAGATGATCAGCCATTAAGAAAATGATCATTTATTGTAAGAGCTAAGCGGTAGTTTTCAGTGATCCTTCTGCTACATGTCAAAACTTAGCTACATCCTTCCAGACGCCTGCCCACGTCCCTCCATCCATGCCTTCCTCTAGTCCCTCTTTTCTCTCACTTCTGGAAGGAGTGTGGGAAGCGCTGCCTCAGAGCCCTCCCATGGGCTAGTCCATGCACACCAAGATGTCAAGAGGCCCAGCACGTTTATGAGTGGACTTTGATTAAGGATGCTCTGAAGAACATAGATGTAAAGAGGGAGAAAGCCCCTGCAATGGAGAACTTGTTGGGAAAGAGATTTCTCTGTCATGCAGGCTGTGTCTTTCTCCCCTTTATCTTATCAACAAGCAATAAACCCTCTCTGAAGTAAATCTTCCCCACACTATTTGGAAGAGATTGCTCTTCAGCATGGCCATATATATCACTCTTTTTTTTTTTTTTTTTTTACCAGTAAACAGAGGACCCTCAGAAGTTTGTCTTCAGCTGGTGTAAGAGCAAAAGATGAGTGTGTGGGAACAGAAAAGCTCCAAGGCTAGAAAAGCAGTGAGGCAAGAAGAGTTGATATTTGTTTATGCAAGAAAACTGAATAATGTACATTTAGGGAAATAAACATATGTATCTAGGTATGGAAATACATTTTTATCTGAAAAAAAAGCTTATTTTTCAGAATAAAGTTATTTTTTACTGTGTACTCACTATGCTCAATAAAGTAATTTTGGTTCCAGAATAATTCCTCCACTGTGAAAGCAGAGACATTGCTTATTTTGGAAGGATGTCTATATCACATACACACCAACATATAAAATTGTAGGAACTCTCCTATCAGCTGCAATTTCTGTCAGTTTTACCCATAAATGACTCCTATTAGTGTCTGGGGGTCTGCATGAGAGAAAAATAAGAGAGAGTGTCCCTTTGCCAAAAGTATTAAAAACAAAGAAAAAACCCAAAGACAAAAATCTCACGAAAATACAGTCTGCTTCTATAAAACCCGTGCAGCCTTCAAAATAACTCACTTCATCACGAAAAGCAATAGACGTGCCCAGAAACTTCCAACAACCGGTTCATCCGTGAGTACCCACAAGAACGAGCTCTGCACATGCCATGCACTTTGGGGACTGTCTAAGGAGATACTGGCTCCGGCTGACGCTTCCTGTGTGGGTTTTCAGGTATCTAATAACCCAGGCACTCCAAACGCAATCTTTGCCATAGTTAGGGCATAGGGGAATATATGAAAAACCTCTCCACCTGATTGCTTTCTTTTCCCAAACTTGTAAGAATTTCATTGTCCTGGAGACAATGATTTTGGTTTTTTTTTTACTCCTCTATCATATTCAGTACAAGTGGATCATCCGGCTCAAAAATTAGTAATGACGTGCATACAGACACGTATGTGACAGGTGGAAAATACAGAATATTGAGACACCTACATTTTAAATGGTACCTGAACTTTACTTGTATTTGGGGAGAGAACTGGGCAATTATGGAGTTTTGTTTCCTGTGTGTAAGATAAAGGAGTGAATTTCTCTTATTGACTACAAAGGGAGACCAGGGTGACTAGTACAGGCACGGGTGTCTATCTCACAGACGCTCAAATTTCAGGCAAAGCCCATCCTGCTGGAAGTCACAACATAAATAATTATCTTCAAGGAAAACTAATCTCAAAATCAGCACCACTAACAACTACCACCGAAAGCCCCCCTCAAATTGTGGTACTCATTTAGAAAATTTCAGGAGCCAGGCCTAAAAAGGAGGGCTGAATTTAAAAAAAAAAAAAAAATCTCATGTCTGTACATTCCCAAGCCTGCAGGCAAGGGAGCAAATAAAAAGGGGGGAGGGAGTGGGGATAATGCAGTAAATGAGCATTCAGCGTTTAACCTAATTTTTAGCTGGTTGTAATGAAACTATGATGGTAATACTGCCCAATCTGATTCTTGGATGGCCTTCAAAAGAATTAGGAGTTTGAATTAAAAAAAAAAAAAAAAAAGGAAAAAAAGGAAGCTGTGAAACGCAATGTTGGAAAGCCTTTACCCCAGCAGAGAGATGTGCAAAACGGGGGGAGAATGTCCAAACTGAGTGGCACAGCGCAGAGGGCAAAGCTACAGAGGAGCTGTTACGAAACCCAAAGCAGAGAGGAGGGCAAGAGTAACAGCTTTTTAATGCAATCCCCAAAATATATACAGAGATACTTCCTTCCATTATGGTCAATGATAAAGGACGTGCCATTAAAAAGCAGTAAGAGGCAACAAATAAGCCCTTTGGGAAGGAAGAGGCAGCAGTGCCTGCAGAGGTAGCGACCTGCTCCCCCCTTGGGCCGCTCGATGCTGAACGCTGAGGAGCCCGGGTGCGAGGGCCCGTCCCGAGAGGGCTCTGTGCTCTCTGTGCACCACAGCATGTGTGTGGGTGTGTGCACGTGTGTGCATGTATGTGCATGCGTGGGTGTGCGTGTGCATGTGGTGTGTGTGCATGTGTGCGTGCATGTATGCGTGGATGTGTGCATGCAGGTGCGTGGGTGTGTGCATGTACTGTGCGTGCATGGGTGTGCGCGTGTATGTGGGGGTGTGTGTGCGTGTGTGTGTGTGCATATGCGTGGGTGTGTGCATGAATGTGTGTGTGCACGTGTGTGGGTGTGTGCACGGGTATGTGTGCATACACATGTGCACATGTGTGCATGCATGTGTGTAGGTGTGTGCATGTGTGCATGCATGTGTGCATGTGTGTGTGCATGCATGTTTGCATGTGTGTGTGCACGTGTGTGGGTGTGTGCACGTGTATGTGTGCATACACATGTGCACATGTGTGCATGTGTGCATGCATGTGTGCAAGCATGTGTGCATGTGTGTGTGTGCATGTGTGTGTGTGCATGCATGTTTGCATGTGTGTGTGCACTTGTGCGGGTGTGTGCACGTCTATGTGTGCATGCACGAGTGCACGTGTGTGCATGGGTACATGCATGTGTGTAGGTGTGTGCATGTGTGGGGCGTACATGTGTGCATGCATGTTTGCCTGTGTGCGTGCACGTGTGTGCGGGTGTGCCGGGGGCGCGCGCGTGTGTGTGCACGTGTGC
>VZSV01000016.1:2394352-2518864 GCA_013398735.1 Nothocercus julius
CTCCGCCGAGGATGGCGAGCGGGGCCGTGGTGCCTGCAGCGTTGCACCGCCCGCCGGGGAGAGCTGCCGCCTGTGGAGCCTATGGCGGGGGGGCTGCGTTTGCTGCGAGCAGCGCCTGCGGGAGCCTCATGGCAGCGAATCCCCCCGCGTTCTTGGGAGATATCCGAGTACAGACCCCGTCTACCCACTGGCAGGAAAATCCCCTCGTAGCAAAAGCTGAAAAGCTGTAGCCTTGCGCCAGCCTAAAATATACAGGCATATAGTCTCTCCATATAGCCGCTCTGTTGACACAGAGCGTGCTGCCATTCCCACGGATTTAAATACCTCTCTGTCTTTACACATGGGCATGTTCGCTGCATGGCTCTGCAAGCCCGCCGCTACGGCTCTCCTGCTGGTGTGCCAGTGCCTGGGAGAAGGTAGACTTATGTTTATATCCTATGTATGTGCTGTCCGTATTTATAGTAGGTCTTGGACTTCATTCAACTCAAGTTACATAATGATTAAGATATAAATAAGTGGTATATTTGCAGTTCCTTGGGCATTTTAATTCACCAAATATGAAACCAGCTGTAGCATCACTACCAAAATTATCACTTTGTAAGTGTTTGTGTAAAGAAAGACAATGAAGTGGCGGTAGCATCCGGAGGCAACCTTCCTGGCAAATACTAAGTCACTGGGACGTTGTGACTGAAGGGACACCTGAGAGAAAGATTTCAGTCGCTTATCCCATGCCGTAGCTCTGGAGAGCTGCTGGGGCTCATTTAGAGGAGGAAGAGGAGCAGCAAGGCTGGGCAGGTCGGGGAATGGGAAAAGCCCGTCTGCGGAGGGTTTACTTTAAAAACAGCAAGAGTTTTCCAACTTGGCTGAGTTTTTCCCGAGTTTGTGCAGAACCTGCGCTGAACCCGAGAGGCTGGGCAGGAGCTGAGAGCACAGGACGTGCCAAGCCGGGGCTGTGTACCCTTTCCCTTTTTTTTTTTATTTTTTATTTTTTTTAACTAGAAACTTTCAGGATAGCAAGATAAGGTCAGTGCATGCTGCTTGTGAGATTTGTGCCGTACGATCACCTGAGATTTACTATCAAAGCTCCAGAAGTCTTTGCCGGAGCGCTCGGTGCCGTGCAGAGGGAGTTTATTGCTGGTTCTGCTGCTGCTGCCTTTTCCGCTCTCGGAATTGCTGATAAAGGGTCTCCTACCTGAGCCTTCCCGGGACCTGCAGCTGTCCTGACTTCTGCTTTGTGACGATGCCTCCCCACGCAGCTTTCAGAACCGCGTTCACACTGCCCTAGCCTCCTCCTCTCTCAGCCGGACGCCGTCACCCCGCGGGGCTCAGCAGGTTGGCCTTACTCAAACACACACAGGCAGCAAAACCGAAAACATCCTCCTGCTCACGAAGAGGCGTAAGTGATGTTCGGAGCGGCACTCTTCATTTCGAGCATTTCCATTGGCTTCAGCGTGTGGAAATGTCCTGTTGCCTTAATTGTGTGTTTATTTATTCATGCTCAGCCTTTTTTCTAAGTGCGAGTTAATTGGCAAATTCCGGCTTGCCACGCAGGGCAAGGCAAGGAGTCGAGCTTTGCAACAGCTCCCTTGCCAGCTTTTGGGTTGTCGCCAGCTCGCCGTGGTGATTTTTATAAGAAAATCTTAATCTTTATTCGATTCCTTGAGCTGCATGTCGGTACATGTGCAGGTAATGTATGTTTTCGAGGCACTGCTATTTTTAAAGCCGTCTGCTGGAGGACGTTTCCGTCGCTGTTTTGCTCCGTACTTTGTTCTTATATAAACACACAGTGGGAATGGGGCTGTCTGGTGGTTTAGAGGGAAGTAATTGTCACGAACGAGGCAGGAGGTATCAGGTGGACCCCTCTGAAGGTGCTTGGTGCTCCAGAGCTCTGGGCACGCAGCATCCAGAGGAAAATCAGGGAGTTGCGTAAAGTTGCTAGGCACTTTAATTCAGCTGGGGCAGTTTAGATGTGTGGGCATTCTAGAAATGTAAGATTTGGATATTTTCAGGGGTTGTTTTTGTGAACTTGTTACACTATTGCATAATGCATTTTGACCCAGCAACAGGAGAGCAATTGCGGAGTGCAGTAACGGCATGTGATCTCCCCTGAGTGGACTCCTGTTTTTTTCCTGCCCTATAGTAGTTATGGGGGATTTTTTTTTATTTTGGAAATAAGTTGTTTGTTTGTTTGTTTTTACCTAGTAGGTGTCCGAATATAGTAAGCTTAGATGTGCAATAGAAATAGACTGCTTTTTTTTTTTTTTCCTTTTTTCTTTTTTCACCTTTTGTTGGGTTGTACTGTTTCTATTCTCAGCAGGATGCGAGCACCAGGAGAGAAAATATTTTTGATTTCTCATAAGTAGGGGTATCTTTCTCTCATGCCTATTGCTGGAGTAGTAGTACTGGGAATTTAATTTCTTGGATTTTAGAGTAAAGCTTTGGGACATCATCTTTTCAGCATTTCAGCATGTAGAAATGGGCATCTGCTTTCTAACTACAACTGTAAATTGCAGAATCTCAGATCTCTGAACATGTACAACTGTGTTCCATGGGAAGCTGTGAAAATATTTTGCTTGGAACTTTAGAAGCTATTTTTTTTCCTATTTAATACACATTTTTATGTACATGGATTTCTAGGTTTCTTCATCTCTAATTCTCTGGCTATATAGGAAAGATTTGGAAGGAATTTCATTATCTTGTTTTTTTTTCTGTATGTTAAACTTTTATAGAAATAATATTGCATGAATATTATAAACATAGTTTAGTTTTGTTCAAATAAAATCTAAGTAAAAAGCATTTATATTAAACCACAAGTTTAAATACCAAAAAAAAAAAAAAAAGTGCAAATTCATTTTTATTTTGCTGAATGCAACTTGCAGTTTTCTTGTCTTGCGTAGTTTCAGGTGAAAACATCATCCCAGTGTTGTTTCTCTGGCCACCATAAACCATAAAAGCTTTAAATGTAATATTCATCAGTCAAGACACTTAAAATTTGTTAAGCTTAAGCAGATGACATTCTGCACTGAAGGTGGAAGGACAGCAAAAGCTCTTCTGGTGCCTCACCTCGCTGATGCGGAATGGCAGCACTTGGTAAAACTTCAGTGCGAGTCACGGAGCAGCCTCCTCCCAAAGTTAGAGTCCTCTTGCTTGCTGTGCGGCAGCTCACTTTCTTCCAGGGCAGGAGTGAACTGAGGAGCCGTGTTGCTGCCTTTTGAGACCAGCACGAAAAATATGATGATTTTTCACTGCATAATCATGAATTAATGAGCACTATTTTGAACGCACTGGTTCCGTGGATTAGGGTGACCACATCAAGTGGCATCTTGAAAGCAGTAATGAAAATGACTTAGGCCACTAAAATCGGTGTGTTTTTTCTGCATCTAATGCAGGAAGCCTATATTTAGCCATAATGGCAGATCAGCTGTGACTTGGATGTCTGGCTTCTATATGGCCCCATTCTGCTGGCTGTAAAGGGCAGTCAGTAGCATCACGGCTGGCAGCAGCAAGAGAATCAGAACCAAAGTCTATTAGCTAATAAATAATATATGTCATGCTGGCATAATGCAGCTCAGAGTATTCAGGAGAAGGACGTGATAAGCAGCAGCCAGAGTCATTACAAGAAGCAGTGGCAGGCTACCAATTTGCCTCTCATAAAACCATGGCAGTGGGACCACAGTATGTGGTGGAGTTTCACAAGGACAGATGTGGTCCGAGTGCAGGTGGAGGGGCTGAACAGCTCTATAATCCCAGCCCTGGCACGTGATAGAGGAGGATCTTCTACACTGGTTACCGCTAGTCTCTCTGGCCAGGGCCTCCTGCTATTGCAGAATATTCTTCCTGCTGCCACCGTACATGGCTATTAGCTTGTTAGGAAATAAAGACCAGTTCTTTAGGTAAAACCATGTAACGAGGAGATGAATGCAAAGCTGTGCTGATAATTAACTGAACAAAGCTCTCAAACATAATCTTCTTTGATGACACTGGAGATGAGCTTCTCCCCCTGATTGCCTAACAAGTTAAGAAATAGAAATCAATTATTGCAGTGCAGTCCAAATACAGAATAAATTTGCCTCAGAGCATTAATAAGACATCTCACGGCAGTTCAGAAAATAGTCTCACAGTACCTCATCAATAGTCTGCTATTAGAAAATTAGCCGTATTTTAAATATGTAAGATAAAATAATAACCAGACTCAGCTGCTCAAAATGAGGCTTAAAATAGGGTTGTTACCACAGAGGCTTCAGTTGTGTCTTCTGCTCCTTTAAAGTGTGAGGTTTTGGGTTTACCTGCAAAGTTGCAAGGACCTCACCATAGGTGTATTCTTACATGACTAAATAATGCTACCATAATATGTAGCCATAATTTTTGCGTAGATAAGAGTGTAGCAGAGAGATCATGGGACAGTTGGCACAGAAGGTTTTGCCATTCTGTGGCAGCTGAAAAAATCCCACTTACTCTGTTGAAGCAGACTCAAAACAGTGCCTAGGACTAATTAGCCTTGAAATCACAACGCAGTGAGTGACACTATTGTACGTGCTCATGCAGTGGCTGCTGAGATTAATAGCACACAAGGTTGATCTACCTTGACAGTCATGCCATCTAGAAGGTCTTGCTGTCTAGAATATTTCCATCTCATGCTTTTTTTCCATTCTAATTGTTGTTCCCACAGTGTAAACTTCTTAACTGGACAGGCAATGTGATTGCTTTCAGGACAGCACTGGCTAAAGTTAGTCACTGCAATTCCCATTTAGGTGCTAGGGCTGAGAATCTTCTATTCGCCTTGAAGAAGGGATGGGGACATTTGTCAGCTCTGCCACCCAGTGTTAGCAATATAGCTTTTGTTCAGTAGCCTTACGTTTAGGGTATTCCTCCGGGGGAAGTCTAGACTTGAGGCTTTTCGTAGATTAACATAGTTCAGACAAATATTTCACCTCTAAGATTTCCCCCAGCGAAAGGATTGCTGACACCTTTCCGCTTATAGACAGCTTCAGGTTTGCTCCCTTGCAAGCCCTGCTTCTCCTTCCCTTCTTTCTCAGTAGGAACGGGGAGGGTGGGCTTACCTCCTGGGGACGACTGCTTGCATTGTGAGCTTTGCAATGTCTCAGAACAGTTCTCATATTCCCTGGTGAGTGTTCAATAGCTGTGCAATTACCCAGAAAGGGTGTTACCCCATCTCCGCATGAATTTTGGAGAGTGGACCTTACCCAGTTCTCTTGAAGGACCCTTCTTAAATGCTTCTTTAAAGAAGAGGTTTCCAGGCAGGTGGGCAGAGTTGTCCCCCTTCTGGTCCCGTCTGCACGTTCGGCCGGGGCAGGGGTTCAAAGTGGCTCTGAGATACTTCTTTCTGATCATGAAGAACCCTGCTGAAGAATGCTTCCCACTCCGTCTTTGTACACGGACTTGCGTGTTCGGTATTAGAAATCCTGAACTAATGGCTATGATGAAGTACATTTTTAAAGAGGATTTTGTGGTTCTTAAAAGGTACGTTTTAGCTTGATACAGGTAAAGAAATTAATTTATAGTGGCAACTTTGTAAAAAAAACCCTTTCATCCTATCTTAATTTCAGAAAGCCTAAAAGCGATGGTAGTTTACTGTTGTTTGTGAGACAGACTGCTCACTTTTTTTTTTTCTTTTAATACTTTTTTATGCCTAGATCAATTTGAGGGTCAAAATATGAATACTTCAATCAGTTGCCTCTGAGCTTGACATTCTGCTTTCTAAAGCTCATGTTGTCTCCACTTGTGGTAGGAGTAAGCACAGGCGTGGAAAAGAAGCAAAGCCTCTTCTCTACAGTACTAAACTGAATAGGATTTCCCATCCCCAAACCAACTGTACCTTTGTGCAGTATGTGGAGTCTTACCACTGTAGATAAGTTTTGCAATCAAAGTTTTCTACTTTTTGGATGATCTCCTCTCTCAGATGGGCAGAGTAAAATGGCAGGTTGTCATAGGCCCCAAAGGAAAAATTTAGGGCCAGGTTTGGGGATTTCTGAGATATGAGACATTTTAAGACATCGGGATGTTGAAGAGTTTGATTCCTCAGAACCAAGCCTACATTGACGTTCGTCTTAATTTTTAATGATAAAAGCTTTTTGTTTTTTTTGTGAAGCCTTGCTGATCCTGTGACCTTGTGGACGTTTCTAGCTGTGCACAAAGGCATCTGTCAGAATTGAGTCACACAGAAGTTAAGGCCTTGGTTCCTTCCTGTAGCTTCAGTGCTTCAGTGAAGCGGCAGAGATAGAAACTACAGCTGTAGTCTCAATGCAGAAACACTGGATAGAGACCAGGAGAGATGGATGCTTTCCTTGAGTAAATCAACCCATCTCACACTGAAACCCTTGCTATAGGTCTGGGACTGCTGTGTTCCTTGCAGGAATTCAGGAACTGTCTGGTGAGAGATTCTTCCAATTGAAATCTTTAGCAGAGACAGAAATTGAAGCCAAATGTTTAAAGTTCCCAAGAAATCATTTGAGAATAAACATGCTTTGCCTAACTGTAACCCTGGGATGATGTGATTGCATGTCAATCATCCATTAGTAAATTCCAACATTACAGCAAGTTTCTGAGAAAGGATCTGGACAAAGTGGCACAGCCATAGTTTTAGATGTGGTTTCATTCAAAAAAAAGTCATAAAATCCTTCTCAATGTGCCTTGTTGCTTTGGACATCATTCCCTGTGTTTATAACATATAATAATATTTCTGTGCCTAGAGGCCTAGAAAAAATAGTTGGGTATTCTACAGTGCAAGCTTTTGTTCAGGAGAACAAAAAGTCATCAATGAAATTCATCTGGGCTTTCAATTAGTTGGCAGCACTGTCATTGTAAGGGAGTGGCAGGAGATTGGAGGACTATGGAAGATTTCATCTTTAGAACAGCCGTTGTTTTAGGACAACTAGTTACAGTGGTGCCTCTTGCACACAAGCAGTGTGTTAAAAATGCCCAGCATTTTGGTGCGCTGCAATAGAATTTGGAAAAAAAAAAATCAAGTAGTGGATGCCTAAGTGTCAGTCCACAGCTTTAGCATATTCATATTGATGTGTCTACTGAAATTATTATTACTCAATATATCCTTAAAGAATTGTTAGGAAACGTGGACCAAAACTGTGGATCCAGTGTGCTAGACAGAGTATAAACATATAGTTTGATTTATCCCTGATCTTACATAACCACATTTCTGTATTATCTATATGAAATTGAAGAAAATGATCTCCAATTTGGCCTTATACCTCTCTGGGGTCGCTCATCCACTCTGAAATTTCCACGGAAGACTAAATGTGCAGTGGAAGACAGTTTCTTTGGCAGAAGTAATAACTCAGCCTTTTGCAAGCAATTGTAAACACAAATAGTAAAGTGCAGACCACAGACAGTTACACCCTAAACAAGAGATGCTTCAACCTGGCTGCAGCGAAATGCAAGTTTTAGTAAACTGAGCGAGAGCGCATCAACCTCGTTTTTTAAGAGTCATGGAGCTGCACTTGCTGAAAGCCCTGATATTGCTAATAAGGAAAGTCAGAGAACCAGTGAGCCTGGAACAGAAACTTGTGGCGAGCTTGGTTCAGCACTGCGGCGGGTTGTGAAGCTAAGTTACGGCAAACCAGATGCCCGAGAGCACAAAGAAGGCACTGCCCTTCCTGAGCACGACCTCCACTAGGATGTTAATACAGGAGCAGAATGAGCCAGATGCCTAATGAGTCCGTGAAAAGACGACACCTGTGAGTGTATGTGTTTGTGGCCACAGGGCTGAGTGAAGCAATGATAGAGTAAGGGTAGATGCAATGTTTTTCAGTGGTGACAGCAAACATTTATCGCTGATATGTCCAAAAGTTCAGGGGAATCAAAGAACAGCCCAAAGGGTTTAGGGACCTTTTCAGATTGCCTTATTCGCTCATCATAGCACACTGTCTCTGTTGACTGTACAAGATGCCAAAGCCTGGCAGCTCTGAGTGACAGACTGCCAAGTCATTAATCATGCTCTTGAGACCTCAGTTAAGTATGTAAGAGGGTACTCCAACCCTCAACTTCAGAGTTACAGTGAGGTACTACTCAAAAAGGCCATGTGAGGCTCACATTCCATAAAAATAATGCAATGAAATTACACTGAATGCTGTCAAGATGGTTCAGCCTTTTCGGTTAAAGTTGTCCATATCACCTGTAGTGAAGCCTAGGGCTTATCTACAAAGCCTTATTGGAGAAACATTTCAGTGAGTAATTGCAAGTGCTGTTGGGTTATTTAGAAAACCCAATAAGTCAAACCTTCTAAGCTTTAGTAATTGCAAAGTTTTACAAATGCTTTAGCAGTTATACTCTCCCTCTTTTCATTGTCTTCTGGCTCCTTAACTATTTCTGTATGGCTTCCCTTACACAAGGTTGTTAAGGAATGTCCGAGGCTTCTGAGTGTGCTGCTCCTTGGTGAAGTTCAGCACATCCAGCTGAGAGCTGCTTTTGGGCTCAAGAGGATGAGAACATGCATCTACCAAACGGAGTGATATAACTGATTTGAAAGGTGTGTTTATAAGAGGACCTACTCTCAAGTGTTTCCTGCAGATTTCTGGGGCTTTGGGCAGTGATTGTTTGGATATGAGGAATAAATTATCTGTGAGATCAGTTTTGAAATGAAAATAATCATAATTTTAGACTCGCAGCCATAATAATATCCCAGAGGTCGTTTTTCGGAATTATTCTCAAAGCGGAGGCTTTCACGCCCTAGGTCAGCCCATCAGTAGCTGCAAGGAGAGTTCTCGAGGCCTCAGCTACAATTTCATCGTAGCTTGTGGAAGGAGCTCCGCAGTCTCCTTCCTGCAGAATTCTCCGTATCTTGCCTGGGCTGTGGTCTGGGATGAGCCAGCCTGTTTGCGCAGGGAAGCCCTGCGGCAGAGGAGACGGGCTTGGACTCTGCGTCGCTCCTCCAGGTCACTCGGCTTCAAGTGGTTTGAGCCGCTCGGTTGTGAGGGCTTAAGCCTAAGTGCAGACACTGCCATCAAAGGTAATTTAGACAATCAGGGCTTAACTGCTTTTCCTCTCCTGTGCCTGCTCGTGTGCGTTCCTGCACTGGCTATGTGTCTGGGAAATACAAACGATGCTCAAGAATACTGTCTCTTCACATGTTTCCGGATGCTTTCCAGCCTTTGGCTGTTTGCATCTTTGCCAGAACTTTTAGTTGTATGAGGTGGGACTTTTGTGAGGTTGGGAAATGGAAATAACAAATACCTCATTCTAGTGGGTTGTTTTCCTTTGGACTTTTAGCTACATCAGCTCAGCAATTTTTTTTTTTTTAAGATTAAAATTAAGTTAATTAACACTATTAATAAAGATCCCACAGCTGTTTCATTAAGAAATTGCAGCTCTTCATACTTGGAAGCAAAGGAGGGAAATCTCATCTCATAGTTGTGATGTGGTAGCAGCATTATTACAGCAAAGCTGAAGTGGAAAATAGCAGAATCCTCTAGATGATACAGTCCAATATGCCTGCTTATAAGACTCTTAGCATTTGCTTGCACATGGTCATTAGAATTGTGTTCGTCTGTCATAACTTAGTTGCTCTGTCTTGTCTTCGTTAATTTGTTCTATCCCAGATTATTGGCTTTGAGCAAATGCAATGGGAGTGAGACACTGAGGCCTCGCACGGTACAGGCTGAGAGAGGAGTTTATTGATAAAGTAAGTGCCCTGAGGAAGTGGATTCCGGCTGAACCTGCCCGTTACTCAGCAACTCAATTCTACCAAACTTCTTGGAAGCATTAACAAATTATTACTCTCCTTATTCCGGGCACGAGGCTGAGAGCTGCAGAGGGCTAAGTTTCTGTCCGATGTTGAGTTCCCCTGCGTGGACATGGAGCGATGCCCCGCACCTGCGGGGCGGCAGATACCCTGGAAGCACTCAGATAGGAGAGTGAGAGCACCGCGAGGAAAATTCCTATCTTTGAAAGTCATGTTGGGTTTGCAGTAGGAAAAAAGTAATTCAGGCGTTTTCGGCACAAAAATTGCAGTATCTGAAGAATTTGGTTGCAGTAGCTGAAGGCCGGAACAGTTATTTAAGGAATTGAAAAGGTAACCTTGGTTGCATAATTTTGTTATAATGAAAGATCTGTGGTGATTTTGTGTAAAATTTAAAATGCAGATTATAAAGTTAAAAATATTGTTTAGTTAAAGTAGAGGCTATTGATTGCCTTTGTGTTGTAGGCACAGTTAGGGATGGAAAAAAAAAGCTACAGAACTAAAGCAGACTAAAAAGAGATTTTTAAACAGTATTTAGTTCATTACTACTGTGTATTTCAGTGGAAAAGTGCTGTAAACAAGGCAAATACAGCCCTCACTTTTCTGAGTTTTTCGTTTGGGAAGAAGTGTTTTGGTTTTGATTTTTTCAAAGTGCAACACACTGTGAATAGTGGTACAAACAGTAGCAAAGGTGGTCCCTGGGTATAGCGTCTTGGGCACAGTCCTCCCTACGCTAAACTTAATGGTGTTTCACTCTTGACTTCAGCGTGACCACAGTTAACCAGGATTTTTAAAGCTTTTTTTTTTTAGGAAAGCTACATTTCCTGAAATAGGAAGATGCAACCAATAATTATTCTGTCAAGTCAAAAAATGTTTTATCAACTGTAGGCCAGTATTGGTGACACTATAATTTCGCATTGTTTAACGATTCCGTGTGGTAATTACATGCATAAAATCTAAAACAATGTGTAGTCTTGTATATATTTAGTTTTTGTAATCAGAAAAGCAAACGAGGATATGGTTAACCTAAGATTAATCAGATCAGCTTCTTGGTTGCTCTTGTGTTTTACTCAATATTGCTATTACTAGGGAACACATTAGCAAGAAAGGAGAAGGAATTCCTGGAACTCAGTGAATAAACTTGTGAACTTCTGTAGATTTTGCCTGAAGACACAATTGATTTCATGGACAGTGATAGAACCTCACTACGAATTTCTTAAATTTATATTTTTATTATGCAAGACAGACTGTAAAAGAGAATTACTGTTGTGTATTAAAATCTGAAAAGTTACTTTTTTGTAAAAAGGCTGTAAATACTTCTTCTGAGGGCAAATAGCCGCTTGTACCTGATTAGCATTTGTGTGATTATCTCTGTTTCAGAAGATTGATAAAAGCATCCCAGAAGTTCTCTGAGAACTGAGAGGAGATGCTTAAGCAAACAGACCTTGCACCAAAGCACCAAGCACCGAGTCCTTCCTTCCATTGAGATGTGCAAGAGCAGATGCTACATTTTTGTTCTGAATGAGATCGCGTGCGAGGATTGTGGGGTTAATTCCTGCCAGCCAGCTTCATTGTGATAGGAGATTTATTTTTGCAAGTGAAGCTATCAGATTATCTTTTTCATGAATGAAGGTGAATGTTACAGGCTTAAATTCTTATGTAAATAGGCACAGAGCTGCTCTGAGTTGCACTGGGAGATGAGGAGTGAGATTCACAGTGCAGGACAGGAGGGAGAGTGAGAAGAGGCAAAAATTTTTGGTCCCTGTGTTTTTGCAATAGGCTGAGCTTGGCAGTGAAACTGCTAACAAAGTGGTGTTCGGGGTTGTTGCCAGTATGGGGGTTAACAAGACAGTGAGTTCCACACTCAGTAAAAAATCTGTAAATGTCTACATAAATTAAATACTAGTCTGATGGGTAATTTTATAGGAATCTTTCCTTTTCCATGATGTTTTGGAAGTCTGTCAATACCTGTATCTTAGAGGAATTAACTTTATTGCTATTTCATCTGTGGTGGAAGAAGTCTTTTGAGGTTCAGGTGTAATGAGGTCTGGTATTTTTAATTTTATACCCGGAATATGGGCAACCCTGTTGTAAGCATATCAAACTCCTCCTTGAAATAATTCTGTGTTATTTCTTGCATACTTTTAATAGATCACTGTCCTGGATTCTAACTGCTCTGGCAAGGATCTGGTCTTAGCGACCTTCTAATTCCCATCTGATATTTCCACTTTTCTTTCATGGTGGATTTATAGCCATTTATTCTTGTGCCATCGTGGTCTAATACAGATAGTTCTCCATTCCTCATGTATTTATGGGTAGCAATCCCATCTCATCACAGCCTTCATGCTTACTGTGTGGGTGGGATCATATTCTTGCTCTTGTTTGCAGAAGTGCTGTTAAAAAAACTAATTGAAGGTATTTCATGTCAAAAGAAAGTGTAGAGAGCTGAGTGTTTATTTATTGAGAATGGCATGAGGAATAGGTCTGTGCTTGAATGGTGGAAATTACTAAGGAGGACTTTACTATATCATAAGAGAAGCTTTATTAATATTCCTCCCTTTGGGTCCTTTTCCCATTGCTAGGATGTCATGTAAACACTGTGTCATGTAAGTGACCACTGTAGAGGTGGTGGAGGGGTCTTCTTCCTGTTGATATTCTAAATTTGTTGATGAACGACTGCGCTTTAAGAGTTCTCTGAAGCACGAGGCACAGTGAGTGGGGATGATCTTGCGGATTATTGACCGAGATGGCTGGTTGCTGTCACGCAATCAGGTTCTCGCAGCAACTTAACAGGTAAACAAATGGGTTGGCAAAGAGCCTTTCGGAGGAGCCAGGGAATGGACTGCACAACCCTTGCTTATGTAATGCATATGTCTGATCAGTTGGATGCAGAAGAATTAGAAATCTTTTGACCTATTTGTAAGGAAATCAGCAATGGCTGGTGCTAGAAGATTTGACTTGTCATGAAGGCAAGTTAAATTGCCTGCTCAGCTTGTTTGTCTGTGAAATAATATAGTAAAATTAGATTTGGAATGGGAGGCAAAGGCAAGTAGCTTGGTTTCACAGGAGATTTTGCTCTGCTCTAATTATTTCATTCAGATTTGGAACAAATCTCCCAAATTTGAAATTTTCAATAAATGTACAGTCTTACCATTAGTCTACCTTGCAAATAAATTGGTAAGTAATAAGATTTAGCTAACATGGCTGTATCAGAAACTGATAAAAAGGAGCAAACAAAAGCACAAACAAGCCTTCTGTATAAACTCTCATATTTGATTTTCATGAATTCAGAAGTGCCAGTGATTTTTTTTTTCTTTTCCTAAGCATAACACTCCTAGCTATACCAGTTTTTACAGTGGTTCCTACAGTTCTACAAAAGAGTTTCACTTTAGAGTGAGCAAATTACCATCATTAGTATGAAAGAGGGAAAGTAGAGAGAGAAAAAGTAGTTTGGAGAATATGTTGTTTGCTGCAAGATTCTAATTTTTTTTTTTTTTTTTTTTTTTTGGCTTTTCCAGCTTCAGGAATGGGTCTGTCTATCTGAAGAGGACTCTTCCCAAGTATTTGTAGTTTCCAAGCTCATTCTCATAAAGACTCTGGCTTTACACCTGCATCCTTTCCAGAATGGCCGAGAAAGCTCCTCCAGGGATGAACAAAAAGTCTTCAAGGTCCACCCTTTCTCTGCCTCCAGAACCAGTAGAGATCATTAGGAGCAAAGCCTGCTCACGGAGAGTTAAAATCAATGTAGGTGGACTTAACCACGAAGTGCTCTGGAGGACTTTGGACAGACTTCCAAGGACACGATTAGGAAAGCTCAGAGACTGCAATACTCATGAATCTCTGCTGGAAGTATGTGATGACTATAATCTAAATGAAAACGAATATTTTTTTGATCGACATCCAGGGGCTTTCACTTCCATTTTGAATTTCTACAGGACAGGGAAATTACACATGATGGAAGAAATGTGTGCTCTTTCTTTTGGCCAAGAGCTTGATTACTGGGGGATCGATGAGATATATCTAGAATCTTGCTGCCAGGCAAGATACCATCAAAAGAAAGAGCAGATGAATGAGGAGCTGAGGAGAGAGGCAGAGACCATGCGGGAGAGAGAAGGGGAAGAGTTTGACAATACCTGCTGCCCAGAGAAAAGGAAGAAGCTCTGGGACTTGCTGGAGAAGCCCAACTCATCCGTGGCAGCAAAGGTAGGGTGAACAGTGGGTTTACCACAAAGACATTAGGAAGCGGTATACAAGAAGCATGTGCTTGGCATGTATGATTCCATCACTTTTACTAAAATAATTAGAAAACAGAAAAATCCAAGAATCTGCCTATCGTGAAGGGAATATACCCAATGAAATATTTAAAACTCACTGAAATCAGCAGAAGGAACCCTGTCGATTTCAGTAGATTTTGGGCAAGTGCTACGTTTCAGATTTGTTGTGTACAATCGGAAACATGTCTCTGTGTGATAGTTAATGGACTTTATATTAAACTTTTTGACAAAAATGCGGCTATAAAATACTACTTAGTTCTGTGTTAGACAGGCATTTGGTGATGAGAAAGGTTCTACTAAGTCCATGCATGTTTTGGGGTATCAATATTGATTCTTCTTCAATTACAGGCATGGCAAAGGTGTGATATCAGTGTCTCATTGCTGCATTAGCTGTCAGATGTTGTCAACAGCTGCTTCCTGTCATGGTTTGACCCTGGTCAAGGATTGCAATATGTTCTCTCTTACAATATGCTTTTGCAAACATGAATTAGTGTTCTGTATAAAATGTTGAAGTATTATATTCATTTAGTATGAAGAAAATCAAAGTTTTTCCCCAGTAAAAGTGTTCTGTATTCTGATGATCATGTTAAGCTTAACTTTATGTGGCTTTGTTTTCTTCTGTCATTAATTTTTTTATTGGATGACAACCCTGTAATAACTAAGGTAAGTATCAATATAGAATGGTGGAATTTATAAGGAAGTTCGGGGCAAAAAAAGAAATCCTGTTAAGAATTTTTTTCTTACTGTAACAATTTCTTCGTATAGATATGTTACAAAATACACTGCTTTTTTTATTTCTGTTTATCACTGTGGACTGCAAAACTGATTATGCAAAGACTGACTTTTGCCAGAATTTCGTTCATGGAATATAAGGTTCAGAAGCAGAGTAAAAGCCGACAGACAAAATACAGGATATTCGGAATATTTTAGATAACTATCTCAATACATTTTTTGGTGTGTTTCTGAGCTCCACATTCTGTGCCATATGTTCCTCTCCAAGAGGAGGGGAAGCAGATGGGCATCAGGTAGTGCCAGAAAGGGCTCAGGGAGGCCGTGTCGCCCGCCGTGGTCCCCTGCTACCGGCCCACACCCATCAGCGCCGCTGTGCGCCGCCGCCGGCCCAGCTGCCGCGCAGGATTCCGGGGCAGCTTCCCAGCCCGGCTCCGGCTTGGCGCCGCGCCGGGCGGAGCGCTGGAGCGCGGCGTAGCCGCTCGGCTCCGCATCCTGCTGCCCTGCTCTCCTGTTCCGAAGTGCAGGGAAATGCCGTCGTGGATTTGCTTGAAAATAGTTGGCCAACTCTGAACTTTTAAGAAAATCGCTGTTTGGCTGCTCAGGCTACATTTTTTTTTGAGGTGTTGAAAATTAAAGTGGCTGTTTCTTTCTCTTGATAAGATTTCTAAATAATGATTTTATTCCTTTTTATTTCCTTTTTTCCTCTGTCCTGGTTTGACTGAATGTTACAGGTCTATGTCGTCTTGCTACGGGGAATTCCATGTTGCAATGGATAGCTACTTTTCATTATTTAAATTGCGATTTCATGTAATTTCTGTGATCATAGCAGTAGGAAGTGACAATATTATATGAACTCATTTTCATATAATGAAAATGTTTTCATTTCTGGAGTTCCTTCATGTATAAATATAATTATGGGCCAAAGTTAGGCCCATGGCATCTTGAGATAGTAACATGGTTGCATAGCATAAAGGATGCATAGCATAAAGGAGAGCAGAAACTGTTGCATAACTTTTAGATTTTTGGAATACAAGCAAACAGGCAGAATTTCATATAAAGGCAAGTATATTGGGAATGAGTCTGATCTACTTTCAATCACTTAGGTGCCATCCCAGAGCACATTAGGTTCCGTGGTGAGTTTCTTATCTAAAGCATTGGGTAATGCCATTTTCGGATTCCTCTCCTTTTGTTTCATTATGTAGCAAATTGGTAGCACGTCCTGAAACAAGAGGCAGAACCTTCTTTCCTCTGTAGCAGTGAAACTGCTCATAATATGATGGCGAAGCCCAGAACTGTGATGTTTTGCTCTTTCAAGCTTCTAAAGAAATAGATGGAAAGAGGGCAGTGTTCCCAGCTGCTCCGCACATCCGAGGCAGGCACTTGGATACAACATAGCACCTAAGGTGTGGGCAGGGACAGATTGCTTTTTAATCCCTTTCGTGGAAAAGATTAGGAATGCGAGATAACGTTCAGGTTTTTTTGGGGGGGACGTGAGCGTGTCTTGCCACTTACTGACCCTGTAAGATCCCTTCGAGGTCTCATCCACAGTATCCTGAATTAAAGCAGGAGTACCACTTTGGAGTAAGTCCTGGGGATAAGTCCTGCTCTTTTTGGTATCTGTGAAAGTCCTTGACTTCATTCACAACAAGGTAGGACACTGGCAGAGCACGCTGAAGAGCAGGTATTTCACAGTACCTGTGACGATAAATAGGAAACAAGACGATGTTTGTCTGACACACAATAAAACCTGCATGTACAGCTGCACAATGCAGCGTAGTGGTGGTGCCTTTCTGCCCGTGGGGTTTTTGTTTCTTTGTTTATAATCTTAGCAAATGCAGGTGTGCTCTTCCTCTCAGTCCCCAGTTCACGTCGTCTAGGTAGGACACTTCTTGTTTATTCTTCGCTCCAGCAAAGCTCCTTGTGAATTCAGCAGAGGTTTTAACTGAGGAATGCAGAATTTGGCGCCATTTTTTCTGTGTTCTCACTAATAAACTTTTAAAATGTGATTAAGACAAAAACATTCACAAGTTGGGCAAGTGATACAAGAAACAGTGCTGTGAATTAGAAAGAGGAATTGTGTTTATTGTACATCTTAGAGCAATTCCTTTACCAAACCGCGGAGTTAGGTGAAGTCCCTCTTTACATTTTTGATTCCCAAATGACGTCAGAGTTTTTAGACTAGGTATTTAATTCTATCTTTTGTGTAACCAGTATTTTGTGAAAACTCCATTTAAAAAAAAATAGGAATAGCAGAACCAGAAGGAAAACCAAACCAAAACACATTTTGAAACTTTATGACAGAACAGTCTGAAGCAGAATAGACTTTCTGAAGAGTAGGGTCAGGACACAAGGATTTTCTTCCAGAAATGCTTTTTCTTTGTAATTTTCTTTTTGAATCATTTCAGGGATGTTGTTTGTGGGGTAAAAAGGCATAATTTGTTATTTTAGTGACAATTTCTGGGCCTCACAGAGCTTTACCAGATCAGTAGCAGTGCTGGTCAAGCTATCAGCAGTCTGAAAGTCCTCAGCAAATACTGGCATGAGTGACGAGTGCCATGTACAGGGGCTGACTCTATACAGTATAGGTACAGGTCCATACCTAGCTAAACGGGGGGGGTATTACATGTGGAGTTAACAGAGATAAGGCCTTGTTCACTATGCATGTGGTGTGATGTCCTGTGTGGTGCAGCTGAAAGAACAGCAACTGAAAAAATAGTACTTTGGAATCACTGTGAATCAAATGAAGCCTTTTTTTTTTTTTTTTTCTCTCCAAGGTTTGATTCATGAGCTCCTGCATTTATAGTTCTGTTGAATTAACAAGCCTGATTCTTTTTGCACTCTTGTTTTATACTGATGAAACTCACTTGGACTAAATCCTAAATAAATATGGATTTTTTCAAGTGCAGATGAGCTACTATAAATATGGAATGAGTGAGGACAGAAATAAATGGAATATCTTGGAGAAATGGAGATCCTGTTTCTGCCTAAAGATATTTGAAACTGACTCAATCATCTTTCACTATTAGTGGGACATAGAAGAGTATATTAAATACCTTGCAGTGAGTTTGTCAATAAATGTCACTCAGATTTTCCATTTTCTGTTTTTTGGTATTTCATATCACAGGTTTGTCTTTGAAATTAACTGAAGAGTAATTGTGTAGGATTGATTCTGCAAATCTTTCATGTGCAAGAAATTCTTTCTCACATGAAGATTTTCTTTAAAGCTCGGTATGAATATGATCCAAAATGTAGTATGAATAGTTAAGTCATTACAGAATACTAGCCAGTTACTGTTTGTCCTTGATCTTTGCATAACCCCTGTTGATATATAGACACAGAAGGGGACAATACTGGTCTTTGTCACCGTGCAGCATGGGATTTACCTTCTTCAAAGTTATCCGAAGCCTGATGGAGTTGGAAGTGTTCCCTGTTAATTGTTTACAGTCTTGCCTAATAGCTCATCTCTCCTTATTTCGTGGCTCATCTCTCGTTATTCTATTTTGTGTTTTGTGGATTCCTTTCTTTTTTATTTGCTTTGCGTTACTGGCTGTAACATGAGTATTCCTGCTCACTAGTTTTGCACGCTAGTTTTTCAGCTAACTAGTGCATTGTTGATTACAGAAAGTAAAACTATCCCAAGCCCAAGAGGAAACCATGAGGTTTTTGTGCTACATTCAGTAAGTAACCGTGTATGTAAAATCAAACGAACAAGCAAACAAGCAACCAAACAAAATTCACAAGACCAAACAAAACAAAAGTCACCAGAGGGAGATTCAGGTCACTGACATTTCATCTAAATACCGCATGCATTATGACTTGCTGCACTGACTCGCTAAGGGAAGACACAGCTGTTACACATTTGGGACCTGGTTCGTATTTTCCACAAGCCTGTTCTACAAGTAATTTGCACTGTCTCTGATTTCTGTTTAGACTTCCTAGAGTAGCTGAAGGCTGATCTTAGGGTAAGTGAGAATTAACAAACTCCATGTCCGTGACTTGAGAACGGACCTGAATGTCATATAAAGCATTCGCGGGCTCCTTTGCAAGGCATGAGAAGCTAAGCCCTGGAGTGCTGCACACCGAGTTCAGTCAGTGGCCAAGCCTAACTGATGGCACGCCGCTGCTTCTCCTCGGCGTGAAGACCGCACCACATGTGTATGCTCAGAGGACGCGAGGAAAACTGCTGGCTAGTTGTATGTAGTGCAAGAAGAGTTAGGACACACAGGAAAAGAGTGTGTTGTCAAACCAAAGATTCCACTAGGTGCATGGATTGCGCTGTCATGTGTAAGAAATGCTTTTTCTTGTGTTTACCTCCTTTATTATGCTACATGTTCTGTGTTGACCTCGTGTTGTTACAAGTTTGCTCCTACAAAATGTTGTATTTTGTGTGCCTTCTGGTTTAATTGTAGACCAGGGATGAAGATGACAGAGAATTAAGATTATATACAGCTTTTGTACTATTTGATACCCACGAGTGTTTGTAAACCTTGTTTGTTCAATATAAGTGATATTTTCTAGCTGATAGATAGGTTGAACTTTTGTTGACCTCTGGCTTCAACTTAATTTTTTTGGAGAATCTGTTATGAGCCTTTATCTGAGTATACTACTAGGAATGCTATAGCTTGTATACTCCTACTACTTTAAAGACAAACAGCTGTTAGAATTGAAGTTATGGAAAAGCACAAAGGATGGCCACTGGTAAAAAACATAGATCTCCTTCCCATCCTCATTTCTGGCCAGGACAATTATTATCCCACTTTACTCTTAGGGAGAACTAATTTTTTGTGCCAACCTATAAAGTCAGTCAATGTGACTGTAAGATGAAGAGTTTGTAGCTGATCCTGGTCATTCATATTTAATAACTAAAGTGTTTCAATGCCTTGAAAGATAAGTGAATATGTTGTTTTTTCAATAAGTATCAGGGAACACAGTAGACTGGCAGTGATTAATTGATTTTAAGAGCTTGTGTATGCTGACTAGCGAGTTTGTCATTAAAAGATTATTTACCTTCTTTACTTATATAAAGTATCTTCTAACTCCTGCTTCAGCATTTTTGGCCTGCTTGAGTGTCATGGGAATACAGCTATGATCTGATCTGTCTTGCACCAGAGATGTTCGATACCTCCGTTACATAAGGGTTCCTTCCAGCCCTCTGATGTTATCTGTGGTGTGCCGAAAGGTCTGACTTTGAAGTAGAACTTATTAAAAACTATTGCTGGAATAAAATAAGGGAAATGTCCTTAAACTAACCTGTTTATTATTGACACAACTCTCTGTGAATCGAATGCTTAAATTATGGAAGTAGTGCCAGCGGCAAAGATACAGTGAGTCATATTCAGACAATCTATCGCTGGCCCCAGAGAGTGGCACCAGGGAATATCCCCATTCCTTACATGAGCGGAGGAAAAAGATCTTTCCAACCTGGAGCTGTGAGAAAGGCCTTCATTGACTCTTGTTTTACTGATACATTGAAGAAAATTAAAGAATACGAAAAGGCAAGAATATATAAATTTAAACTGGGGGAAATCCATTCTCCACATTTGGAAGTATGATAGTATTGGTATTATTTCGTAAAACAGAGTTTTAAAGAAATGCCTGGACTGTGTTTGTACTGCTGTCAGCATTCACCAAAGCAAACGGCAGCTTGCTGTAGCACAGATAAATGTGCTAATAATATTTCCAGCAACTAGTATTTCTGGTTAGGATGGTAGTATTCTGTGCCCTCGGTGAAGTCAGCAGCATCTGGTGGCTTTTCATCTGTGCCATGTCTCTTAAGCTGTGTCCCGCCCAAGCGGGAGTGTTGTGCCTTTCACTTCACCAAGAGGCAGATGACGTGTCCAAAAAACACTCCTTTCCCTTGTGTATTTTCACAAGCCATTGCTGATGTTTTATCTTTTTTCCTGTAAGGTGCTTGGAAGCAATCGGATGGCAAGGAGATGCACTAATAAATTAAATGTTATGAAGGTGATGTTATTTGAAGGTTTCTTCAAATCAAACCTGGTGGTAGCACAGACCTGTATTTACTCCATGGGCAAACAGGATCCACCCTGCTTTTATGAAGCTGAAAGCGTAAGGAGTCCATGTGGAGCCTGTTTAGCTCTGTCATTTCGTTGTAAGATGAAGAAGAGCTGAATGTTGTAGCCATCTTGTAGCTAGTTGTTATAAAATACTGATAGGTGGCTTGTTCCAAGGTTTGGAGAAATGCAGGAGCCAGAACAAAGGATGTAAAGCAGAAGTCTGAGAAATTTTTGATCTGAATTATAAAGTGAATCTCTGACATTGGGCCAATCCTATCTGATCTTTGAGGTTCACATTAATTTCTCAACAAGAACATTTTTTTTTTTGCTTGGTGCTTGTGGGAAATATGATACACTAAGCTCCTCTCTAAAAACTGGCACTTTTCTGGGCTAAAATAAAAACCTTCTAGGATTATCTAAGCTTTTCTTTTCTAGCCTCTAAAGAGCAAGTTAAATAAAAGTCCAACAGCAGCAAAGTTTTCACAGAACAGCTCTTAAAAGAAGATCCCTTTCTCCAAGGGAGCAATGAGTTCTGTTGCAGAACGCAGCTTATTTGTTACCCAGGGTTCAGTGTTTTTACTCATCTGTCATTGTGTCCCTCCTGATGCAATCATAAGGATAAGATGTTGCTTTAAATAGTCGAAGTGTGGGCATGTGCCAGGAGTACCCCAAGGACAGACAGGTTGCAGAAATAGTTTTGGTGTCACTGGTCCCTTGCAGAATGCCCCATTGCAAGTGATATATTTTGTGACAGCTCAGTCCAGCTTGACTTGATTTATCGTTTTTTTGAGGTGGTATTTTCAGTAAAGTTCTGAGAGTATGCTGTTTTTTAGACTTTTTCAGTCAGTTGGTGACTGACAGCATCACAGTGACTGTCACAGTGTCTGTGAAAAACAACAAGGGCATTAAGTTTTGTTTAAAAATGGATATTTTATTTCTCAGGCCCTGTAATCTCCTTTAGGATAGCTTACTGCAGACTCTTTGGGTGATCTGCCTGTTCTGCTTTACTCAAGTAGGTAGCAGTGTGTTTGGCTTTTGGGGGAATTTGGGGGGAAAATTATGGATTTTTCTAAATTAAAGTAGTTGCAGTAATTCTTTTGCAGACTGCAATGGATCAGAATGTATGTTACAGGATTTTATCTCTGAACAAACTTATTTCCATTTCTGTTGTTTTCACAGAGTATTTTCATGTTATCCTTTCAAATTCTTGGTATAAATTCTTCAGTGAACTTAAATGCAATTTGGAAAAAAATGTTCCAAAAATGTCTTGGTCTAAATTCTGTGCAAATACAGAATTTGTGTGATTATAGCACATAAAGTCATGGCTACTGCATTCTGTCTAAAAATTGACAGTGTCTTTGAAGAGCTTTATGTTATTCTGTGTACGCTTAACTCCAAAGAGGAAAACATCTAATGTAAAAAGGATTTGCAAGTATATGGCCAGTCCTGCTTCACTGAACCTTACTGCCTTGTTTAGAATATAGATTGGAGGGACAAATAACTTAGCCATAATTTAGAACTGAGGCTGTAGGTTCTGGATACATCTGGTAAAAAGCCTGTTCTGTGTTAGCTAACCCTGGGACCGGCGTGATGCACTACAGTCACTTTAGCAGCAATCTGTAAAGTCATTGCAAGAATGTCTAGCACTTGCAATACTGTGGCATGAATTATAACAAACAACTTTTGAATCTTCTGCTCAGAAAGGTAGAATAACAGATTTTCCGGGTTATTTTGTAATCTGTGATGTACCCCCATGTATTTTCAGTATGGGTTGCTGTCTTCGATTGTGTCTGGCTGACCCCATGAGATCTGCCAGTTCCCATTTCCAGAGCTTGTTCCTCAGAAGGGGAGCTGTGAAGCTGCAGGTCCTACGGCTCAACTTGATGCATGACTTGTGTGGTGGAAAGAAAGAGAAAGCTTCTCCAGATAGGTTTAGAAATCTTGTTTTGCTTTCTTTTGCCTTAAAAAAATGATACATGAAGGCTTGAAGTGCAAGGACACAATGGAAGTAGGATATGTGGCTTTGTGGTAAGGTTGGGTTCATTGTGGAAGACATTGTAACCTAGAAAGAGAACAGGAGGTCAGTAGCTTCCTGGTGCTTAACCTGTCAAAGGGAAATAAATGATCAAAGAAACAAAGTTGAACAGAGCTAAATAATCAATTTAGAAGGTATACAAACTGAATTCTGTGAAGTGAATGCTAAGCAGTATATTTTCCTTGGATAGTATATTTTCCTTATTTTAAGTTGACTGTAAAAAGTAGATTATTCAGGATAGTAAAATAAAAGATAAAATGTTTACAAGTTGATTTAAAATGCTACTGGTAGGGGCCTGTTAGAAAATACTGGAGAGATCAGCGTGTTTGCACTTTCTTTTCATGTGCCATTTTATAGGTTTGGGTGTTTAGGGGAAGGGTGAAATGTAGTTACTAAGTAAAAATATTCCCCCTGCCTTCTTTCAATAGCAACTTTAAGGCAGCCCTAGGTCTGTACCCTTGTGATCTTGGTCCGATCACCTGCATTTACTGTGGTTTAGTTCTGCCATTTTTAAGTGGGAAAATTCAGCTGTGTGAAAGACCTACAGCAAGTAATTTGTTAATTGCCAGTTATGTTTTATTTCTTATTGCAAATATTGATCAATATTTTTGCCAGTCAAATTTGTCCATCAGGTCAGCTCTTATACTTGCTTCTGTGGACCTGGCATTTGTTTATTGTACTGATGAGGAAGTTGAATTGAAAATTGGATTTCCTTCCAAGCCACATGTGGCAAACTAACCCCACATGCTGTAGGTGCTACAGTAATAATAAGTTGGTGTACAGTTCTCCGTAGCTTTTTCAATCTGTTGAATTCAGGAGCAGAAAATGCAGCTTGTTATGTGCTTGTATGTGTGCTTTTGGATGAAATGAATATGTTGAAGAGAAAGTCTTTGAAGAGAGCAGCTAAGCAGATGGGAGATCTGGGACCCAAAGGTGTTGTGTTTGGTAAGCGTGCTATGAAGAGGAGAGGGTTAGACCTTATTCTTCAGAAAGTGTAGCACTGATATAGTGGCAGGACAGTCTTGTCGTGATACTGTGTTGCTCCTGTTAATGACATCTGGATGGCGGATAAGCTTCCCTGAGATATTTCCCGTCTCCCTTCTGAAAGCAAATCAGCTTCCTTTGAAGAGAGCTGCTATGTCTGAATCAACAGTTCCCTTTCCTCTTAGGCTGATTTCTGTCATTATTTGGAAATAAAGATTTTGGTTTATGGGGTATGAAATTGAAAACATAAGACTGATCTTGGAAATATCCATTACTGCGTTGAATCCCTGATAATGTGTCTGATGCTTACCTCCCAGCAATATGGTTTCACATTAACGTAACTTCCTTATTTATAAAACTGCCATCATCTGTTTCTTTCCAGATTTGTTTTATAAACAAACACTACCCCTTACCTAAGCCGTGTTGCTGAGAAGGAGGCTGTTTGTGACGGGGAAGTGGTTAACAGAGCACAGCTGCTGATAGAGTTTTTGTGCTACGCAGCTTTCATGGATGCATCCTCCCTCGGGGCTCCTCTGGCAGGGCACGCGCAGCTGCAAACGGTGCTGCTCGGCCGCAGATGTCTTCTGCTTGGGAAATCAAGCTGAAAGGCGGCGTGCGAGCGGAGCGGGAGCCCAGGACTGTAATTCTGTTCCCTTTTTCCCTTCTTCACTGAAAAAGAGAGATGGGAAGCAAATCTGCAAAACCCTGAGCCTTTTCCCATGTTCCAGTTATGTAAAAAGAAGTATGATCTGTGAGGGACTGGGCTGAATTTAAGAGTATTCTTTGCAGGAGGAAAAATTCTTCAGAAGTAGACGCTAAGCAGGGAGCAGAGCAGACTGCATACAGCAATATACATATTAATCAATCCGTGCTCTAACCTGGTGGCTATTAATTAAAGAAGCTTTTCTCGCTTTCACTTCCTCCACTACTGTCTTAAGCAAATTTGCCAAAACGTGTATTTTTAATAATACTATGCAACTGTTGTTTTAAAATTTCTCTGAGGTGCAACGTTATCTACCAAAGATCTCTCGAAGCACTTCGAGCAAGAATGCTGAGTCCCTTTAGCTCTGGTGGCCATTGCTATTAACGTGGATCCAGTGAAAAAGGAAGAAAGAAAATATGCTTCTGAGTGGATGAAAAAGACTGATAAATTTGCACAATGATGTCAAACGTTTTGTCATTATTTGGTGAGTTGTCACAGATAAGGTAGATTCCCTTGGCTTAAGGGTACTATTTTGAAACCCGGTTGCTGTTAAAGGAGATTTACAGTACTCTTAAAAAAAAGAAAAAATGCAGTGAGAAAAAGTGGATCAAAAAGAAGTAAAACAAGGCAGATGATTGTGTCTAAATAGCCTACCTGGCTTGTCCTGTGCCAAGGCAGAGAAGGTTGTACCTGCAACAAGATGCATGTTGGTTGGGATGCCACATGTAATTTGAGTAACTCTAGTCTCGGCATTGGTTACCTCATATGTGAACCATAGGCCTGGTA
Organism: Nothocercus julius; assembly: GCA_013398735.1. Lineage (NCBI taxonomy): Eukaryota > Metazoa > Chordata > Aves > Tinamiformes > Tinamidae > Nothocercus > Nothocercus julius. The sequence goes on from VZSV01000016.1 coordinate 2,419,596, forward strand.
TTATTTCACAGAATATGGGTTCTGGATAAACGAAATGGACAATCCAAGTCATCAGGTAATTTCCACAGGGCTAGAAGTGATCAGCAGATGAAAAGACTGAGGCCAAGGCAGGGAGAAAGAGAGGAGTAGTGACGAGTGTCTTTATATGCTGAAGTCCTGAGATGTAGTAGCACCTACCATTTTGCAATGGTGATATTAAACAAATCTGCCAAAAAAACCCTTTTCTTTCCCCTTAATGATTCCTGCTGATTGTGAAGTAAGTTGTCCTCTTAAGAAAATTTTAAAACTCCCTACTTTTTATGTTACCTTTTTCGTTATGTTACCTAGTTCTTTATGTTTTGTATTCTGAAGTCCAATATAATTATAAATTAGAATCCTAATAGATTTTTTTTTCTGAATTCATGATATTTGATTCTGTTTCTTTATTAGTGCTTTGTGTAATGGTGTCTCTTCTACAAAGCTACTTCATTTTATTTTACATTAAAGCCCCTCATAATACCCTTGTTACAATTAAATCTCTTTATAAGAGCATAAATAAAAGAAATTCAACAATGTGCTGTAGAATACTGCACTCTGTCATCTGTGTGATGGGTTTTCCTGAGAATTCACAGCAAAAGGAACCACAAATGAACTGCAGCTCTCACCCAGGTTGCCCAGTCTGGCCTGTACGTTAGCACAGTGGGCATTCATTCATTCATTCAGGTGCGGGTCAGATCTAATGGCTGGATTACTTTCCAAGGTAAACCTCGAGCTTCTGTGTTGCCCCAGCCTTTCTGGGGAGTGTTTCTGGAGAATTACAGTTATAACCAGCTTATTGCAATTACCTAGCAGTTATTTAACTTCAGTTGGAGTTGATTCACAGAGCAGCATATACTTTGGAGGCGTACTGTGCCCCAGAAGAAAACCTGCTTTTGCTTTGCTATTTTGCTGAATTTTCTTGAAAGCAAAACACTTCTATTTGCGTGAAGGAAGAGCACTACTGTATTGCTAGTGGTAAACCCTGAGCCGTATCTTCCTCTGACTAACCCTACTTTGCTGTTTGCAGGAGAAATAAATGAAAGTTGGCAACGGACAAAACTTGTGCTTCTGAGTGAACACAAACTATACTGATTTCCTTAGCAACAAATACATTACATGAAGGATCTTGATCTACAGAATGTTTCGAATAAATAGCATAGCTAGGTATGTTAGGGAACCTTTTGGTTCTATTGTCTGGCCTTTAGGTCAAAAAGGGAAGGATGTCACAGGATATCATCTTATGATTCTCCTGTTTGCCTTGCCTTAATTCATAGCACAAAATGTGATAGTGACAGCTATCTAACACAAAGGGAAGGTCTGATTACAGTCTCCTTGTGAGTAGATTATTCTTTCTGTGAGTGCTAATCCGTGTTTTCTCCAACTTTGTAGGACAGAATTTTAAACTAAGCAGGGGACAGCTGCTCCCTTTTGTTTACTGACAGTTAATGTGTAAGAGTTAGGCACGTGCATATAGTAGTTATTGAACCAAGTGAGGTGTTTTGCAGCTGTGCTAGGCATATTAGCATGCCACCAGACTAGTGCAAACCAAGAGTTCCCCACTGAGGAACATACGTTTTGCTTGAGAGAAAGATACTGTGATATTGTTAATTCTGTTTTGTAAATAACCGCTTTCTAAGATTAAGCATTGCAAGCTCACCTCTGTGGGGAAGCACATCTATTAAAGAAAGCATCAACAGTGTTTGAGAATACAGCTAATAAGTTTTGCTTACAAATTAATTGCAGACAAATAGATGTATGCTGTCATCTGTCCCTACAGTCATTGTTTTAGTACTGACTGTCTGGGAATATTAAGTAAATTGAGACTTAGTAATTTTTTAAAGAAGCTTCTTTTTAAACAAATGTGGAACAGAAATGCAGAGAAGCTACTCTGAAGTCATACCAAAGGTCCATGACAAGGTAGAGACCAGGATCCAAGCATCTCCAAGTATCTACCCAGCCCCCAACACCTGGCCAGCCTTTTCTTGCTGTAGAAATCTGCAGTTACATATTTTGGCCTGGAGACAGCTAGAGTTTATCCTTCCATACCATTACTAATTAAATAATGTTCTCATTTAATAATGTTGGCAGAGATTTTCAAACTTACAAGCTTAAGTGACTCAGATGTCTTTTTATCTATTCATTTTAATGGGAAATACACTATTTTAGTCATTATGCTGTGAGTGTATATGTGTAACAGTGACCATATCAGTTCAGCCCAGAGTCTTCTGACATGTTTAGTTCAGTGCCATTGTTTAAAAGAAAATATACAGATTACACTATGATTTCAGAATTTAACTGCTATTTATCATAGTAGCCTTTGATCAGATTTCGACAGTGTAGCTTGAAAAGGGAATTAATACTTAACATAAAGTCAATAAAAAAGACTTTGTGGGCAGGCAAGGAAAAAAGAATGCTGAAAATAGAGATTAAAGAGTGAAAATCTGGATCAGGATTTTAGATACTTATCCATAGCCATTGATTCTTAATTCTGTCCTGGTCTTTGCACTTGAAAATTCCCCTTGTTCAGTGAGCAGATGCGAAGAACCTTCTGTGAGATGCTGCAGCCCGAGTAGTCTTCCACAATACTTTGGACATGCTGGATTTATAATCAGTACAGGCAGCCTCTTTTGAAGCCAGAAGAACACTGTGTCCCACAGTATTTTGAACAGCCTGAAAGAGGTTGCATGAATAACTTGCAGGTTGTCAGGTGGAGTCAAGTATTTGCTTAGCTGAGAGATGTGTTTAACCATCAGAAGTGACTACAGTGAAAATACCTCCACAGGAATGAGTTCAGCTGGGTATGATGAGGGGTAAGTCTGAGTGTGCTGGAAGGAAAATATGAGGAAGGTTAAAAAAATAGTAGTAAGTGATGGAGGAAATCCTTGAGAAACACTGAGTTGCCAGGGTAGGAGAGCCTTTGCCTGAGAGACATTGCAGTTGAGCAGCAGGCGGTCAGAGCCTGTAGTCCTCAGGCTGCTGCAGTTTACAGAGCTTCACCAGTTGTCTTTTGCATTAAGGTCACTGCTTTGTTTTTGGCCAAAGTATCCTTTCCAGAAGGACACCAGCCTTTTGGAGTTCGTCGTGGTGACCTGGCCTCCATTCCTGACAATTTTGAGTTGCCGCCATGCAGAGACACTTAATTTAATGGGGCCTGATCTGGTTGCGCAGTCGGTGGGGAGGACTCTCGAATGCTCCTTGCCTGAAGGTCAGAGCCTCTGACAGTTTTTCTCTCCAGGATGTCATGAACTGAGTATTTTAAATGCCAGATTTGGCAGCAATGTAAGAATTTCCAGCGTGAAGGACTTCCTGTGCTTTCTAGACACTTTACTAGACCCAAACTGCTATAGTCATATTTAGACGTGACAGTTCGATGGTGCCTATTTATCAAAATATAAAGACATATTTTTATAGCAAGGCCAAAACTCATTCCAATGAGAAAGAAAGTAGCAAGATTATATCAAGCTCTTCTTGCTTCCCCTGCTTCATTAAGTATTTCCAGCAGTGCTTCCTCTAACCTATGGTTCCTAATGGAAAATTGAAGTATTATTATTGTCACAACTACCCATCAGAAAGCCCCAGAACTGCCAGCTATTCCTTCTCCAGAGACACATTTGGTAATAAAACATGAGCAATAAAGTTGGGCCTTACGCCTACTGGTTTTAGAAGTGCAAATATGACTTGCTGGTGAGAGTGCAAGTTTTCAGGCTTTAACCAAGATCCAAGACATATTTGCTGTATTGCTGGGAATGTTTTTACTAACCAGTGAACGGTCACGAATACCGAAAATGCTGAAGCAATTTAACAGTCACTACAGAGGCTGATGCAGCTTCATTACACACAGAGAGCAATTGCTGTGTAATGCCAGGTCAAGATGTGGGCCTGTAAAAGAAGAAAAACAAATTTGCCAAGCAGGGAGGCTACAGCGGTAGCCCAACTAGCGTCATTTCCATGTGACTGACAGACAAAAGACTGGGAGAGAAAAATGGTGAGATAAAACAATAAACAGGTTTCCACAACATTTTTAGGGTATTTCTCCATTGTGAAATGGAATGTGGGGCAAAAATTCCCAAGCTAATTCCAGTTGATCCAGCTCTGGAAATGTAGATAACATGTTACCATTTGGAACTGCTCTCGTGTTATCTCACCTTATTAAGAGACCAGGCTTTATCAAAATACCTTTTGATAAAGGTATTGCTTTACCTTTTGGTAAAAGGTATTTGCTGTACCTTTTGGATCTACGGGAATGCTTAGCAGCATTTGGGGCATTTCATCAAGTTCTGTTGTTTTGGATCTGCATCTTCAAATGTTTTGTTCAACACTTCTTGAAAGAGAAGAAATGAAGTTAATAGAGAAGGGCCATTTTTTTTTCACATCTCCAAGATAGACTGCGTTCATGACCTTCCTACATCTGTGATCTGAAATGAGGACATGTGCGACTTGTTTCCTTTTGTCTGCGACAAAAATGACGATTAATCTTCATTACAGCAATCCCAGAAGCCAGCAGAGAATCACAGTGTACACCACACCTTTCTCTGCAAACTCGTACTGTGAATATATGATGGGGAGAAGGGAGGAAAAGCAGGTGGATGCAGCAAATGGAGCTGAGCAGCACGAGGTGTTGGGGAGATGATCCCAGCGATAAGCTGCTGTTACAGCACCAGCTGTGCTTCTCCAGGGCCCGAAGTCCTTCTGAGCCAGGACACATCAGTCTCCAAAACGGTTGTGAGTGGAATTAACTCTCTTAACTTTCTTTTTGCCTTGATCTGGTAAACAGCAGTCTTTGAAATTCAGTGAAAAAAATGCGTGAAATATGTGTGTTGCAACAGCTGCTACTTTTTATTCTATGCTTGCAACACAGGAAATGCCTGAACAGAAATGACCTTCCAACCAGTTGATGTCCTCTTAGGAAGAATAAGTGCCACCCTGTCCAGCTCCTGAGAACAGATGAGGCTAACTGAGTGTTTAATTGCTCACAGAGAGGCAAGGAACAGAACTGGGGAACAGACATAGTAGGTAAGCTTGGAGGACATGTTCACCTAGTGTTGCCTTTGCTTTCCCCGTTTCTTTATGCAGTGAACCAGGAATTAAGGTCATTATAGGAAAAAAGAAAAGTAAACAAAAAATAGGGAAAATATGAGAGAAAAGAAGCACGCAAAATCAGGGTGATCATCCACTAGAGAGCAAGTAAAAATAAAATAAAAATAAAACAAAACAAAACTCTTTAGCTAAAAATAAGGCAAAGATAATCAAATGTAAAGAAATAGCAAAAAAGAAAAAAACATGTTGGCAAAGACCTATTTAAGTAATATATATAAAAAAACAGGCAGACTAATATACATAAAGGTTTTACACAGGTTATATAAATCTAAAAAAAAAGTATGGTCCATCAAGTGGAATGCCTAGTTTTACTTGAGGATATTAGCAGAGTAAGTATTTCAGAGACTTGGTGGAGGGAAACTCATCAGCCTTGGTATCGGACTACAAAACGGTAGAGTAAGTCTCAGCATTGGAGGAAAGTTCCTCTACATTAAGAGTTCAGAGAGTTCACTCTGCCAGAAAAGAACCCAGCATCCCAGTGGACTGAAATCCCAGATATAAACAGAGGGAATGAAATCCTACAGCTCTATAACCTACCGCTTGATCTGGATGAGGATGGGGATAGTGAATAGCTGAAGGAGATCAGAAAGGCTGCAAAGGCAAAAGACATATGGTAAGGTGTGTTACAAAGAAGAGATAAAAACACCCCATAAATGCATGTTTCAAAATATAACCACAGCAAAGCTAATAATATTGTTTGGAAGTTCATTGTCGTTGTAAGATCAGAAGTAAAAAGCTGCTAAAGAAATACTTAATTTCAAAATGGAAAATTACACAAAGCTGAGGCAATTTGCTGGAATGAACTCTAAAGGAGCAAATGTGGTAAGAAAAAAAAAAGACTTGGTGCAATTTTCTTAACACTTAAAAGCAATTAAACCTACAAGCAGGAATGGAAAATCAGCAAATTAAAGGTTTCTGTTGCAAATAGAAAAGACTGCCTTAAGAAAGTGGACTCATGTCCAAACCAATAGCGAAGAACCTAAACACAAGGAAAGATCCGTGGAGCGCTGCTGCAAGAGAGACGTACCCTCCGGCTCTGGAAGTCCCCACTGCAGACTGTGGGAAGTTGGGTGTACACACTGAGACAAATCTCTATGTGAACTCTTCCTTCCTGATCGCTCTTTCCTTGTCACGGAGCACTCTGAGGTTTATGATGAAGGACAGCCTCGGCCTTTGCTCAGTCCCATTCTCATGTGTGCTCTTATAGGAGTGCTTCTAGGGCTTTTGGGGGGCTGAGAGGGCATTACCGAGTGAGTCTGAGATACTTCAAGGTCAAGCGGCGGCTGAGCTGGGTTATTGTGTGTGTTTGCTTCTTTCTGGGTGATCGTGCTATTTTGGTCACTTGAGCTTGTTTATTGGCTCCGAGTGCTTGTGCTCTTCATGCCCGAGCAGCGCTAGCACTCGGAGCCTTCTGCTCGCTGGGCGCTCCGAAGGGGAAGCCGGTGCCCTGCACGGCTCCGAGGTGAAGGCCATCCCCAGAAGCGCGGATGGGGAGAAGACCCCCGCGGGAGAGGCAGGTGGCGGGAGCCCTGCTCGCTCGGCGCCGGCGCCGAGCCACAGCTGGGGCTGCCTTCGAACCAGGCGCGAGGCGCCGCCGTTGCCTCCCTGCCAGCCGCCCAGCCTCTCTGCCGCATCGCCGGAGCTACACCCCGTACCGTTGTTTTACCTTGGCACAGCCAGGTTTTGGTCTTTGGAGCCTGTCGTGTTTTCGTTCTTTGGGGCTTGAAAGCATTTAGCTAGTAGGCTTTCTCAGGGTCGTAAAATGTTTGCACTGGGAAATGAAGGAGGCTGTTTTTCTTTTGAATGCCAGCACAAATCACTGACAAATAGCAAAGAAAGGAGCCCTCATTAGTCATAACAGTCCTTGTGGAAAGAAAATATTGAGCAGGCGCATGTTAGGAAGTGTCTTATGTCAGAGCTGCTTTCAGGAAAGGCTGATGGGGAAGTTTTCCCTGTCATATCGTGCAGAAGTGCTCATTCTGTTCCACGGATGCTGATTTCATTAGGGGTTAGCTAAAAAACGAGATTCATTTGGAAGGCAATTACCCTTTTGCTTCCATCCCTGCAGTTTCTCAGACAGATGGGTGACTGGATAAAAGTTGACAACCATAGCAAATGAGTCCAAGACTAGGGAAAATATAGTAGCCCAATGATTCTCCCTTACTCCTTATGCCAGGAGGTAAACCCTGCATTTTAAAAACTGTTTGATCAATGAAATTCATGTTTTTGGTACTGGATGTAGAGTGGGTTAAATGCAGTAAGTACAAATAAGGCTATGCTTGAGCATTGTGAGCTGAGCTTGTATTTTTTGTATCTGGACTTTTGATGTTGAAATTACCTTTCTTTCACTATTTTCTTAAAAATTCAATTCCGGAAGTGTAGGAATACTGAAATATAGCAGTTGTTACACGACATCATTATATACTAAGCCAGTGGAGTAAAGGTGGTATCTGACTGGGAAATCTGACTAAGAAAAATAAACTTTGTTATTTGTGCTTTAGATTTGAATGTCTTTAGAGCAAATTTTAGTCCCCATGTATCCACAGAGATTTTTAGAAGAGTTAGCAAAGGAGTATTTATTACGCCATAGAGCTAAGTATTTTAGCACAATGAAATGAAACAGAGATCAAGGTAATAATCTTAAACATAAAAGAGCTGGCATTTTTTTTCTATGTCTTGTGGCATTTAAGAAATGTCACTTGACATAGTATGCAGTGCTTTGGTTTCTTTAACAAAAGGGAAGAAGGTGATGCATGTGAGGGAAGTGACATGGTGTGTGGCCCTGGAGGCCAGCCAGGCTTGTGCAAATAAGAGGGGAATCAGAAGAACATTTCAGCAGTAAGCAGGTCATGTGTTAGGAAGAAAAGCCATTCACTACTATTTGCCAGTCTCGTAATACCTAGAGAGATTGTATGAAACCAAAAAAGGTCTGAGATGGTATATGCCCTTTTACAGTAGACAAAAGAGCTATAGAAAGCATGGAAGGTTTTCTACAAGTAATGCAGAAGCAGAGCAGTGACGTGGTCGCTCTTCAGTCCCCCGGCTGCTGCTGGTGATGGAAGCAGTGACCAAACTCACCTCTCCCATGGGGCCCATGGAGCCCCCGTCCAGGGGAGAGCCCTGAGATGAGATGTGTGTCCCCCCCAGGTCCTGCTGGCAGAGCAACCGCGGCAGAAAGCATCGCTTCTTCCCTGACCTAAGGCCATACCATGCGTTACGTGACCCTGCTGTCGCATTGCCCCTTGCAGAGCCAGGCTGCTCTGTAGAGGTCTGAGCCACAGCAAGAGTCAGGCCTTCAGCCGAGAAATTTTTGACAGTTTTTTGATTGAATCCTGAATGCTCCGTTCACACAGTTAAGGATTTTTCTACTTTAAAATTGATTTCCTCTTGGGTCTTTACTGTGCCTTCTCTTTTTTATATTTAAGGGGCTTTATTCTATATTCGGTAGTCAGAAAAATATTGTAGAAAAGTAAGTCTGAGAGCCTTATAAAGTTACTTATATCTGGAAGAGAATATATCTCTATTCTTTTGTAATGACTTCAAGAAGTTTTCCATACATTCGTAAATGTCTATTTGTGTGTGCATATCTGTATATCTAGATATTATCCTTGTCATCAGCACATTTTTTTTTTTTTATGGAGAGGGAAAGAAAACAACAAAAAATGAGCACATTGGCAAGAGGTGTTTTTGACATGAGCTCCAGGGTGCCCTGTCTCATAATATTTTTCCTTAAGTGCTTGGGAACTGGAAGCTATTCTGGACTGTGATCCTGTTCCTCCAGCTTTTCAGTTGCTACTGAAACATCACTCTGTGGAAGGAGTGTATTTTCCAGATTTAAAAAACAAATCTCATCAAAAGAAAAAAAAAGATAAAGTGGAAGAGGTAGAGCTGAACTGTTCTGTAATCTAAGCTTGTCCCAAACTCCTTTACACTAATTGAATTTTACATAGGTGTTTATATTATTTAGATACTGAGCTTTAATTTTGAGGTGTGCCATTCATTATTGAAAATGTTGACCTAACAGGATTACTGTGCAACACTGTTAGGAGAAAAAAAGTCTGTAGAAGTCTCAGACTGAGTCCAGCTCTCCTTTCCGTCAGCAGGAAGTTACTGATACTGGGAGCTGAACTGACTTCCCAAATCCCAGTCCTGCAAAGAGCGCTGCTGCAAGGGAGTTAAAATTTCACCCTATGGCTTCAGCATCCGGAGCGGGACATGCGAGTTGGGAATTTCCTTGTCTCCAGCTCCCTCCCACAATGAAAGCAGGAGGTCAGCAGGGGTTAATGCTGTTGGGCACAATTTTATTTCTAGCTATGGCTGTTCTCAAAGCTACCTGTGCTGTGTTGATGCAGCACTCAACACTCAGAAGGTTAGAGGGAGGTCCTCTGTCCCTCTGGGCAGTTGACTTTGATCAGGGATGCAGAACCTAGTCATAAATGCATCACACAGTGCATAAAAGCATAACATCTCAAAAGCACAGCAGCAACAGGCCTGTCTTTACACAGGTAAGAGAAAGGGGAACGAAGCTCAGTGTCCTGCCCCAGGGTCACTCCAGTAGTTCATGGGACTGTGCAGTTCGCTCGTCACATGAAGCTACAAGGTAGTTGTCTGCGTAGCTTCTCCCGCCCTCTTCTGTTTGTACAGAAGTTGCAACTTCCTCAAAATACCTCTAGAAAAGAGCTGAATTTGGCACAAAGCTTTGAGGATCCTTTGGAACCAGTATGCCCAATAAGTGCTGAAGTAAAAGGGAGTTTAATCTGTTTCAGTGGATATACATCGTGCAATGGCCTAACCGTGTATAACTTGGTGTGCCACAAAAAACTAAGTGTATTCCACAGAAACTTAGCCAGATAAAAGATAAAAAATAATATTAATAAAAAATTATTATTTCATTTCATGTCCTCAGCTTCCAAAGAAAGAGGTCTGCAGCTAATCACAAGTAGGTATGCTCCTTCCGTAATGCTGCTCCGTTGCAGTATGGGAATAATTTTGTTGACATGTATATAAAATATGACCTCTTAGAAACTGTCATGGTTGTTGTCCTTGAAAATGTGAGAGAGAATAATAAAACTCATCACCACATGATCTGTGGTAGGAATATGGAGTCTTCTGTTCTTTCCACTACATTCTGTTACTTGTGGCTTATATATTGTGTGTATTATTTGGTTGGAACTTAAGCATGTGTTTAGCTATGTCCTTTATTGAAAAACAGCGTTTAAGGGCAGTGATTGATTTGGTGAAAGAGAGGAGACACAGCCCTTCTCTCTCTCTCTCAACTGTCCATTCTTAAATGAGCAAATAGTGAATCAACCTTTTTTTCTAAGAAGTCCTGGAAATCTCGCTCAGGTCAGGCTCTCTTCTGCTGGCACGTTCATACAGTTGTGACAGATTTTGTAATTCAGCTGTCTGTAAGATAAGCGTGTTGGAAATTGCAGACGACTGAGTCAGAAATAGAATAGTAAGGTTAAATGGTCTTCTATGTAATCACAGCAATGAAAAAGAAAACCAAAAAACTTTTATCAGACTGGGAAAATTTAGAACAGCTCCAAAGACTGTGAGAATGTAAATCATAATGTAAATGTTATGCATACGAAGAGAACTGCCCAGATGCATCATCCTATACATGAGTGGTCTGGGTGCTCTGGTGAGAGTGGAGACCTTATTCTCTGATCATTTTTCCAAAGCTTCATTTTTGTCAGGAATGTGATATCCAAGCTTTATGTTGCATGATAACTTAGGAAATGAATCTGCCAGAGGTAGCTAGGTGGCGATTTCTATAGATCAGAGCCTGAACTGGCAAAGGAAATAAAAAAAAATGCTGTTTTCCTCTCATTGCTTATTACACAGAAGTTACATCGTGCACACAGCATGTAAGTGGCATGCTTTGACAGTGTTATTTCTAATTATGGCTATTCTCAAAGCTACCTGTCACCACTGACGCAGCACTCTTAAGTACTCAAAAGTCCTATGTCCCCTCAAATGGTTGACTTGGATTCAGTGATGCAGAATCTGGTTGTTAGCGCTCAGCTTTTCTTAACTTTCATTTAGGAACTTTTTCTGAATATAAACTGCTGTATTTGATTTTTTCTGTTCAGTTTTGCTTCCTCTGAGTGTCTCGCTAGCAGTTGCCACCGTGCTGGGAGGAGAGCAGAGGATTTTGGCATTGGCTATATGAGAGCTTGCCGGTAGGAATAATAAGGCGGTTCAGAGCCTGCTGAAGTGCTAGTGGGATAGTCAGCAAATCACTTTGACTGTTTAGAGCTCATTCCAAGTGTTTCATATTTACATTATATTCATCTGTGGAGAGTTAAGCCAGTACTCCAGAAGGGTGGAAACTGCTTAAGAATCTGTTACACTGGGTCCCAAACTGCCAATACTGTGGATGTCACGCTTCCAGGAATAAAAGCATACGTGCTCATTTTTAATTCAGAGTCTCTAAATATGTCTTCTGCTGTGCGAATAATTTTTTAGTCTGCATAGACTTTTCTATTACTGTTTCTGTTGAGCAACATAGGAACAGACAATGTTCTATATGTTTCTCAAATGAATCACATCATTGCTATAAATTTGTTTTATTAGCCATGAGATAGTTGAGGTCAGATGTATTCTCAGCACTTAACACATGTACCATATATTGAACTGGCAGTATAAGACATATAGAAGAAAATACAAGAAACAGTCCAGTCCAACTAGAAGACCTTGGTCTGCTTCTCATTGAGAAACAAAAACGTTTCTTTATGAGAAAAGGCAGAACAATGGAGTAAGATTTAAGGACATCTGGCATAAGGAAAGAATAGCAATTGTTTTAGCATCAGAAGTAGCCTGACAATGATATCTTTTTCATAATTCTGGGCAGATCTTACAAATCACTAAGGTTTGCAAGTTGTGTTATTCATAGCTGTTGGATAAGGACAGGCCATTGAACTCAAGCCCTCTCTTTTATTTTTGACCCAACCCCACTGACAAAGTTGAGTCCATGGCACTGAGGGAGCCAAGTACTCTTCCCTGTGGACTGACGTTCATAAGGAGGCTGAAAACAATTAAGCTAGATGTTGTGTTGTACAGGAATGGAACAAATTCAAGTCCAAACTGTTAAATGGGAGGAAATTGGAACAGTTTGCCAAGGTTTTCTGCATTATAAACTAATTAGCCCTGCAGGGCTTGCTTGTTAATTTTACTGAAAATCCATTGTCATGAGCACATACACACATATCTACCCATGCACATACATAATTGCAGAGATGATGCAGAATGGTTGTCCTGCTTTTTTAGTTAATAATGTAAAAGAAAAACAAGTAATCAGTGATATTTGTGGTGCACTCTGGCTTTATACTGACTGAAAAATAATGGAGAAATAACATAGCATAAAGAGAAACTAAGATTTTACAACTTTAAAATTGCCCTGATAATTGAGCTTTGTTGTATTCAGAGTTTTAGATGAATGGTTTCTGTTTGTATGTTATCTGGGTTGCTTTTCCTTTTATAACATGTGATCCAACTCTCAGGAATTTCTGAATTTTTTTCTTCTCTCTCTCTTAAGAATTTGGTACAGAAGTTTCAGCAAATCAGAAGAATAGGTACTTCTTCAGTGGGCTCCTGATTCACCAAGGCCATTTGAGGAGTACACTCATGATGGTGTTTGTGTTATGATCCAAAACAGCAGCATGCCTCTGATAGATCTGGCACATAGAATATCAGGTTTCTAGACAGGTAGACATGTCAGATCAGTGAGGAACTACCCTGATTTTTCAGATCAATGTGAAATGGGCATCTGAAGGAAATAGAAGTACTTCCCATTGCATTTTAATATTGTATTGCCCTGTTTTTATATCGTAAGTTCTATGTAAGGGTTCATTCTGGTAAGACAGAGTGCATCTGACTATAGTGAAATAGGATGCAAGCAAAATAACAGCGATACTGGGTTTGGATTAGGTATTTACTTTCTGCTTCCATAAGTTTACATTGTACGGTAGGAAGCTGAGATAATATGCAGTATGTTGCAATGTGCAAAGCTGCCATGGACATACAGGTCTGAGGGGCTCAAAACTAAACCATCACTGTGTCACAGCTGGGCAAACGGCTGCTGAGGGGCTGTTGCCCTCTTCCCTTGTGAAGGGTCTGCCCATGGTCGACTGCAAGGGCTCAGGGCTCTGAGCTTGCTTTGAAAAAATCTTCAACTCATTTCACTAGTCAGCACAGTGAAGGATTCAGGAGTTAAGGAAAAACTGAAAATCCATCAGGAATTGCTACATCTAGCAGTGTTTTTTATCTCTTAAGCCGCTGGCGATCTGCACGGTATGACTAGCTAGCGTTCAGTCGTGTCTCAGTGCCGCAGCGTACAGCGTAAACTGGAGTGCCGGGGCTTACTGCTACGGCATGGCTCTTAGTCCATTGGTGACGTCTGATATCCACGCTCACACGTCTGCTTTAGCTAATAGTATTACAAGACTCCAGAGGGGTTAAACGGCGGACTGGCAGATGCATTAAACACACGTGTGTTATACTTGGTTACTAGTCATTCCCCTCCTCCCCACTTTTGCTTTCCAGCACCCATGTTTTGAGTTCATTAAAAAAAATGAGTCAGATGCTAAGACCTGAATTTCTGAGGCTGTCGCATTTATTCAGAATAGTCCTCATCCTTTCTCTGTATATGCAGAGATTATGGGTTTAAACTCCCACACCATTCCCAGGATAACGATATAAACTTAAAGCATAAGTGTGGACTATCTAATTTTAGTCAAGTGGCAGTAAATTTTCCTGCATAAATGCAGCATGTCATCTTTCTGTGAGGAGAAAACAAAACAACTAAGTATACTACTCATATTAACCTCTTTACTAATGCAGAACATCAACTGCTGCTTAAGGAAGTTTTTGTTTTCTTCAGCTTCAGCTTCTCTTCACAAGGATTAAGTGTTGGTTGCATATTACTCATCCAAAGAGCCATCTAAGCAAAACAGCTGGAAAAAAACCCTCTTGTTTTCCCCTCCCCTACCCCTTCTAATACTCACATATTCTGGGATAATTCTGAAGTGACAGTAGAACATTGACTTGACTGCTAATTGATCACCTTAATGTATATATTTATTCCTGCTAACTTTTCATCCCCAGCAAGTCCTGATGAAATCACAATTCCAAGGAAAAAAGAAGTGACAGTCTAAAATAAGACAAACATAACTGCATTGATCACTCCGCTTTTTATCCCCAGGCATGAGCATGCAACCCCATTAGGTTTATGCCTGTCTGAGATCTGTGCGTACCTGTGTTGATTGGGCTGAGTTTCTGTACGTTAATGTATCATATTGCTTTAGAGCAATATTGCAAAAGTGGGACCTTAAACAAGAGTTGTATAAACAAAAGTGGGATTCTGCCACCTGCATTTATATTTTACTCTATTGACATCAGTGCGTTGCAGAACAGAATGAGAAAGGAGTAAAATCTGGCCCTTTATGCAAGCAAGTACTAAAAAGATGTGTAAAACAGATTTGGTAATATATCCTTGAAAGTGACTCCTTTCTTAGTCCATCTGAAGGATTATGTTGAATTTTAGAGAGATTTTGGGGTACAGTGAATATCTGTCAGATAAGGTGATTTCTTTGCTGAATTAAGCTGGGCAGAGGACTCAGAAGACATGAACACTATAAGTGGCTGTAATCTGCTTTCATGGGTTTAGAAAGTCAACAGCCAAAAATAATACAAGAGGTCATTAAACGGCAGTGTGCGACGTTTGGTGTCATCAAGATGTCTGATGCCATGTGCTGGCTGTCCTGAAGTATTCACTGTACCTAGGTCATGAAACCCAAGGCGGGATATTGACAACAAAAGTAAAGCTTGTAAGATCTATCTGGAGAAGCTTAGACACACTATGAGATTATGTTTGTCAGTTGGAAGAGCAATGTCAAAGCCCACACAGTCAACATCATTAGACATTTTGAACCAGCATAGTAGTTTCACGTATTCTCAAAACAAAATTGAATATTGGCTTTTCATCTTCCACAACAGTTTTAGACTTGAAAGCTGGATACTTGAAATTGAGAGGGAAACTTTCTTGCTATATTAAAGTTTTCCTGTATTGCAGAAGAGTGTGTATAGAGGAAAGGTAAAGGAGTATTATGAGGTGAAGGCACAAGTCTAAAACTAGTTCTGCCACAAATGCTCTGCGCCTTGACCATGTCAAGAACATATCTAAAGAAATCAGTAAAATATGTCCTCTTAACTGCCATGGGTTTTATTTTTGTGCATTTTGGATAGCCACTCATGAAATGGAAATTAAAATATTTTCATAATCGTGTTTTTTTATGCCAGTTCCATAGCATCCATGAGGAGCTCAGAGACTTGGGTGATGAAAGCCATGAAAGTAGATTCATAAGATGATACGACACCATATTGTAAGGAGAAGAGATAGACAACTGAATATTTTTCTTTTCTTGTCATTTTGACTGTTTGAGACTATTTGGGTGAGTCCAGGGTAGATATTTCCATATATTGCATATGCATATTGAAGAGTTCTACATACAAACAGGCTTAATAAAAAGATAAAAAAAAAGAAGCAAGCATATAGGTGGAGCTCATCACAAATTTAGAACAGAATCATTAAAATCATTAGAATCATTTCAAGTGAACTTCAGGCTACTAGCTTAATCTTAAATTGCACATTTCCTTACCAAGCTCCACTTGTACACAGTACATTATGTGGTTTTCTCCTGTTTGCTTGTGTATTCATATTCATATAAGCTGTATTTAAAATCTGTGGTGATGGCAGTTAATGGAAATGTTCTCTGTGGATGGACTTCAAGGTTGCTGAGTTCTTTGATATGGTAGAATAAATTACTCTGCCTATTTCTTTTGTTTCACAAGCTTTAAGACGATTATAAATTCATAGAGACCTCCTTGCAAGCCCAGACAAAATGGTGATACTAATATCTCAGGTTCGCTTACTTTATATTTAGAAAGATGATGCCTGGCACCCTAGACCTGCCTCTCTGCAGTATAGCTGAGGGCTGGTGCTAGGGTTGCTGATTTAAGGAGATTCACTCTAGAGTATTCAGAAACTCTTCGTTCTTTCCATCAAACCTTTTCCTTCTTTCCATCGCATTGCAGACTGATGAGCCACTTGAAAGTGGCATCATTCCCAGTGATCCCTGGTTATACATAACACTTTTGAGGATGCTGGGGGTCACTGGAATTTAAGGAAGCTTTTTTTAAGTTGCTCAGGGGACTGTTAGAATTCTAACAGGATGGCCTGTGATCAAGGAAACACATTTTTTTCCAGTCTCATCAAGAGCTGCCATTTACTTCCTTGCCTCTTATTATTATTGCTATATTATGTTTCATAAAATATAGTTATTATTGCTTTATAATGTGGACATGATGATATATGAAAGGCATGAAATATATATGAAAGGTGTGATGAATGGAGGATCTCTGTGTAATCTATCGAATTTGACCACACATGGGATACATTTTGATAGGACTGAGGCACTGCTTTTCTCTTAGCAGGTGTAAACTGCTCCCAGAAAATATTTGCCTTCATTTTCACCTCTGAGAAATACACTTCAAATGAAAAATCACTCCCCTCTGTGTTCCTGACTGTATGATCCACATTCACCATCAGGAAATACAGGCTTGAGTATCTAAATTTCAATCTCAACATTCATATTTGTTAGGTATAAATTCTGCTTGCAAAGAGATGTCTGTCTCCTCTAAATTAAGCAGTATTTCAGGCTTCTAGAGCACTTGCTCACAAGCACCACAGATTTTATGCGTGTTAGTTTTTGTTTACCCGCTGTAAATGACAGATTAGCATTTAAATGCTTTTGTAGCAGTTATATCTGTTTTGGATGTCAAACTAAACAAGCCATTATGTCTCCCTCAAAATAACACTGCTGTTGTTCGCAGTGATTTCCTGCCATTTCCCCCACTCTATAGGAATGGTTGAACATTTCACAGCACATATTGAAATCTAAAGTTCTTTTAAAATCTATCGTTCATGGCAAATTTTGTCTAGCATGCACTCAAAAAGCAGTTGCAGGCTGAGGAGGCATGAAGGCATGCTCAAAGTAACAGGGATTTGTCACTGTAATTTTACGATTTTGCTTTTCTTCGCTCTTATTTCCTTTCCTACCCTGTCCCTGATGCTTCCATCTTTTTCTTCTTTCTTCAGATTGTACCATCCATTGCCAGCCCCGTCTTGTCTTCTCTCTGTCTCTACAAGTCTTCTTCCCCTTGACTTTCTCCAAGAGCTTCCATACCCTTTTGTTTTCTGCTCCCAACCTTGTGCTCAGTCTGATTTGTTCTTTCTGTTATTTCTCTGACATTTATATCTGGTCCCCTCTCTTCTGCCTAGTCTCCTTCCTTCCTGTCTCCATAGTGCACAGAATCTCTATCATATCAGTAGATGAAGTTGAAGGCCATCCAGTGTTCCCATTTTCTGATTTCCAAGCTTTCCCTGGTGCAGGGGAAGAATTGGTAGTATGTTTAAGGGCGGCAGAAGTCCTCAGGAGGATTCAGATGCGTCCTGTCCCCATCATGCAGGTACATGAAGTGTCTGACATTGCTGATTACTGTATTTTAGCTCCCCAAAATGGAATTTTTATGTATTAATTCAAAGAAGAAATGTTGCTTTGTATTTTGGTAGGCAGTGTTAACAAATTCCAGGAAGTACCTTGTACTCAGCACAAGTGATTCCTAATAATTCTTACCTTTACATAAAGGGAATTATTGTCTCATCATGCAGCCATTCCTCTGGCAACAGCATGCAATTTTAAAACAACTACATGGTGTTTTTAATCAGTTCAGAGCCTTTTAGATCTGAACTCCATAGGAGTTTGAGCAATGCTTTCCTAAAAAGAGTGTGTGGTGGAGATGTGTATTACAAAACTGGGAACAGCACAAGTGCGAGGATCTCTGTGGTATTCCTCACCAGGATCTGCGCAAGATGTGCCTGGGATTGTGATCCGCGTGGCATCGTGGCCCTCCAGACCTCCTGTAGCTTCAGGCTTGAAGGAACCATAAGAAATGTCAGTGTGACATCAGAATTGAAACTTCTAATTTCCATTTGATTTGACACCAAGCAAGGGAGTATTGTGCATTTCTCGTGATTCAGAGAGGGCTAAGCATTTTCAGAAGAGCTTTTGGGGTTGTGTCAAACTTTATAAATGCACTTTTATTATCATTAGACACAGGTATCAGATTTGATTAAGTTAGAATTAGAAATTTGGATATCATCTCAAAATAATTTTTAAAAAAATGAAGTTGCCTTCATTTGTTTGTATGTGTTTTTCAGTCTATTTAGTTCCTACGTGCCAAGCTGTTGTTCTCTTCAACACAGCCTCAAGTTTGCTGAACTGCTGAACTGCTTCCAGCCTTTTCCAAATGTGGCCCAAGTTTGAATGTATAAATAGGCCTCTATTTATAGTGGAAAAATGCACAGCGGGTGGTCGGTGTGTCCGGTCTCACCTCTGGGCAAACCCTTTGCCCGGTGCCAGTTGTTCCCGGTTTGCAAGGCTGGCAGTTGCCACCCCCTCCGTGGGCCGGGGTTTGCGCTGCGCAAGCAGTTGGAGCCTGCGGCAGTGTGCAGGAGCACGCTGCATAAAAGAGTAATGAAAATACCAACCCAGTTGTGGCACAACACATTAGATGCTGTGACTTGACACTCAGAAAGTATTTCTGATGACTGGGTCTTCCCTCTGGAAGAGCCGTGCACATGTGCCTCCCTCTACTCCACGTTTTCCCTATTCCCTTTCTTTCCCTTGTCTCGCTGGGTAGAAGAGTATTCTGGCAGGAAACTTGTGGTATTTTTCAAGAATCCTTTCAATTCCTGAGAGAGGAGATGGAGTCAACAAATCCAGGTTACCTATGAGACTCCCACTCCACCTGTTGGTAACGGCTTGTCCAGGAGCTGTGAATATCCAGCTGTCCCCAAAACGGTTCCAGAAAGGAGTCCTGCTGTGGCAAAAATTAAGCCATAAACCACTAAGTCTTACCTCAGCTAGATGACGGAGATGTCTAACAGCCTCTGAAACCAATGAAAGGTAGGGTGTTTGTATCTTTGGGATTCTGGTCATAGCCATACTGAAAGATAGATGTTTAAACTGAAATACTGACTTCAACCTCTGAAATCGTGGCTATTGGTATCACAGCAGAGCGCTGTTCATTGCTAGTTCAAGTAATACATACTCAAGACTATGGTGGCGTTTCTCGATCCTTTCTTTGACCTGTCATTTGGCTTCCGGGAATTCTTCGCCCTGTCCATGACTTAGTTTCTGTGTCTCTGTAAAACTGCCCTCTTCGTTAGCTGGCACTCTGTATCTGAGATTTCCTTCCAGGTTTGCACTCTCCCAGTTTAATAACAGACTGTTCACAGTGAATGAAGAGGAGAGAGATCAGCTATGATTTTATTCAAAGGCACCAAGTAGCGGATGTGATAATAGTGTTGTAAGTACGTGAGTTTGAAAGCCCCAGATAAAAGGAGCAGAAGGTGGTTCGGTTGCATTCGGGGCCGGATAACCTATCTCCGTCCTCACACGTGAGCTCTTGCCTGCAAACTTAGGCCTGCTGAAGTCCTGCCCTATTTTACACGAGTATTTGCTTGCCAGCGTGGGCACTTAGTGCTTTCTAATGTGTTCCAGCCACCTGGGGGATGGAAGGACATGCGGAGATTTCCTGCCGCTGCCTGAGGAGCTCCCAGCTCTGCCTCCAGGGTCCGTGTGTGTGACGGTCCCAAAGGGCTGCGATTCATTTCTGTAGGAGAACCGGTTGGATTCCCAGTTTGGTCCAATCGCTCGCAGGCTAGCTGGCCTTTGCAAAAGGGTTTTGCCCTATTTCAGATCGCTCTAATCTGTTCAAGTCCTGTATTTTAATGAAGATTATGTAAAAATGCTCTCTGAACATGACAACCTTTGAGCTGTGGCCCATGTGCAAATTTCTGGGAGAAATTTAAGTTGCTTTTTAGCTTTTAAGAAGTAGTAATATCTTCTTGTTCTTAAGCATTACTGTCTGTTTTGTAGGTAAAAAAATTCTTGATACGGCAGGTCATCTGAAGTAATTACACTCAAAAGTATTGCAAATTAAAAGCTTTAGGGAAAAAAATTTGCTGAGAAGAACTAGTGAAATGAAAAAAAAAAAAAAAAGGCATCATTGCAAGCTCTTGCTTCATATTTTCTGACCACATAATTCTTGCATTTATTTGATGCCTAAAGCACTGCACAGTGAGAGACGTAGCCTGTCAGGAATACGTACTTTAGTAGAGATGAGAAAAATCTTGGCAAAACGCTCGCTGCCTTTTTCCTTGACAGGAAAGCATCCAACATGCACATAAATACAAATGCTCATCCTTTCTGCTTTGGGACAGAGGAGGCTCATGATGCAAGAGCACTGATTTTAGGGCCAGAAATGGAAGTTTAGTGCCCTTGGAGCCCAGAAAGCTGACCCCTCAACAACCACCTCATCGAGGAAGAGCATCAGCTTATTCCCTGCTTCCCTGTTCGTCCGGGTGGTCTTTGAGTGCCGAATCTTGGGCACCTCTGCATGCCTGAAATGCTCTGGCAGAGCGAGGTAGGCGCAAGGCTCCTGTGTTGTCCATGTGCACGGACTTGAGGAATCACCATGGCAGAAAGGCGGCAGGGAGGACTTCCAAGATGGGATCTGCCTATCTGTACCGGTGGTAAAGTGATTCAGATTCTAGAGCTACATTAAGTTCACAAGTTTTAAGTGTAACTCGCACAAAAAAAAAAAAATTTAAGAATTTACAACCAGCCTAGTAAATAATGTAGTCAAAATGAAAGATGTAGTTTAGGACAGTAATTGCATAACATCTATTAAAAAAATGGCACTTTTCAGCATTTCTAAGTGCCATATACTTCTCTAATTGTAACCAAAATGTCTCTTCTAACCATCAGCTAAATTCTTTTGTTAAACTAAAGCCTTATTGAGTCCTCGGAAATCTTTTCTGTTTTCTTTAGCGTTCTTTCAGCCTGCCTTACAAATGTGTTCATTTTCTCTTTATGTGCCACAGACAAATGCAATCCAATTTAGAAGGATATTTTCCATTAAGGAAAATAATCAAATATACATTTTAAGAGATCTGCAAGCTGAGTAAAGTTTTTTAAACCTAATTAAACCAAATACACACGTGTATTTATAATTTATTTCCCTGAGGTCTGTTCAAAGTATATGTGACTATTTAAAATACCATGTAAAGCTGGCCTTTTTTACACGTTAGAGAGAGCTGTTTAGAAGAAATACAAGCCAGAATGGGCAATATAAAGAAATGGATTACATGAGGATTTTATTTTTTTAATTTATTTCTAATAAAAGTTTAAATTGCAACATGTAGCTATTCAGCATTATCTCATTATTCTAGATAGAATATATATCAAAGTCCAGCGGCCCTGAGACTTCAGCACATCAAATTTACACGGACTCAGTTTAGACAGATTGTCAAGCAGGCATGGAAACTCCTAGTGCTGCAAAAGGGAGCTCTCGCTAGTCAGTATTTTACCCAGCCGGTGCATGGGCATCAGCACGGAGACCTTCCCGGCTGGGCACAGACGGGGAGGGAAGAGCTTTGATGGTGAAGAGCCTGACGGTGACACGGTCATCGGCGCATGGGAAGAGCGGGAGCGGGAAGCGGCTCCCGGCTGCATTTCAGCAGCTCTTGTCCAGGCTGGGCATCCTGCTTGTGCTCCCAGGTTTTTTCCTTCAAGGGACTGGTGCGGGATCAGCCTGTGTCTGCAGGGTGCTTGCAGCTTATGGAGGGTGAATATTTTAATCTTCCTCCAGCCAACTCTAAAGATTTTGCTAAAGATCCTGCAAAAGCTGCAAAGAAGTTTGAAATGCACAAAATCCGTGAGAAGATGAAGAGAATAGAAAAACAGGTGAATCCACTTCCTGCAGTTTTAAGAAAAGTCAGATCAGTTTCCAAAAATGCTTAATGTTCTATGGAAAATAGCAAAATCCTTTCAATGCTACATTTATACTTCTCTGCTCCTATTGCCGTCTTCCTGAGTGCAGGGCTCCTTTCTGCTATATCAAAATCAATCGCAGGTTTTGGATGACCCTTTAATGTCAAGTTGAGCTGCTCTGTATTATAGCTGGAAAGAAAACTCAATATATGACCCTTTTAATTTAAGTTTTTTAATAAACTCCCACTGTGGACTCAGGAGATGACAGCTGTCAAAGGGAAGAAAAGAACCTATTAGTACAGAAGGGGTATATTTCAAGTGAGTCATTTTGCTTTGTTTCAGTGCAAGTGGCAGCATCAGGTACTGCAGAAGGAAAACACAGTCAGTCCCTGAGCTGAAGTTGTGATGGATGAGTAAATCAAGTGCTGATTTCCACAGTTTGTTTTAGCCTGCAAAATTGCAGGAGTAACTTCTCAGCTAAGCACCGAGACAATAGCAAGGCTAGTTACTATGATTATGTTGTATTGCTAATTACTGCAAATGTAAATGACCAGGTAGATTGCCATTCAACAGTCCAGTTATTATTACTGTATGTCAAGTTGTGGCCATTATATAAAATTACATGTAAGGGCTTTAAAGTTGATCTTTTAACCCTGCAGGTATTCTCAGCTAATGTTTCTCTATGTGAAACGTTTCCTTACGAACTTTTCAACTCAAAACATTTAACTTTACCTTTAAATGATGTGCCTTTGCAAATTGACAGTGTTTGCCGAGTTTCTTTTTTTTTTTTTTTATTTTGAAAATATACATTATGTTGCATAGTGCAGAACTTCAGCAGCGGCTCGTTCTCCCCTGCCTAATGTACAGTTATGTAGGTAGTGATTTCTTCTGTGCACTTTCCTGCCTCTCAAAATGAAAACTTGCGTTTCTGAAAGTGCAGCTAACGAGCTGGACTTTGTGAAAATCTCAGAAACAAGTGAGAGTGAGAATGTCTCCTGCAATTTTTTAATTGAATTTTGAGTTCTCATGTTTGTGGGAGAACTTGAAAAGTGTAGCCTAAATGAAGAAGTCAGAAGGCCAAACTGTACTTTCTGAAATCTTGTGGTTTGTTTTGTTTTGTTTTTTCAACTACATAGTGAGTTTTTGGAACTCATCTTACATCTTTGGGGAAGGTTTGAGGTTGACTTGAAAGATGATTTAATTAATAATGTCTGTTTTAAAGCTCGATCTGAGCAGGATGTTACAATACTGATGATAGCAGACCTGCATCCAGCATTGTAAGTGGAGGTTATTTACTCCTGTAGGTCGGTTTCCCTCTCTCCACTGAAACAGGCTTGATCCTGGAAGTATAACTAATTATTGTGGTGCAGCCCTGTCCCCAGTGATTTCCAGGTTTGCTGTGAGTAACAGCCAGCGATGGAAACTCTGGGAGAAGAGGTGGAGTTTTGTACAGTTCTCACTTCCTGGCAGGACCTGAGGGACATCAGTCAAAGCTTCATGCAGGAATAACTGGAAGTATGTGCAGCTAGAAATAAAGTGAGCGTGATTTACGATGCACTTAAATTCTTCAAGTCACTTTTTTCTGGTTAGTGAGAACTCGGATGTTCACGCCACTTTTCCTTCCCTCCAGGCTGCAGCAGCATGAGTATCTCCTTCGCTTCTCGTTTCACATTTGAAGAGTGAGCACAATACAGGATTGCCCTAGAAGTCCCTAGCTTGCTTATTTGTCGTCAGCCTTCCAGCCCGGCGTCTGGCGGCAGTATATTGGCTCCAGTTCAGCGGCACACGGCAGGGCTGGGGAAAGGCCCAGCTCCCTGCTCCGAGCTCCCGCTGGCTCACCAGGGCTCCTGATCTGCGGGTACTGCCCTTCACGGCTGTTCAGCCCCCGCAGCTGCCAAGGGAGCCCTCAGGGACTTGGAGCCAGCTCAGTTTCTAAACTCTCCTTCAGGTGCTGCCTCACAGGGTTTCTGACATGTTGCTGGAGTTGTGTGACTTGCACTCGTATATCCTACACGCAGACTCCCTCACTAGTCCTCTGAGATATTTTTTACCATTAAATATCACAAAGCTGACTTTTCTGGAGAAGGATTTCTCTTCCCATCATTGAAGCCTGGTATTCCCTTCCTCTACCAGTTCTACCTCCGTCTCCTTTTTTTGGAACAGGAATGTTCATAAGTGCTATATTGGGACATCCGTTTTCTTGTCTCCTTTTCACTGAATGGATCTTGCGGGGATTTTACAGACACAGGAAAATAAAGGAAGAAAATGAACATGATTTGCATTTACACCGAGGCTGTTTTACCTGGCGTCTCTGGGAAAAGGGTGCCTCAGAGCGCCTGGGAATGCAGGGTGGAGTAAAGCTGAGGAATCCCGATGCTGGCACGGTGGCAGGAAGTGGTGAGAATTAGACTATGTTCAGACTGTGTTCAGATTGCAATCGTGCTGAACTGGCCTTTTTCTGAGCGCTATTCCTCCTTTCCGTGCTTTCCAAGCTTGGAAAAAACACTTCTGATATAAAGCACTCAAAACTTATTATTGTTCTGAAAAGCACTTGCAGTCTTTTGTGAATACATTTGTATAATATTAGTTCAGAATGATTTGCATGACAAAAAATGCTTTTACCCGGCAATTTTTTTTTGTAGAAAAGCCACAGCAAAGAGTTAATTTAAATAGCACTGACCTCCTCTTTCTTGCCCAGTTTTCTCCAGTAATAAACATCAGTTTATTGGATAATTTATTAATTAAAATGTAAATATTCCCTGACTGTATGTATTAGACTATTTTGGAAACAAGACGCAGCAAGCCTAGCACTCCTAACATCATGGGAAGCAAGATGGTGACGTTAGTATAAACACAAATACTTTTCTCTTTTAAAAATGTTAGTGTTACATTCGGAGAGGTAGTTGAAAGAGCCACTTCCTCCGAACGTGCAATATGAATATTTGTTATTCTTTTCATAGATAATGCTGTCGTATTAGACTCTTTTGGGCTATACCTGCCTGACTCTGCAACACATCTGGGGCTGAGCAGGAACTTTGGGGCAGTTTTATCTACAATACTGCACTCAGATGCTGCAATGATAAGGAAAAGGATATTTTTAATCTAGGTTTCTATTTAGGGGAACCACAAAAAGTAGATTACCTTATGGACCTTACACTTGCGTAGATCTAAAATGTGTTAAATACACACCCAGAGTGGCTCTAAAGTAACTAGTTTAGAAAGTGCGAGATGCGGAGCAGGAATTCAGAGGTCACCTTGCCCTTACCCCAGTTTTATCCAGCTTCTGGAATAGTCGTGTGCCCTGTGATCATTTCCAGCTACTCTGCAAAAACTCATTCAGGTTTAGCCACACAACATAACGGGGACTGCAGTGAGGCCACAACAAGAATTTCCAAAAAGACTTTCCCACAAAACAAGGTCCCAGAGCACTTTGAACTCAGCACGACTCACTGAAATCACCAGCTTCAGGGGGCTTTAGATCCAGCTCAGAGCCGGGAACTCAAATCTATCTGTGGGGCTGATGGGGCATTTTTAAAACCCAGGCTGAAGAAAAGGGAAAGGAGAAGAGAGGTATTTATCATTTGCTTTTACTTTTTTGGTTTTCCTCTAGTGAAAGTACCTCCCCATGTGCTTCTCCCTGTACTTTTGTTTTAGATACCCCCTTGCATTTCCCGTTCTCCCCAGTCAGGCAGTTGGAGCCCTACGGACCAGGCTTTCCCACACACGGCCCACGTCTTAGATGACTCTCTCCTTGCTTTTTCCTCAGGATAGGCTGAGAGGGGAGAGAAAAAATCCAAAGCCTGTGCCAGTTATCATGATTGACTTTTGCTGAGTGGAGTTTTCATTAATTTTTTTTCTCTCCTTGATGTTGTGACTAGTCTCAGAGTCAGAGACGAGTGGGAATGGCTGCCAAGAGTGTGCGAGACTCCCCCAGAGATAACGAGGCACCAGAAATATGAAAGGCTTGTAAGGAAACATCCCAAACAGCAGCATCAGCATATGTTGTATCCAAGGCCAAGAGGAGTTTTCCAGTGGTCCTTTCCTGCACAGGGACTGGCGCTGTAGTTAGGGGTGAACTACCTGGCCTTTTTTCACATGTTTCTCCATGCTTGAGTATGCAGGCAGTTAAAATGAGAAAAAGTTCCAACATCTTAGAAAGATAGGTGAATTGCCTGCTATTATTTCAGCGCTCTGTACTTAAAAACATTATTTTGGCTATTAAGTATATTCTCTTTTCAGTTAACTTTGCAAAGTTTTGTGCCTGTCAGGACTAGCCTGCCTTGATCATATTTTGAAATTTATTGCAGTCAGTACTTACTGCTTAGCAAAAGCAAGTTCCATTCTTACCATGGAACTAAAAATAAAACCTAGGAATCTTTTTTTTATTTTTCTTTCAAAGAAAACTCAGGTGTAATTTGCCTTTCTGGTGAGTTCTCATAGGCTGGATTTGTTTTTGGCCTAAGTTTCTCTGAATACAAACGAGCAGAATGCTCTGTCAGCTACCGTTTTCAGCATTCACAAATTAGTGCTCACAAAGTAGAAAACCTCACTTCAAAGTAAACGGCATTTTTCAAGCGTGATAAGACCTTTATTTCCATTTTCAGTCTGGCTATTTAAATCCCTTCTTGTCTGACTGTGATAAATATGTCTGGCTTGAGTCTGGAGAAAGCAGAGGTGGTTGGGAAAGGTACAGTTTGGGAAACGCAGAGATGCTCCACACTGCACAGGAGCCTCAGTGTAAAGCACTTCAACACCCCAGCCTTTCAGGTTTTCTTCTAAAACACCCACGCATTTTGCACAGATGGAGGGATGTGGCAGATCATGGTATTAACAAACCAAAGGCTTTGTTTTGTTTTGTTAATTATTCCATCCACTCCCTCATATTTCCTTATTTACAGTTGTATTCAAAATGAATGAACTGCTAGACTCTGCTAATAGGCATCTGCTCATAGGATGTGATAGCTTCTAGCCACATGTTTCATCCTCTAGTATTTCTTTTGTTATTCCCTGAGCAGGCAGGCACACAGCCCGCTGTATTTATCCCCAGACCATCGCGCCTCCTGGTCAGCACTGCAGAAGTGGGCTTTGGCTAACTACTCATGTTCCCTTCAATCAGCAATAACACAGTCTTTACTTTAAATAATCACTGCTTCCTGAAAAGAAAGGAATGGTTCCTGAGGGAATGTCTTTGCTCATCTCATGAAATGCCCATAATAAATATGACACCATAATAAACAGGACGAAACAGTTAAAAAGCATCATGACAAAATACGTTCAACCACTTACAGCTGACAAATAACACAAGCCACGCTGAGTTCGCATAGTTTGTAGAACTCACACTCCTTCTCTACCTGTGGCTGCCTTGCCTACACAAGAAAGGGACTTTGTAGCATCCCAAATATCTCTCTCACATTTAAGCATTTTAACTTTGGTCATAAAATAACATCCTGACTAAACAGCAAATTTCCATGATAGATAAGTAGAGGAGAAAGGGGGATTCAAAGGAGAAATAAGTAAGATTTCACCTAGTACTTCAAAGAAAATTAAAAAAAAAAAAGAAAAAGAAGAAATCTTGATTTCCTGATCAATTTTGTTAACCCCCTTATTTTCATAAGGGCTTGCAGAAGGCTCTATGGGGCTTTTAGTTCTACCGCTGCTTCCCTCCCTCGTCCCTGCTGGGGAGGCTCATGAGCAGCTGGGGGACGAAGGTCCAAAACAAACTGCTTGACTGGTCTCAAACTCCATCCTGCTCTTTGGAAAAAAAAACATCATTAGCTGAATTATCTTATTATAGTGAAGGACCTCTGTAATAGACTTCTGGACGTTGAATTCTAACAACAAATGTGATTTGCTTATTAGTGTATTTTTCTGTGTTAATATTTGATTTCTAGAATTAGGAACTGATTTAAGAGTTTACAAGATGTTCACATTTTTCAGAAGAATACAGAAGTATCTGCTTGTTTGGATTTTCTTTTCTACTTTATATTTCTCAGTGGTAGGGACATGAAGCACATACTTGAACTACTGAGAGAAATAATTCCATTTGGAATTGCTCCTTATTTTGTGGAATATGAAATGCAAATTAATATCTGTTGAATCTGTCTCATTCAGCTTTACCATGCTGACTTATTTACAACTCGTTTCTGAGCCCCATTGCTGCTGTGTAAATCCAGAGTAACTCCTTTGAAGTAAATGTGTTATGACTTCTCACTGACGCAGATCTATCTGAGATTATAAACTACCCAGGAAGCATTTCTCTTCTGTAGAGTGGAAACCTAAAGGCAAGAACATTTCTCCTTGTAGAAATACTTGTAAATCCTGGGAGAATTTCAAAGCGTACGCTGTGCTGATCTGTGGGTATAAAGTGAACACTTCGTGATATAAAATGTGTGTGAAATGAACGTGTGTTATAAAACTTTATTTCTCTGCTCTTTCCGGTCGAGGTTTTTCTGGTGATCTCTGCTGCATTCATGTTTGCTACAATTGCAGGTGGCTGCTTGGGAAGGCTGAACCCAGAACTCCGTTTTGCTCGCAAGGATATGAACTGCGATCTTTCAAAACATATTTTGCTCCTTTTCCTCCATGGGGCTAAGCTAAGATACGACGTGGCAGAAGAGTTTAACAAATACCTGATAGACGCCGACAGGCAGGGCAGGATGCAGCTGAGACAGCTAAGAAAAAGGATTTAGAGGTGCCAGCTTGGAAGAGCAATGCTAATGTATATCTAATCCATGCAAGCTGCTCCTTTATTAGTAATTCTCTGAATTTCTACAGGACAGCTGATATCTCCTTGTCCAACTCATTGTAGTGAATGTGACGGCACAGCTAAGAGGTATTAGTTAAATTATCGGCAAGTAAAGTAGCTTGGTTGCATTTAATCTGTACAGAAATTAGAAACCTATTTTGAGAACAGTTTCCATCCTGCAATGTGGAATTTAAACCAGACAAGTTGAGCAAAGTATCACTTTGCTCATCCAGGTAGCTGCTATCCCTTAGTTTTGTGCCTTATAGCAAAGGCTTCCCCCCTTTTCCTGTGACTCGTGTTCAGGCAGAGGAGCAGCAGCAAGACTCCACGCTCACGCTTTATCCCATGACAGCGGCAATTCTGTCTTAGGGGTCAGCCTGGCTTTTCAGTTAAGAAGAAGCTATTAGTGCCTGAACTTGGGGTCTTTTCTGTTGATTTAAACATCACAGAGCTCTCCCCGCAATAGGTTGTCGGCATTAAATAGTGCAAGGCAGAGGACAGTAAACCCGTTTGCATGATGTTTTGCTCCAGGACTATCATGTCCCCCCAGGGTCGTTTTTGCTTCTGTGGCCACACAACTGTTTGCCTTTATGTGTTCCCTGTATTCTGGCATTTCCGAATCTCCCTCCCCATGCTCTCTTGCCTTTCCATGCTCTGTTTTCTGTTGTCTGGCTCGCCCCGTCAGAGCCCACACAGAAAGAGCTGAATATTGTGGGTTTTCCCTTCTCCATGGTACGATTCTTACTGTGCGTTCACCTCTCTTTCTTGTCAGGAAAATCAAATTACATGATAACTTGCATATTAAGTGAACTTTCATCTCTCCCAGGTCCCTTTGGGGCTGCCAAAGCTACTGTTGTTCCTTGTCAGGGAGTTTTATCTAGCTCTTACCCTAAATGTTTCCTTTCTTAACTTCGTGCCATGGTTCCTAGTGTCGCTCCAAGAAATTCATCTCCAGAGTCGTATATTTTTAGAGTACTACAGGGTTTGCCACTCAGCTTGCTTGTAGGCAGCTGCACACTTTACTCCTGGAGTCTCTCCGTGTGAGTCAGCCCTTTCCACCGCTCCTTCCCTAAGGCCCTCCTGTCGCGCAGGATTTTTCTGCCGGCGAGCAAAGCTCAAGGCGGCATCCCTGGGATGCTCGCCCCGGGATGTTACGTAAAGGCAACACCTCCCTCTGGCAATTCCTTTGCACCTGCAACACAGTTTTGCTACAGTTTTGCTTTGCAAAAACAGGGTTGAACTATTGCTTATGTTTTTTTCCGGGGCCTTTTGCGTTCCTGCTTTCCTGGCTTTCTCTCCTGCTGGGTTTTGAGGGCTTTCTAAACGAAGAAGATCTGCCAGCAATGCTGAAAACACTCATTGCACCGGGAGCAAGTTCATCTGGGGGGTTGCAGTGGCCTGCTGCTATAGCACGTGCTCTGATAACAGAGCGGCTGCATAAGCCTCCCACCCGTTCCAGTCCACAGCACATCTGCATCCCGTTATGCTAGCGTAATTTCCCCCAGGAACGTGCTTTCCCAGAATAAAAGGATTTTATTGCAGCATAATTACTGTATTTGAAAATAAAGAAATAATTTATATTCCGGGGCGGGATGTCTGCATAAAGGAGGCATCCTCATAGCTTTGCCAAAGTAATTATTCAATATAGCTGTACAGGCAAATTGTCACATGCAGACAAGCCGTAAAATCTGTTCTTAAGCATGTTTGGGTCTGCATTGTACCAAAGTAAATCTTAATTTGCGTGCATTCTGTTGATTCTGCGTCTGATCTTTTGAAAACCCTTGAATGCTTCACTCCATTCAACACTTGGACACTTCACTCCGTTTTGCATTATGTACAGATTGCATCAACGTATGATTTCCTCCTCCGATGGAGAAATTTAGTAATGCTATGTCTTGCTCTGATTGCTGTGATCTTCAGCAGACACCGTCTCACTACTTGATACATTGTCATTCATCATCACCTTTTGTTTATGTTCTTTCACAGTTTTCAATCCTCCTGCTAATGTTTGTTGATTTTGAATTAATTCAAATTATTATCAATATCAAATTATATCAAATTATCAAATTAACTAGGAAAGTAAGCCTTGTTTTGAGAGACTCTGAAATGCATCACTTCTTAAATTCAAATAGCATCTGCCATGTTCTCTTCATTCATTAATTTTATTAATCTTCCCGACAAAGTAATAGAGTTTTCCAACAAGACATAATTGCATACTGCATCTTTCTCAAGCTTTCTCATATGAATGAAGGATATTTTTCCTTTTAAAATTTCTTCTACTAATGTACTAGACTTCAATAGCACAAGGAGTCGTTTCTCAGGTAATTCTTACTTCAGCCAGTGTAATCCACTATATTCTCAGATGATAGTGAATCTTCCTTAAAGGAGTTTGCTGTAGAAGGAGCAATCTAAATTTCATTTCAGCCACTGATACGTATGTGGTTAGTGTGAAAGATGGGAAAGCGTGTCTTAAATCAACATTTCATATGGCCTTTGCCACTGTTTTTCCTGCAGACCTTCAGGTGCAATTAAAAGCTGACTTTCTTGGCAAAGTTCTGTTCCAAAAGCTGCCTCTTTTCCTAAATCAGATGAATCCTTTCTTCTCAGGAGCTACACATTTGAAGTTATTTAGACTCAGCTCCTTGGATTGTAATATCCTGGCACACGCTAAGTACGTGCTTTCCTTTTAGTATGAGGTGGGATGAGATGAGATCTTTCCTTCCCTGCTTCTGATACCCTCAAATTCCCCATATGTTTTTTGTTGGTTTATTTGTTTTGTTCTGTTCTGTTCTGTTTGCCTTAGCTGATGAAACAAGACTCATGCAGTCATGCCCGGGAAACTGTGGGAGAGCAGTGTTCTTTCATTCCAGCACTCCCAGGCCACTTGTTTTCAATGCCCTGGCATTTGGGAGTTTTGATCCTTCTGCACTTTGTCTCTCCTTTTCGCATGTTGTCCTTCCTGCCAGTGTTAGGGAGAATCAAATGCTCTGGGAATGCTTATGAAGTTGACTCCTGATCAGCCTGCTATCCTGTCAGGCATTCACTGGTCCCTGATATTCAGTAAGGAGAAACTACAAATGCTCTTGTTGTTTTCACTGGTAAACTGAAAAGCTTTTGAAATCTAGGAAAGGCTTTTGTAAATTCCATTTTCCTGAAGAAAGGTTTTTCATTCACATTATCTAGTAAGTGATTCTTAACTAGCCTAGGAATAAAAGTTATTTAATTGTCAAAGGGCAAGGTATCTGTGCCTTTTTGGGTGCAAGAATAAGTAAAATAATGTGTTACCTGATTTTCAGTAGTCCTCTGCAAAGGAGAATTTATTCTGAAATAGATTGGAAATATCCTTTGAGGTATCTTCATTAACTACAGAGAAGCCTAGATAATGGATGCCTACTCTTTAGAGGACTAATGTTATGTAAAATGAATTAATATCTCTTTTACTCAGCTCTGACTCCTTCAGCTCCCTGTGGCCTCAAAGACCTGGGATCACTTGACAAGGAGAAATGCGGGTAGACTCTAGATGTCGGAGAAGGCTGGGATTTGTTTCTATGTCCATTAGCCTGATATTGTGGTAGAACTGTTCGCAACGTGGTTAAAAGCGTTGCGAGATGACGGTGTCCAAAGACAGGGTATTGCAAACTAAAGCTCAAACACCGGTTTTGGGTATCTTGTACAAATAGTGAGTAGAAAGTTGCAGAGTGAAGGAGGAGAAGACCATGAAAACCTCCATCTGTCTCAGCAGTGGTTGCTACAAATACCAGTTCCAGACTTTTACAGCCTGGCACCTAATCCTTTCCTCGTTTTTGACTGATTTTTATGACTGATCTACCCTCAGATCCCCCCAGTAGTCAAAAGGAGTACTTGCCATGAAGTGGATATTAATTAATATTAGACTCCTATAGAAGCCTATAGAGCTACATTTCATAGACAGATGTAAATCAAACCGAGCATGATTAATGGTGCTACTATAAATGCCAGAAGAAATAATAGTGAACCGCTGCCTTGAATGTGTTTTCCATTTGCGTGCAGGAAATTAGGAATGCAAGTCATTTAAGAGAGAGTTAATGGAATTTGTGTATCTAATTAATTCTTCAGGGTGCACTCTATGGAAAATTGATCTGGTTGTGTCATGTATTGCTGTGGGTCAGATGTTGGCGTGACACCGTGGATAACACTTTTTTTTGTTGGAAGCGTATCAATCTGTCATCAGAACGGGAGGCAGTACAGAAATTTGCAGGAGCAATACTGGCAATAATTACCTTTGCAGGAGAGATTACTTGGAAAGCATTTTATAGCCCTAGGCATTATAGAGCAGAGCACCCCGGACCAAGGAAGCCCGGCTGCAGGCATCTGCTCCCGCCATGCCACCCTCAAGAAGCACCGCACTGTTTTGTAGCTGATGCTCTAGCTCCTTCCATTTTTACACTCAGTGCTTAAAGTAAGCTGCTGAGCTTTAGTCTGTTAATGAAAACAGAAAAACGGAGAAGCAGACACTGAATAGATTAGGTTTTTTTCTTGCTCTCTGTCAGTTGTTATGGCACTTTCCGAAATGGATGCAGCTTACTCTAGTATGAAATTATTGTGAGATATGTCAAGTCTTGGTCTCACTAACAGACTCCAGGAAAAGATGTAGTCCCCATCCAGTCCTTCTAGGCCTTACAAGATCTCGTACTGCATTCTGTCATGGCCACTCTCTTCAGTTCAGCTGAGACGTCTTTGCTGCCACTTGTGCCCCTCAGCTGACCTCATGAGAAAGGCTAATCCGGCTCCTGGGCCGCTGGGTTCCAGAGAACATCTCCTGTCATCCCTTTCCGTGTGGTTGGTAATGAAAACAGGCTCCATGGTAGTCTTGCCTTTCCAAAAGGCTGCTGCTGTTTTACACACAGAAGTCTATTCCCCTATGCTAAGTGGGGCCAGATGTGAGGAGAAGCATCTCCGGTATCTTCCGCAGGCGAGTTTCTCAGAGCCCTGGTTGCTTAAGCATTGCCTGTGTCTGCCAGGTCTACGCACCTGCAAATAAGAAGATCCAAGAGAGGGACTGTAAGATTTGATTTAATGCTTTCATTCCAATATATGCTCGTTAGCATGTTTTGTGTTGGGAAATGCCTCCAAAAGGCATTCAGGTTGTGACCTGCTTGACGACAGCAGTGATCAAGAAATAAAAGGTCTTGCCCTATTGGCAGTTCCTAGAAAGTCACCAACGCCAGTATCTGCCTGAGTGCAGGCACCATGAATTAGGAGACGTTTGGTAGAGGATTTCCCTCACACATACCCTTTCCAAAGGTCAAAGGAGACTTCCTGAAATCATATAACAATATCTCATTAAAAGACAAAAAGCCACAGCTGCAATATATCAAAGAAAAATGGCAGTAGAGAACAAGGTTTTCTCCAGTGTGCTGTTTCACTAGGGTATTTATTTGCCCACCAGGTCATCCTGTGAGAAAGGATTTCCAGTAGGTAGTAGAGGCTACACAGACCCGCCACTACTGCTTACAGTCCTAACCGCTTCTGTCACTGCTGCTGACCATGGGCAGCGGTTCTGGTGAGTTTAAACATGAGCAGCATCTGCATAGTGTGGTCCACATGTGCCTCTGCTATCATTGTCATAAAGATACTCCCGACTTTGTTACCGATGGGAAGTGCAGTTTCTATTGAATTGTGCAAGCCACTGAGGATAGGAACCAGGAGCCACTATCCAGGATGCCATGGATACTGAAAATAAGCCTGCTCGTCTTTCCTGGGAAACCTTTCTGATTGTGCT
Organism: Nothocercus julius; assembly: GCA_013398735.1. Lineage (NCBI taxonomy): Eukaryota > Metazoa > Chordata > Aves > Tinamiformes > Tinamidae > Nothocercus > Nothocercus julius. Next base: position 2,454,118 of record VZSV01000016.1, read on the forward strand.
AATGACTTGTTCAGATATGGAAAAGCACTTTTTTTATGAATCGTGTTAACCTCATTACATAATTAAACACACTCAAGAAATGCGTTCATTCTCTCCCTCTCCAAAGGAAAAATTTGTGTCAGTGCTTTCAGCTGTGGGAATGTCTATTAAAATTACTCTGTATGTACAGGTCTTGGTTTAATTATGTCTAATAGAACTCCAGCTTTGATACTGAAAGAGATAAATACTTCACGCAGGGAAGATGGAACAGTGCAAGTTACTGGATCATCAGTAGTGCAAGAGAGTCAGATTTCTGCAAGTGAAAGGGCAATTAGGTTATTAAGAGACTGACAGAAGTTGCATTGATTAATATTTTTGACCTATCCTTCCTAGGACATCTCTCTCAGGGAAATATGGGCATCTTAGCTGCTTTGCAGGTTACTTTTTCTCAGTCTGCTTCTATAAAACTTACACAAGAAAGCAGCCAAAAGAATCAGACAGATCAAGCACAATATTAAAAGCTAACTGGAGTCTTTCAAATGGGGGGACAGTTTTGCTATGGGAAGGAAATGATTTCAAGCTAATCAAAGAATCTGAAAACTCTTTTAGAATTTCATTTTCCTTTTTATTTCTCTTCTTCTCATTTTAATGATGCTCCCCTTCACCTGTAACTCACAGTTCAATACTGGGATTGGAAGCAAAGGGAAGGACACAGGTGTGTGGGCGCTTTGTTCCTAGCTGCGGGATAAAAGGCAGTGGCCACCTTGTCCACTTAGCGTGTGCATGCGTCAGCAAGGGCATCACATGCCGGGGCTGTTTCACAAATGACTTAGACACAGAAATAGCCGGCAGGTCACTGAAGGACTTCACCCAACGCTAGATCACTTAATCAGACTTTCTGAGTCGGCCGCGGAACCAATCGCCTGGCGCCCGCACGGGGACTGCGCCGCGCTCGCGGTCTTAGGGCTGGCTTATCCAAGGATTGAGCAACTCAGCCAACACATCACAAAGATTACCAGCGTGGAGGAGAACTCCTGTAGATTATGAGGCTTTGGAGTTTGCATGGCTGTGATGTGTATGCCTCTCCATCATCTCTGTCTCCTCTGTTTTTCTCGTCTTTCTTTTTCCCTATGCAATCCAGAAATTCGGATATTCCTCTGAAATGTATATGCAGAGTGTTTTGTTTTTTCTTCTTTGGGCATGTACATTATAATAGGGAATGCCATGAGAAAACAGACTCAATGCTTGGATAATCCTCAGGATTCACCGTAGTTTCATTGTGGGCTACTGTGTTTATCTCACCAGAGGCTTAAGAAGTCTTGTTCTTGTAAAATACAGCCAAGAATCAGATAGACTGAGTCTTTTTGCTGAGCTTTTGTGCTTAGAAGTGTAACTTGGCAATGTTCAGTAGAGCCATAGATGTTGTCTTATAGCCGACACGTCTTATTCAGTATGTCTGTAGTGGCGTACTGGAAAATATCCCCATGAATTTGAAGATGCTCTACGTATGACAACAACAGGAAAACTGGCAACGCTCTTATCTCAGTCAGGCTGATGAAATGTAATCAGTACAGGAGAAGTGACTATCGAATTCACATGGATTCACGTGTTTGCAGTGAATTGTTATTTTGTGCAGTAATGTGTCATTATCTGCATTACTTTTCACATACAAAAAGAATTCTTTTTGCACGTTAAACGCATTTCCTCCTGGATTAGCTCCCACGCTTGTGACGTGTGTTATCCTAGCCAACGCTGGGAGCTGGAGACTCCGGAGCAAGAAGTCCCAGTCCATTCAGCTGCTAGCCAAAGTGACAGGCTTTGTGTCTGAAGCTCCCTATCTACAGATCTCAGGCTACCACAAAGTCAAATCCAGTGTGTTAGAGCGCAGAGGGGAAAATAATGCCCAGTGATGAATGGGCTGCATCCAAAAGACCTGCTGCATGGGAAGTGACCCCACAGCTGGACCTCTTGATCATTTCTCTTTAGCAAATTCAGACTTGGTTTTCTGCATGGCAAATTAGAAATAACTCCAGTGCTGTGCAGTTTGAAGAGGCAATCAGACGAATCAAGTGTAATTTCTCAAGTTCTGAGCCAGAATGAAAGGCAAAAAAAGGAAACAATTTCTTGCTGACAAAAAATTAAAAACAAGCAATTGATGTTATTTGATATATCTTATAATTTATGTATCATTTATCATTGATACATGATTTTATTATATTTCAATCTAATCAGAAAGTTCAAATGAAGGTATTTGGAACTGGATGGATTTGGAATGAAACATTTTTTTTTTTTCCACTTAAGGGTAAAAATTAGAAATGATGCACAACAACCAACATTTTCTTTGTATCGCCACACATTTGCAAATTCACTACTGAAGATGAATTTTCTGATGCAGACTGTGCATTTTGGGACCCATCCTAGTAAATATCCTTTTATTCCCTATCAATCAATTGAACAGTGCTGCAATTTACTTCGCTAATAGTAATGACTTTGGAATGTAAAATACTAGAAAACATACTTTCAAAATTCATTCAAAGCAAACAAACAAACAAACAAACTGCTTTTCATCAGCTGCATTCACAAGCTCTTTATTTGCTTTTTGCCAGAAATGTCATTTACCAAGAATGCTCATGGAATAAAAAGAAAAAAGCACTGTGAATACGTTTGTGTTGGTGTTTAAAAGGTACTTTGCTAAAGCCTTGACCCTGCATGGGTGCGTTTGACCATGCAGGCAGGGAGAAGCAGCAGTGTCTTGCGACAGATGCCCAGCTACAGTTTAGCCTCAGCTAAGGTACTGCTGTATCAGTGATGCTCAAGGGCACGTGTCCTTGAACACTGTAGCTACACTAGTAAATAAAGCCCAGCAGATACAGAGCTTTGTGTTCAAAAATATGCTTTTACGTATGTAAATTGATTCTATATTATGCTATACAACTAATTCTATGCCATTAGCAACTTTCGGAGTGGATGGGATCAGTCCTACAGGCCAAACAGCAAACTTCAGCTACAAAATATTTGGACCACATACCTAGCACGCCGTCCCTCACACGGGCCCATAATATTAATCTAAAAGAAGTTTGTGGGGGGATCCTCTAGAGGCTCCAGCTCAGCAGCTCTTTTCCCCAAATACCAAAGGGAAGCATCTCCATGGAAGAACAGCACACTAGATTTTCGTTAATGAGGGCATCACTCAGCCATTTGTTGTCCCTCATTAAGCTGTCCTGATCTGAAGCAGCTGTAAAAGCAGAAGCCTACAGGATGCCAGATCGCATAAACATTATGTTAGAGAGAACGGAAGGCTCCGCCACAGCTTCCCGGTGCCCGGAGTGCTAGGCAGCGCGCGGGATCCGTGCCCTGGATGCAGAAGTCACTGGTCGCTTCTGGCTGTCTTCCTGGTCCAGGTGTATACTGGGGCAATATCCCTTGCACCCATGGGTGCTTGGAGAGGAAGCAGCCACACGTTGCCCTGCTGTGGGTGCCCGCCGTGTGCAGGGAAGAGGGCAGGGACGGGGGATGCTCACGGGCTGCTTTCCCTTGTGTTGAGCCTCTCTGCTCTCACGGTCACCAGGCAGCACCCTTGAGTTACTCCCAACAATAGTTGTCCATGAAATGCCACCAAGCTGCTCAACACCAGGCCTGCCAGTGAGCCGCTGCTTATTGTTTGTTGCGAGAGGTTTTGGCAAATGGATGTACTGAAGATTCTTCATAAAGCTGAAATTCCTAAGCCAGCATTGGAGAACCTCACCAGAGAATGAATTCCAAGTTCCTATCTTAGCTTTTCTCATTGTGAACCCAATTCTGTGGTACGTTCATGCAGCCAAAGACCAGCAGGCTATCACATGGCTTATTTATCAAGGTGAAACAATTCACATTTAGAATAGCAAAGCCTTGCAACAAACTGCTTCAGATAAACCTCAACTGTAGAGTTATTTTCCAAAATTATCTGATCAATTACTTTAAATAGTGAAAGCTGTTGAAAAATAGCAATCTGTTCACCAACAGCTGAAGGAAAAAGGAGGTATTTTTCTGAAGTATATTTTTTCTGTATTCATAGCATTCTAATGGTGGCTATAAACAGAAGTCCAAATTTTATTCATTACAGTTCATTTCCATTTCTTCTTTTAATTATTATTTTACAACTTCATTATTAAAGGACATGAGCTGAGAATTTCACACTTAGTTAAACACCACTTAACCCCCTGACATAATCTGCATGTATCCCATTAAGTGAAATTTTTGCTAATACTATCTCAGTTAAGCAGTTGTCATTACCATTCACTATCATTAAGCTAAACAGGTTCTCTGGGACATATCCTAATAAGACACCATCCTGATTACGCACATCCTGATTAAGAGAAGTATACTGTATTATATTTATATGTTTGTCCTGGGTGGAATATACTATAGGAGCCACTATACTTTTCACTTGAATGACTTGTTGAACCAAAGGATCTGACATGTCAGAATAAGTCTGAACTCATTTTATATTGTGTCATGCATTTTTAGACCTTGCAAAACTTTGCTGCGTGGCAAACCTTATTTTTTCGTCTTCGTAATATGAAGTTATTGCTGTATGTATCTTTTCTTAAAAATATATATACTTCATTTTGACTTTGTTATCCTAGTTGTACTAGTGGAATTGTCCTTCTAACCTCTGTGATGAGAGTCATGTCCTTAATGACACTTTAAAATTTTGCCCACATCCTTAACCAATTAATTATGATCTAAATGTTGTTACTTGGTTTTAACTAGTCACAGGGCTTAATTCATTGTTAATGAACCCATAAATAGCAGTTATGCTGTTCAATGGAAGCTGTATAGTGCCTCTAGTAGAACTTTCCAGGCCTCAATTTAGTGTATTTGATGTTTATTAGTACTTGTGATATGTTATTAAATTCTTGATTGCACCTTCCAAATTAAATTATGAAATGAAAATAGCTGGAGTTGCCACTTCAAATTGGATATCTGTTCTTTTTCTAATCTGAGATATTAAAATGGATCTGTTTGTAATCTAAGGAAACACCTGAATTAGGTTTGTGTACCCCAGGCTCTCAATAACACAGCAGATTTCATTTGGCAAAAAGGGAATTGTGAACACTTCACCCTGAACGCCTCGCAACTTTTGAAGTACGAGTGGTCACAAAGGGATGACTGTAACTGCCACACTGAGAAAATTGCAAGAGTACTTAGGAATAACTGGAGTCATTGCCATTTGTTGCGCTATCTGCAGGTATGTGGCTAATGCGGGTTATTCTTCTAAATAGCAGGTGTTTCCAAAGCGATGTCCTTTCATCATTTCTGTGGCAAAAAAGCCCTGACTCGGCTTCATACAGCTTGTTCCCCGGCCCCATGAAGCAACGGAGTGTATGAGTGGTGCTTTCAGTCATTTTTGCAATGTTTTATCACTTGGTGCATGGCTTGCCTTCAAATGGCTTTTTCCAAGCAATTTGTGAAATAGAAGTGGCTGTATCGGCAGTGCTGAATGCCAGAGCTCTTCTCTTTGCCATAAAGCCATGTGTGTTTGAGCAAGTGACATACAGCACATTTGTCAAACTTAGATCCAAGCCTGTTTTGGCACCTACCTGCGTGACCACGTCAGCCAGCAACAGTTACCCCTACCAGGATGGAGGAGCAAAAGCCACCTGCAACTGCAGGCTCAAATATTTGTGCTCAAACCCTGCCCTGCATTTACTGCCACCTGAATTACAGCCACCACTTAAAGGTAGTTAGCAGTCCCCTGGCCAGTGTGAATACTTGGAGTCAGTAATTGCTGTGGCTTTTCGGTCCTGTGGCACTGCAGGAGCAGAGCAAGTAGCTAAAGGAAAGGTGCCCGTGTGGCTGGAGGCCTCATGGTGCCTGACCTGGTGGCTCCTTGCTGCTGGAAGGGGTAATCTCGTTTCTCTGACCCTTTTCCCCTCCTCTGCCCCATCCCTGCTCCCAGCCATGTAATCCTGCTCCTCTTTTATAGCCTTCCCAAGATGTTACCAAGAGCTAATTTAACTTTCCAGTCTGGCAGAAAATTATTCATTTTCTCTTGCCCTGTTATTCTTGCTTCCTCATAAAGTAATGAATGAAATCGGCTTACAGTAAGGTCAAGTGAGTACCAGACCTTGTATAACAGCAGAAGCATTGCAATCAGAAGCAGAAGAAATGGGAAAAGAGCACACTGGGACTCCCCTTTAGTGGTAACAAGCTGTTAGGATCGGCTTATCTGACATTCTCCTGTCTGGAGAATTGCAGAAATACAGATTGACAGTATCTATCTCCTTCTCTGGGGAAGTGCTAGCATATTCAGAAATGGAGCTGGAGAGTGTTTCACTACCCCCAGCTGCAAGGATAAGTCCTATTTAGTGAACTGAAAGAGTTGCCAGTTTTTCCTGAACAAAATGAGTGGGAAAAATGTTTTGTCTTTTGTCCAAGGTGAGCCATTCACTCCAGCCTTGCAGAAATTTTAAGAACTCAATATTATTTTTAGAAATGATTGGATCGTCTTTGATCACGTTCCCCCTCAATGACACATTGCCGGGTCATTAGCTTGCTGTTGGTGGCTAATTTTCTTGAGCATGAAGAGTCATTTAATTGGTGATTTTCTGTCCCCATCAACACATGCCAATTGAAAAGGGTCTATTCCTGAACAGTAATGACATGGATATAAACTAATTAAGCACCCATCATGACATGGTTTCCTGAGTATTTCATATGAGACTGGTTTCTTTACTTTTTAATTCGTATGCAAATCAGTGAGAAGTATTTAACTCTGCAGCTTACTGTCAATAGTTTTTCTTTAGAGAATCTGGCTTTCCCCATGAGCAAGAATCCATGCATGTCTAGCAAGTAAAAAGTGAAAATGATTCAGGTTGCCTAACGCAGGAAGGGTGAAAACTTGGCAGGTGCCTTCAGTTATCCAGCTAATAGGCTGAACAAACCTGCCTGCATTCCCTTGGTGATGTTGAGTTCCCTTGGTGGTGCTGGGTGAAAGAAGGAAATGCAGAAGATGTGAGCTGGAGCTGCGCGTGCTTTGGATTATAAGTCAAGGCCCCTTGAGATCCCTGTTTCAAGGGGTCACGTCTGAGGAAACAGCGGCACAAATACCTTCATCTGTCGTCCCTCTGAATGCGGAGTGCCCGTGGGAGTCATGCGCACCTTGGCAATGGGGCAGACTCCTGCTCCCCATAGGGACTCATGTCCAGGTCAGTTGTATTTGCGTGTAGGTGCCCCAAGGAGAAGGGAGGCAATGCTGCTGCACTGCCAGGGTAGGTGTTGCAGATGTTACAAGGTCTAGGCCTGAGCTATAACCACATGAGTGTGACTTACTCATGCAACTCAACATGGCTCTTAGAAGTCTGACTTCCTCCTAGTGCCAATTCTTCACTGCAGCCGTTCCATCCCACCCTCAGGCTGCTAGAGCATCCCAGATTTTCAAGTGCTCCTTATGTTTTAGCTGAATGGCAAACTGATACATTTCCATTCCTGAGCCTAATAAAAACAGTGGTTGTCATGGTTTACTAGCAAAACTTTACTGCTAACTCAGAATCGTGGCAAAATGCCCAAATAGCCTACGCTCTGCATTCTGTGCAGCCTCAGAGTAGTCATTGGTAATTGCATCTCCACCCGCTTCCTGTTACATATACACTATGTACCATCCAATTCTTAACATTTATTATTCAGGGCACCTTTTGTTGAAGATTATTGCAGATAACTTGCCAAAAATAATGGCAGTCAATAGCTTTAAAATATAATGCTCTCTCTTGTTTATGTTATCTTTCTGCAACTCTGCTTTGTAATGTTATTTCCTGTCAGCTGGTGGTGTAAGGTCATTTGTCTAGCCTCATCTTAGTCCCAGATATTTCTTGCAAAGACATGTTTTAGCCTTACATGTACGTGATGTCTTGTTATCTGAAAGGAAAATACAATTCTGTTTACAGAACAAATTAGAATATATTTCCTGCAGACAAGAAGTGTATGTGAAACTATATTTGACTTCTGGTGCTATCTATGTAAAAATGAACATCTAGTGCCATCAACTTGGAATATTTATGACATGAGGCTAAAGGAAAGTTGAGGCATAGGATCTCATGGTTCATGTTGTTCAATCTGAAGTTCAAAGCAAAATGATATCCTGATGTTTCCCTTTCAGCCAAGATAGTCCTCTCTCAACTTTGAAAAGTTTCTTTTCATTATTGTACAGTTCATGTCTGAAATAGTTTAAGGCTAGAGCTTTTTTTGTCCAGTTCCCATTCAGTCTTTGATTGAGAGGATCATAACTTTGAGAAATAAGGAACATGTCTGTGTGGGAGTAACTTAGGGAGGCTGAAGCTTTTTTGCTCTTAGGAAATTTTCCAGAATTTACATTTCACTTCCAAGGAAGTTGGAATACTAAACCTGTGAATGTGAAGTGGAAAAATGAATTGAAGTATTTACCATGGAACACTAACATTTCTAATTAAATATTTGCTGTTAAGGATTACTTAACATTGCAATCCATAGTACCTTTGTATTGCATGAATACCTTTGCAATCCATAGTACCTTTGTATTGCATGGTATTAAAACATGCAAGTGTAGAGAGATTTGGCAGAAGGCCCAGGTCTTGCTGACACATGGAAATTTGACTGGATACTCTTCTGCAGTTTGAAAATACTGTATCAGAATCCATCCAGTTGATCGAAAATATTGGTAGCCTCTTTCAACAGGTGACAAACTGAGGCACAAACCAGTTAGAAAATTTTTAGCCATTATCCACAAACTCTGAAGCTTCTTGAAGCCTCCAAGAAGATTGTTCTCTATAGCAGGTGGTGCCACTGCTCAATTTTGGAAGGCTGGTGATCAGCATAGCCTGTGAAGTCCCTTAAGTGGACTTCAGAACCCAGCCTGAGGTCCCTGATGTCGTTATGGAGCTGTTGAAGAGAGTGAGACGCCTGGAAAACTGATGCAAAATACACGCACATGCAACATGAGGTGAATGAGGACTCAGCAGTAGGAAACCCTGGACCCTGCTCTTTCTCTGCCTCTCTTGCCTTCTGTGCCACTGCGGGGCTCAGCAACCAGGCGCCTCCTTGCTCCGAGAGAGGGAGTCCAGGGTATGTGCCTGAAGGGAAGGTGCTTAGCAAGTACCGGTACCTGAACAGTCCTTGAAAGGGAATTTTTTGCATTGTAGTTCTGGATTTAGATAACTGAGTTTGGTCCAAATCCTGTTTAGGGCACGCACAAGCTTGTCAAGACTTGGCTGCTAACTCTATGGCTACGACATCTATACACGATGTGAATTGATAGGGACGTAAATCCCTCCCCTTATTAACAGAAGTGTGAACTTCCATAAAAAAGCCAATAATCCACCTCTTCTATTTTCTTATATTTTAATTTTCCATGCAACAAGAGTGAAACTAGGATAAATATTCATTTTATGCCATACTATAATTCTGTGGAGAGAACAAGTGACTGGCTAGATATAAACATTGTGGCTCTGTATTCTCTTTCCTTTCATTGCATTTGCTATTAGCTTTATAACCATGTCTTTATTGCGATGACATTTTATATTGAAGGAAGGTTTTGGATTATAAATTAGATTTAGCTAGTAAAAGCCATGTCATGTCTTTTATTGCATTTTTCATTTGTTGTTATTATTTTATGAGAACTCAGGCTGTGTACAAGCTTCCAGTGACTGTAGATCTCCCACTCACACACATGCATCCAATGTTGTTGGGAGAGCAAATCAGAATAGAAATGAATTACTATCTGTATGGAAGCTGGAAGAAAGTTCACTGGGTCTCAGCTCTTATAATTAAATTAAAAACCTTCAAGAAAAAGTCAGTCTGGGGCTGTTTTTTATGTTAATTTTAAAACAGAATCACAGTCACGGGAAGAAAGGTTACCCCCGCTTTTTGCAAATTAGCTAACACACTTTCTGTTGAAAGCAGCCACTGAGCTGAATAAAAGCGAAGCAGTCACAGCCACCTCCGTGGTGGCTGGTCGCCGCGCAGTGACACGCGGACCCCAAGGCTAAACCTCTGCGGGAAGCAATCCCCTCCTGCGCGAGCGGCCGGGATCTGAGCTCGCCTACAAGCTCATCCTGGAGCACATCTGTTCCACACGTGCAGGTGCAGGACACACAGCTAGGACGAACGCCGGGCTGCCTCATTCACACTCTGATTATCTTTGGATGGAAAACCCCCTATGGCAGAAGACAGTGGAACTAGTAGGAGAATCTCTTCAGTAACAGCCCTTCAGAGGGCGGCGATCCACAGGCAGGGCTTTCATCCTGAAGGAAGCCACACGACTACTTTTTGCCATAAAGGCACAGAAGTTTTTATACCACCACACTGTAAGGAGTGCTTGGGTAAAAGCACTGGGCATGGAAAGGTTTTTCATTGCCAAGAAACCTTACGTAACATATCAAAGCAAGTTATGGGGAAAAGCTCAGCCAAGCAGCTCTAGGGAAATCCAGGATGCAGTAATAGATTTCACCAGCAGTTATTCCAGAAGGTTACACAGAAATATGTATTGTGTCTGGATTTCTAACATACGTTTATTGGTTGTAGTCTGATAGTCTGTTGTAGTCTGGAGCGAAGGAAGGCAGCAGAGACCTCTCTAATTCGTACTTGGAGGTCCCACCTGCAGAGCAGAAACGTCCTGAGTTGTGAATGCAGACATCAATCCATATGGTATTTTAAAAGAAGGGTCTCTTTTTCTTCCACTTCCTAGTGATACAATATAGAATAACACTTATTTTTATGAAGGGGTATGAAGAAGTTAATGTATCTCTCTTCATCTTATTTTTCTGCTAAGGTGACTTGAGGCCATATTATATATTTTGTGATCCACAAAAATCAGATGGAAAACAACACTATTGTCAGCATTTGTTGGATTGTGGAAATATTGTCAATATATTAAGTCAATATTCTGTCTGTGCCATTTGGCTGCCTAGAAGACATCATTTCCCATGCAGTTTAAACCTGAGAATTATGTGTGGCTAAAAATGCAGCAAGTGGTAGCAAAAGAGCAAGCACTGAATGTCACTGTCACCTTGCCAAGGTCTATCTTTGTCATTTCCAGTTGTGGCCTTCTCTATATATATTAAAGGGAAATATCTTTGTAGCTCAAATGCAGGATATGAGAGTAAAAGATAAGTCATGAGTTTATAGCACTGTAGTGGAGATTCTTTGTCTTTTTCAAGAGATTATAAATGGCAGATGTCATCCTGGCATGAAATACAGGGCTTCCCGGCTGCCAAGGAGAACCTGTTTGCTAAAGCTGCAATCATTCAAGCTGACAGTTTTGCTTAATAATACTTACAGTAACCCTTTGGAGAGTAAATATGTAGTGCAGATGTCAACATGGGTTTTCCAAAGCACTGATATTGTTAGAAGCCTGGAAGTGCCAGTGCTGTAGGGGTTAAATAACTGTTTATTAGTTTCTATCTTTCCGGGGATAACTATCTCATAAATTAATGATTGGTTTTAGCATCTTTAAAACAGAACAAATTTATAGAACCAGTCTCTCTCAGACTATACTAGATTTGCATCTCTGGCAACAGATTGTTTCTGTGTGTGCATCTTTGGCTTAGTCTGCTCATTTGGTGTATTCTGTCCCTTTGATGATCAAAATCTTCTGTAGTCAAAAACAGGAGGTCATTCCAAGGACATTAAGCTGGCATCAATACTTTCATATACGTTCATCTGGCATGAATGGAATGTGACTTTTGTCCTTAACGTTATTCCAGTTTAGGTAAAGTTATTACCATTTGTTATCAAGCAGACAGGTTTGGAAGAAGAGTAAGAAAGGCTCGCTACCTGAAAACTGCCTGTTTTTTGCCAGATCAAGGGGGTCTTACATGATAGAGTTGGGATAGTTCCAGCTCTAAACATGGCGAATCACCCAGAAGCAGCCAGATTTCATAGATGCTCATGTCATTGTCAACATAAGCCTTTCAAGCAGCTCTTTATTTTAAATCTTCATATTAAACAAGCTAAAATAAATTGCTAATAGTTTTCATTCATTTTCAAAAAGTGATGCTTGTCTGAAGTACATGCAATTTGTAAATCATCATATTTATTCTTATGTTGCCTTTGATACTCCAATATTAGTTATTGTTTTAGCCCTGACTTGTGACATAGCTTCTGAAGGCACCAGCATCAGAGAAAATCTGGTGGCTTTTGGTCCAATTGAAATGCCATATACTTTATTATATTACCATTTTGAGAATCATGCAAGTGAAATAACAGTTCAGCTCCCCTGATTTTTTTTTTAATTTAATCCTGTACATCACTTAGATATTTCTTTGTTCGCTCTGTTGTTCATCAAATATTGTTCACATTCTTTAGTTGTGTGCTCTTAAAAATCCCTTTCCACATTGTTATTCCATTCCAAAAGCTGTCAGCATTTCTTTTCATCTCTTTCTTTTTTTTCTAGGGGCTACATCTGTGGAGACTCGGATATCACAAAGTGGTCTCACTGATTGTAGTGAGAATACCTGTGTAAAGATTTGCAGGATCAGATCCTAAAATCCAAACCTGCAAGTGCATAAACACATTTCATTCTAAGCATGAAAACAGATCCATTAAATGTGATCCTTCTGTAAAAGTGGTTGCAAGCACAGGGACTTCAGTCTTTATTTGGACAAGCAGGCCCTATTTATTGTGTTTTCACTTTTGTATCAATCCCCATTGTTCTTTCAATTGCTTTGCACTTGAAATCCACACTAATTATGTGAAGGCCTTCAAAGAAGAATACACACCTTCATTAATCTAAAGGGAGTTTTGCTGCTGCCTTTTGATCAGATCAATATACACGTGTTTTAATGTCAATGCAGTCACTAGATGTGATTCCTCTTTTTTTTTTTTGATAATGAAAGAAAGTTGTTTGTGGATATCCTCAACCCAGGTGAAGTATTCTTTTGTAAATAAAAGAAGAATTAGATTATCTGGCACCTAAATAAAAGCAATAAAGACAAAACTTACGTTGGGTATTTAGATTCACCCAGAAAGTTACTCCAAACATAATATTAATTTGAAATCTTATCTCTTAATGTAGATATGTTACGTCTAAACAGTGAAGTATATGGACATATGCTCAAGATTGATTAAATAAGAATTTAAGAACGTGACATTTCCTTAGGGTGGGTTGTTGGATGGACGCATGGTAAGCACGACACAATAAACTCCCCTCCTCATTCAGACCTACACACTCGCAGTTTGGCATGCCGCTAGTCCTCATGCTGGACCACGTAGGCAGAGACTGGTTGGATCCCAAGCCACTCATTTTTCAAGGGACTCTCCTGAAGCTGAGCAATCCTGTACTGGCTTGCATGGCATTGCTGATTGCATTACGGGTTGTGTCCCGTGACAAAACCTAGCTCTCGGAGAGTTGGTAAGTGTATCTATTGCTAGATATAGAAATACACAAGTTTTGAAAGCAGCTAGCCAGAGAAATAGGTAAGGAGAGGTAAAAAAAACAGGTATAAAATAAAATAACTCTGGAGACAGGCAGCCTTTTTTAAACTCATGAGAACTTACTAATTCTGTGCTAATTATATTCAGTCCTTCCTGATTTAAACTACTACTTTTTAGCAGACACAGAATGTATTCAGATTTGCTTTATTTTGTAGAAAGCTACGCTGTATTTCCTTGCTTGCAAGCCTAGTTAAAATGCTGATGTCTAGTAGCTGGCTCTGTGGATAGGTGACAAGATTTTATTAAGCTTTATGCAGCACTTGCTGGCACTAACAGTATAAAATAAACAGTGTAGAAAATGAAATGATACAAAGTAGAACCCAGAATTCTGTTGAACTTAAGGAGTTCTGTCATTGTAGTTGTTTGGTGAAAAAATATACATAAAACATAAAAGATTTCAATATCTCACACCTGTCAAAATGTTGGCAAAAGTGAGCCACAGCTTTCCTCAGCCTTCCCTTCGTGCTGAGGCTTGGTGTCCAGGATTTCTGATGATTACACTTTTCAAATGTTGCAGATGCTGGTTTTGAACATTTTAATTTGCTTGTGTGAGCTTCTTTGTTCCCAGTGGTTGTGCACCCGGGGTAGCACAGCACATCAGCCCCATTGAAGTTCTCCTCTCTTTTCATTCCCATTCAGATTTCTGTTCCTCGTTCTCAGCCTTTTTGGCATTTGTTCTGAGAAAACTTTTGACAGTTTTTCTATGGACTTACCAATAACATTAATCCAATCTATTTTTTAGGCTGGCCACAATCACTAGCAAACTCAAAGCCATCATCATGCCATTTGCATCACTGTGTCAAATCTAAACATTGAACATCTAAATAAACTAATCAGCGGAGAAGGCAAATTAGAGGAAAACTTTAGAAGGAAATCCCTATTTTCCACTTGGGTTTGCCAATGTGGGAAAGGGTTGGCCATGCTGATGCCATGCAGCCAGTGCAGGCTGGATCTCACCTGGCCAGCTGGGCCTTGATCAAATAAGTGGCGGCCATGTGTGTCCAGATGCATAATTGTGCCCCAAAGTGCTGTGGTTAAGGACCAAAATTACCCTGTTCATCAAGGCCTTTCTTTGAATGCTCATTTTTTAACGCCAAAATAGCCCGTGCTAGTACGGCACGTAGCTACAAGCTTTTGTGAAGTCAATTTAGTATTAAAAAAAAAAATAAGCATAAGCTGAAGGTAAGCGCAGAATGTGTTCACGTACTATAACAAATGAGTTATGGACAATAATCCATTGCTAAGAGCCACCAGGGATTGTATTAACAGTGTTTGCCCACACCTTGCTGCATGTAGCCCAACTTTATCAGTTGGGTCAGTGTTAAAACAACTCTCCTGCTGCTCCACCTAGCTTTTCACAAGTGATAGATGTAAAAACTACTGATTTCATCTTCATCGGGAATTCCTATAAAAGCATCCCTTCAGCATTTACAGTTTCCAGTCACCCCAGGTACTGTGTCAGAGGTGATGGACAAACAGGAAAAGAAGGCAAAGACATTTGAGGGAAACCTCTCTTCTGTAAATGTATATTGACCGGTATGGAGAGGAAACAATGCATTTCCTCCAGGTCTGAGGATCCTAAAATCATGTCTTAGGATTACAAAAGAGGGCTAGGGTAGAGGAAGCAATACTACCACCAGAAGACTGGATATTATCTGTAGCAAAGATTAGATGAGACTTGGCACAGCTATGTTATGATAAAAATCAGGATAAGCCCCAGATTGGAGCTCAGATCACAGGACTTCTTGAGAAATACCAAGCAGCAGAAATGCCTTACAAGCTCCATGGTGGCCGCCCACTGCAGGGGAGCCCCCGCAGGACGAAGGGGTCCCTGGCACGCAAAGGGAAAAGCCCGCTGAGGGATGATCCAGTTCAGTGAATCCCACCTGGCAGCCCGCGGTAGAGCTTAGCCAAGCAAAAAAGCCCTAGCTGTTCCCAAAACCCAGGGTAAGACTCCTGGAGCTTTTAGTGCTCTTAAATGTCAGTTAAGATCATTATTTGTGAGCAGTTCAGCCTCTGTTTTGTCTGTCTCTGCATAAAAGCTGTCCTAAAAATGCTGTGTCCTAGCATATTCTCAGTGGTAAAAAAAGTTTTAGTGAATTATAACACTTTTCTCCTCAACTCCATTTTTGTTGCAGTGCTTTGGAGATATGTTTGAAAAGTAAAAACTCTTTTAAGAGCAGGCAGAACTGTAGAAAGATGTTATGTCTTGCATCATATCAAAGGACCATAGTTGGAAGAATGGGGCATACTTGAGGCACAGGTGTCCACTGCTACAGCACTACTATTTCTACACCATTTTCCAAATACATATATAATGGGAAGAAAGATTTTTTTTTTTTCAAAAATTGCCTTTTCCAAAACTTCCCCCAAGTAGCTCATATGAAAAATAGCCTAGCAAGAGAGTTTGAACTCAGGCACTGTGTCAGACAATTATGTTTTCCTTTCTATAGCTAAATAGTTAAGAGGATGTAAGAAAGAAAGATATAAAAATACATCTTTGCTATCATGAGACAGGCTTGTCTGCGGAATAACAAGCACTGAGGAGAGCATTTGGAAGCAATTTTGAAAAAAAGAAATCTGATTTGCTTTTTCCACATGCTTTGTATGCTTCTCTGAGACATGTATGTGCATTGCAGTACTGCTCATCGTTGCCTTTCTGGAAGGTTTTCTGTACTGCAGTGTGTCAGTGCAGTCATCGAGCTGGTAGGAGAAAGATGATCCAAACAGCTTGTGTTAATATGCCTTAAGACAGATACAGCAAGAGAGGACAACTAATTACGGCATAATTCTATTCAAAAAGCACTAGTCTGTCTTCTTCCTGGATTCTGATGAATGAGGTTTGTACAGAGACGTTTGTAGGACAGTGCAGTTACTGAGCAGGTGCTCAGGTCTGAATTAGAAAGTAGTAAGTTGGAAGAGTCCATGGGACCACTGAGGCCAGGAGAGATGGGTTTCGGCCAGGATGCCCACAAGAGGTGGACGTGAGAGCGGGAGCAGCTGGAGGGGAGGTAGCCAGGGGACTTTGTGATGGGAAAAGCAGGTAAAAAGGCCAGAAGTGGAGGAGATCAGAGAGCAAAAATAGCCTGGGAAGGGTGGGGAGAGGGCTTGGAGAGCACATGAAAGAAAAGCTCTTAATTCTGGTGACCTAGAAGTCCTTGGAGGGCTGGTAGGAGGGCAGGGATCAGTTTGCAGAGAAGAAACCTGCTCTCTGGTCATGAAGGTTATTTCCCGGCGTAATTTCTCCAGGTTTCCTGGAGCGCCGAGTCCAGAGAGCACACACCGAGCCCGAGCTCTCTACCTGTTGAGGCGTGTTTACAAACAACGTGGTACAGTATTTACAGTGCTTCTGAATTACATTTAACTAATGTTTCTTCCCTACCACTGCCTGTTAGTAACAGCGTTGCCAAGTTCTGTAAAAGACTCGCTAGCTAGCAGAGTTGAACTGCCACCCACACTGGAAAGCCTCCAAACATTTCGGTAAACATGGGAAGATGCTGTTAAAAGAAGCCTCAAAAAGATCTCCAGTTTCTCTGAGGAAATAATATACCCAGTACGTAGGCAAGTATATATATGCGAGTCAAGGGGACTCAGAACAGTGTGACCAGTTCTGATTGCTGGACTTGGAATTGCATTTATGATTTTAGAAACTCAGGATCTTGTCATTCTTTAATGAAGCCCTTGGGAGCTGTGAGCAGAATGGCTTCACGCTGTGACTGGGAAGATTACTTTGGAAGAAATGAGAGTTAGCCTGGATGCAAGCCAGTGCTTGAGCTATATTTTGTATTTGGAAGGGAAGCAGGCTTCCCATTTCCTGACTACCTATTAACCTTTTGCTTTTATTGACAGCCACTGAAATGTCATTTTGTTGGACCTAGCGCAGGCTCAGTTGATAACAGCAGAAGTACGTTTGAGCCGAAGGATCAGGACAAGCCACTTCGTAAAGGCTCCTAGAGAGAGGACTTTCTAGGGAGAAAAGGCTCAGGAAAGTTTGAAGCTCTATTAGACACTGTGAAAGGTCAACAGAAAGAGGAATTTGTAGATAAACTCTTGTTATAAATATGCATTTCAAATATGACACAAAGCTCTTTATGTACATGAATGCACAGACTTTCATCCTCAGTGGGTAAAAATCTCCTCAAACATATATCTGAAGGACACATGTGAAGAAGCTCTGATGGAGAGAGGGAGTCCTGAATGCCATGAAAGGCTTTCTGAGAAACACGGAAGTCTAGGTCCTGATCCAACATCTAGTTTGTCCACATTAGCTATTTTAATACCAGTGGACTTAATCCTGAGAGTAAAGAGACCAGAATCCAGACCTGAATATCTATTCCTTTACTGTTAAATACTCCATCTTTAATAATATGTAAATAAATCACATCAAAAAAAATGGATGAGACTTCTTAAATGAAAGCATTTTTTTACTGCACTAAAGAAAATCAGAAATGACAGGAAATTATTAAATGCTGCTAAGGACCCTGGCAGAATACTTCTGGCATTAAGCTTTGGAAGGCTTAGAATATATATTCTTTAGAAACAGTGGAATCCTTGCATTTTAAAGAAGAAAACAGCCACACTTATAAAATGGAGTTGATGTTAAGAAAGTCATTCTCAAAAAGCAGTCAACCTTCATTAGCACCAGGAATTGTTAGCATAAAGGATTACTACATGTAGCATCTTGTAATATTTTTAAGAGAGGATGTCAAATAACGCACTAATAGCGTTCAGTATTCTCAAATAATCAGTCTTCCAACAAATCTACCTAGAAAGTCTGCCCAGCTCCTCTGAGAACCACAGCGTTACTGTGAGAGTTGAGTTGCAGAACGAATAGAAGCTGTTTACCAAAAAAGCAACAAACCACAAACCCACCTGCTGCTTATTTAACAGACTCCCCATCTGCATTTCTCTTGATTTGTAGTTGAGCTTATTTCAGAATTCACAGCTTAGTGTGGGAGGTTAGCTGAAATCCTCTGTAAAATCCCTGTAATTTTACTTGAAGCACATGAGGAATGTTCTCGTGCCTGACAGCATCAGTCACACAGGAGGAAGCTGCCCTGCCACATTGCTCATCGGGGCAAATGAGTACGACTCATCTGAGTTGGAAGAATCATGGCTTTTTCGGAAGCCTAAAGATCACGTGGTCTATCAAAACAGTATAATGAAGTCACTAAAAATAGGTTTGAAAGCGTTGATATCCTCTGGAGGAAATGAATTATCAAATTGGATGAGGGCAGGGACTCAGATCTGAGTGTCTCTGGTGACGGCACGGAGCCGTGTAGGAAGGTGGAACCACGAAGGCTGGCTGAAAGGAAACCTTCCCTTGCACGTCCCTCAGCGTTGTGGTGACAGACTGTCGTGACAGTGCTGGAGCCGTGGCGTGCAGGAGGGTTTCTTCAGAGAAACCGCTTAGAGATGTAATGCAGCTAATAGGCCTGGGGGAAAAAACGTGATCGAAAGTGAAACATGCCATACCAAAGTATGTTTTTATTCCCCCCACACACACTTTTTTCTTTTTTTTAAAATGTTGTTATATTTAGAACTGTTTCAAACTTGACCTGCCACTTTCTCCAAGGAAGCATTGAAAAAGCTGTCTGAAGAGAATTGTTGTTTATCGCTGTGAAATAAGGGTAGCTCCCAGCCCATCTGCCTCTTTGAGGGATGAGGGTGATATTTGCTTGTATAAACTGCTAAAGGACAGCAGCGCGGGAGTGATCGCTTGGCTCCTGCCACCAGCAGACAGTGCAGTCACTTTTTACCCTCTTGACACTTTACTGTAGTTTAACCTTATAAAATGTTGAATTAATTGACTCTGCATTCTGTTTTTCAATTGCAAGTCAACCTTTTTGGGCTGCTCTACATCCAGCTTTTGTGCCTGATTTTGCTAAATCATGTCCTCTAATGAAGTCATAGTTACTACTTAAGTTTTCTCTCACTAGTGATGTGGTCATTTTGTTGGATCCATGTCCTCGCTTTTGTTCTTTGTGGACAGTATTAAAGTACTGCACTATAGTTTGTTGCATTAAACCCTTGTGCTTGTTCTGTGGAAAGTGCCCGAGATTTTGGGCACTTCAGGCACAAGTGCCCAAGTGCTGATTTAGAATCTGTTTAATTTTACCCATCCTTCTTTTCCTTCCCACATCAGTTTTCCCCATTCCTCCCACTTTGATGTCGTTGGTATGAATTTATGCAAAAACAATAATGCAAACATGATGTTTTGAAACCCCTCTAAGCTCCCTGGTGTGTTCTGTTTTCTTTCTTTTTATCGAAAAAGCCCTTGGTATGCAGGGAACAAATTCATTCCGTGCAAGTGCGTTGTCTGGACTTGTCAGCAGACAGTGGCCCGGCACCAGCGTATCCCAGCTCGGAGAGCGCCTGGAATTCGCTTCAAAACTCCCAGAGCTCAAACTTTCCCAATCATGTCATTTTAAGTCCTGTTTTAATTTATTTTGTTTTATGTCATTTTAAAGCGCTTCGCTACGCGTGTGCGGGGGGACGTGCCTGAAGCAGCCCTGCACTGTGGACGTCTTTGCCAGGGCTGCTAGGTAGCAGTGTCCTGCGGGGACAGAGCACTTGTCTGCAGAGGTCATTCCGTCTGTGGCACTCGACCAAACTGGAGGGGATTTGGGGAAGGGAACAGCTGTGAAGTGGAGAGCAGACTCCTTTTCCTCAAAGCTCATTTCACGTTGGATGTTTTCTAATCCAAACCGCTCCATGCTGAGGGAAGGCCGAGGTGGGATGCTGACCTGCACTGGCAATTCCCTGAGCCAGGCCCCATCCAGACTGTCACATATGTGATCATCTGCCATTTTGCTGCTAAAATTAAGCATAGGGAAGCACCCCAGGCAAGATCTGAGCTCTCTGGACGTCGCCTGCTGAGCAGCCTTTTGCAAAACAAACTTGCGTGGGAGGTAAATGAAAGGCTTTTGCCCTGAGACCCTTGGAGTTTGTCTTGGCACACAGTTTTGCAGCTACATCTGACTTCTGACCGTCACCTTGTAAGTTTTCATGTTTTTCCCAGGATTTCAAATCTAGCCCTTTCTGAATGACGTTACCTCCTCGCCTATATCCAACCCAGGGGTCCAGTTCACTTACACAAACCCTTCAGCAGCTCCCATCAGGAAATCCGCCCCAGGGTGCCCCACTATTCCCACACGTGGGAAGTCGCCTTTGCAGCTCCCTCTCCAAGAGAGATGGGAGATGCTGGGAGACGATGGGAGATGCGCTCCAGCCAGGGAGGTGCGTTGCCGAGCCTCTCCCGTTGGGTTTGGATGCAGCCTGTCCCAGAACCTCTCCCTTTGGGTTGGTATGTAAAGCTGGCAATACCTTGATGCGCTAAGCAGAGCAAGTTCTGCCTGTGCCCCCCTGAGCAGTACGGCTGCCAGCTGGAGCTGTCGTGGCACTGGCCACGCTCTCCTGCCCTGGTGCGACAGCAGGTGCGGGTGCAGGTGCCTCCAAATCCCGTGATCAAAGAGGGTGGTTGTTCAGAAATAACTCTGCTTATCGTTCCTAACGGATCACCTGGTGCTTGCTTTGCGAAGCACTGGTCCATGCTATATACTGGGGAGACACTGGCTCCGTAGGCAGATTCCAGGCAGGAAAAAACACAGTGAGAAATGGGTTCTTGGCTGTGAAACCTTCTCCTGGCTATGTTAGAAATAAAAGCTTAGAATACTCTTTATGTGTCTTTTCTAGAGCTGGAGGAGAAAGCTGTCTTGCTGAAAAACATCAGATTAATCCTCTTTTCACAGTGGCCTAGCAGTGGCCACTAATCTTTTCTGTTATTTACAGCCAGATGGAAGATGCCCATCCCGTACTTTTGTCCATAGCTGAATAAAAAAACCTTTCCTCGGATTGCTGTGTTATTAACTAGTCTCTGACCGCTGTGAGTTTGCCCTCTGCATGAAAAAGTCCACTTTTAGTCCACTTAAATGTCTGGTCTGTGTACATTGTGGCCATACGTCTTCTGCACGTCCACAGCAGTGAATGTGCTGCTATACTCACCTAGGCCTATGGCTTTCCTGCATCAAATAGTGATTTGTATTGCATCAACCTGCTGCAGAAATGAGCTCCTCACTGTGAAATGGATGCTTCCTATCGTTCCTTGCTACCAACTAGTATCCCGTCCTTACTGCTTCTGTTCCTGAAACTCCTATCTTGGAGTTAAAACATGGAGCTCTGACTCAGGCAAAATTTCTTGTTGTTGTTATGATTTATTAATGATAATAAAATAATAACACATCATTATTTATGTATTGGCTAATTTGTGTTTAGAGCATGACTGTGAATGTGCAAGTCTCTTAAATGCAAAATACGAAAACTTATGGGCTCTGTAAAGCTTTATAATGTGAATAAAATGGTACACGGTCTCTTAAAGAATACAGGGAAAGAGATGAGACAGGAAGATGAAAGTAGACTCTTCAGTGAAAGAAAGTAAGAATAATTGTCTTTAATCTTAACTTTGTAGAGAAAGACCTTAAAATGTGTTACTTGGAAGCAGGAATCTTAAAATATAACTCACTTGAAAGTTTCTCCATTTTTAATATATGGGAGGTTATATTAAAAAACTTAGGGAATATGGAGAATATCTGCTTGTTCTCTTCATAATCTTTACTCATTTGAGGAAGAAGGTGCTTTGGCTCATACCTCTATCGCTACGTTTATGCAGGGTCATAGAGAGAGAAGTCTAATTAACAGTACCAGGGTCAGAGTTGTCTGTATCATCTTATTGTCATTCATCTAGCATTTCTGTAATTACATTGGGAGCTCCATATCTGCCATCCTCAAAGGATACAAATAATAGTGCATAATTTATTTGTTTTTCTCCACTGTTTTTTTTTTTTTTTCCAAACATTTTTCATTTAGGGAAAAGATTTGCTCTCATAGTTCTCCATATATATATATTTTTTTTTAACCAGTGTCAGCTTGTTTTACACCCCTGGTTTCCAGTGAGCTCTGATATTGTAGTTCTGATATTGATTTGTTTGTGGGTAAAAAATGATGGTTACATTTTTATTTGGTGCTTAATACCCTGAAAGAACTTAGCCTTATTGTAGTTCCTGTAGTTCACTGTTTTTCGCAGTAGGTACTCGATGTGTGAGTTCCCAAAGTCACTAGTTCACTATTTTCTTTCATCATCACTCATTGCTATTAGGTCTCCTTTCACCACCTCTTTCTGAACCCACAAAGTGGCTAATGGTATATCTTTTTTTTTTTTTTTTTTTTAAAGAAAATATTAGCTTTCAGTGAGTAGCTTTCTCAAATGTAAAACCTTTGAGAAATGTATTGCATAGTGCATGACCCAAGAATATCTTTTACCCCAGTATTTCATATGGACACTTTGGCTGGACCTCACCGACCTAAAAAGAAATTGATGCACTACTAGGCCTGAGTCTCTTGCCTCATTATTGTAGTTTACTCGCCATTCTCTGGACAATTTGGGACTTCTGGTCCCTAGTTTCCAGCCCATAATCACTGCATAGCAGGTATCTGTCATGATACTTAGCAGTTGATGCTCTCCTCTAGATACCCATGTGCTAAATCCCATCAACGCTGGGAACACAGTGACGGAGAGAGAACAGGCTTCTTCATCTTGATGCTCCAACTTTTATTCACACAGCTGCTGGTTGCTTTAAAAAAAAAAAAAGTATGAATAAATAACACAGTCAAATATATCATAGTAACTTTGTACACTGTATATCTCTGTGGCATTAGCAGAATTCTACCAGCCAACGATTTGGTCCAGTGAGCCGTGGTATGTTTTCCTAAATAACCTATTCAAAATCTACTTCCAGTAAATGAAAAACCTGAAAACTAACTTCAGTGCCAGATGTGGCATCACTGTGGCTACTCTTTGTGAGGAGCCCGGTTATACTTTCCATGACTTCTGAGAACTGACGGGTGAAGCTGGCATTCAGTCTCCCTGGCAAAATCCTGGGTGTCGTTGCTCATATGCCTCCTCCAAGAGAAGCAACATCAAAGTTCTGCAATGTCACCTCCACTTGTCACCCGTTGGGGAGGGAAGTAATTATGCTTGGAAGTTAGACCAAGATAGGATTCCCTGAAGCATAATTTAGTCCCAAGTTGTTGCCAGGAATGTGACAGGGAAATGGTGAGCATTGGCTGATACACCAATTTTTAATTCTGTTTAGGATTTCCTCTAATCTTGTGAAGCAAATGGCTTTTTGCCATTCATTCCCGCTTTTTGATACCCTGGGAATTCTTCTGTGTTTCATTCTTATCATCTTATTTGCAGCACTAGCACTGGCTAGCAAAGATGCCCTCGCCAGGATTGCTCCATCCAGCTATCCAGATACATCCCTCTGTTGCTCACGGGGAGCTGGGCTTCGGCTCACAAGAGCATCAAAGCGCACGCACGAGCCCAATCTCTGCTAGCATGTGGCTGGAGTGTGGGTTTATTAGTTTTAAATATGGGCTTAAACTCCTCTGACACCAACAAGACATAAACACATGCTGAAATGCCTTGCTAAATCAGAGCAGGCTGCTGAAGCGGGTCCTGTTTACAGGCTGTTGGAACAGAATGTGCCTGGCTATTGAGCATCACAGAGGAGGATGTGTGCAGGCATAAATCCATCTGCAAAATTTGGAGGATGATTAAACATTGTCTTCCCATAATGAGCCAGCCTTGTACTTAATGATGATGGTGGTGAAAACAAACCTAACAGACCATTTCATCTAGTAATTTGGTATAGCTGGTTGGAATTGGTTTTATGACCCTGTCATGTCTTTCAAAAAGAAAAAAAAAAAAAAAAAAAAAGTCTCCCAAATGCAAATTTAGAAATGAAAAATGTGTAAGTATAACTGATGCAAGGAGAAACTGGTGACAAAAAGTTTTGAGAGGATATGGGTTCTGCAATGGAATTCAAAGAGGAAACATAGCATATGGCACCTGATACACATTTTATGTTATGGGTTATTCAGAGGCACATATGTTTTCTCTTTGTGAGAGAAAGCTGGTGGGTGTCTTTTCTGAACTTTAGGGTTTTTATTATTATGCCTAATTATGCTATTTATCCGATGACCTAATCAAACCTAAAAAGTAAATCAAGCTAAGCTAGTCGTACCTCTGAATTTTAGCAAAGTCATAAAATGCATTACTCTGTCCTTGAATTTAATCATTCCTAATTGCAGTTGTTCCCCCAAATAATTGCATTGTTGATTTATTTTTATAGCCTGAAGTTTTGTTCTGAGTCAGTTTCACCTCTTGCTTTTGATGTTGAAGGATGCTTACCACTGAATTATAAAAGCTTTTCTATGCTACAGGGCAGTCATTCTACAGCGTCTGTGATGCAACCCTGAGATTTCAGTGAGATTATAGAACAGGCTAACTTGATTTAGTATGTTTGAATGCTAACATACTGGAATTTCTGGGATTTATTTATTTGTTTGAATACTGGGGGGGGGAAGAATGTGTTATATAACATTTTCTGTATATATTCGATAACCAAACTTGCCCAGGTGGCACCGTTCATGAAACCTGAAAGTAGCCTTGAATAGAAGCGTTTTTATAAGTATCTGTTGTTTTCACAGATCATAGCTACATGTGGCACTGATTTAAGATTTTATAAAAGTATTCATTTATTATTCAATATTTTGAGCATATTTCTAAAGCTCCTATCAGTGCTCTGATTTACTTTCTTGAGTTATTTCATGATATCCAGTAACCATTTTATTTTCCCTTTTATGAGACTCTTAGACTCTGTTATAAGATAGTCAAGTATTTCTGCCCTCTTCAGAAGCAGCTGCCTCCCTTTTCTGGGCCTGGGGCTTGGATATCATTTAGAAATTCTCTCAACTATATGATCTAAATATTTTAACCAGTTACCCAGCTTAGACCTGTGTAGTGAGCCCCCAGTTTTTACAACAGGGCATCGCAAGCATTAGCCAGGGGGAACTCAATCGCTTTCCTAAGAAAACCTTTTCCATGCATTTTCCAGGTCTCCCAAAGTTGCCCCTGTAGTTTCTCAGGGAATGGATTTCTATCTGCATGATTTACCAAATGCAAAGCAGCAAAAGGAAAGGTCTCAGCAGGCAAATCCATTCCAGAAAAAACCTGGCCTGCTGTCCCTCCACGTCACCTGCACAGATAGGAAAGATTAAACGGGCCAGTATGTGTCCCTCTCACTCAGGTGTGAGCAAGTGACGTTTCCCCAGCGTATCTATTCATAGAGAAGGGAACTGTATACTTTTGTCTCTCGGTCTTTTGGGGCACACGAGGAGTATTGATTGAGGGAAGTTACTCAGACTGGTTTCAATTGCTGGGGCCCTGTTCAGTACTATTATATAGTGTGTGTGTATATATATATATATATATATATATATATATGTAAACCTTCTGCAATGGAAAAGGTGAAGTAGCCACTTCTGAATTATTTAAAGTGCTGCATTGCTATTGGGCT
The DNA here is from genome assembly GCA_013398735.1 of Nothocercus julius. Taxonomy (NCBI): domain Eukaryota; kingdom Metazoa; phylum Chordata; class Aves; order Tinamiformes; family Tinamidae; genus Nothocercus; species Nothocercus julius. The sequence goes on from VZSV01000016.1 coordinate 2,479,962, forward strand.
TCATAAGAAACCTTGTGAGTAACTATAGATGTCCAGAGCTTGACTGGAAAAGCATCGAGTCCAAGGTAATACAGCACAACAGGGCATTCCTTTAAATCAATGGCAAGTACTTGTTCTGCTGCAATATCAGTTCTTCATAATACTTGCACCAGTAATTTTACATGACCTCTGTCAGTTCTGTTTAAATTTATGGTGACCATACAGCTATTTCATGTTTAATCACTTGCAAGAATAATAGTGGCTTTCAGAGAGTGGAAGAATATTGAATACTTATTGAATTAAATTTCATCAGTTTCTATGTCTTTATGGAATTTATCTTTCTTCACTTCTGTCTACCTAAGGAAGTATGGCTTTCTGATCACCGAATATTTTTGTGTGATTTTAAGGAATGATATTTTCCTGGCTGATGCACTACTTCTTGCTCTTTAAATTACTATTATTGGGGGAGGGGGGGGGTTATAACAAATGTATTTTTTTCTTTCTAGTGCATAACTTTGGAAAAATTCTATGTCTTATCTAGTGTAAAGAGAATAATAATATGAACCATAGAATCTAAAAAGAAACTTTATGCCTTCACCATGCATAGCCAAGACCCAGGCCCCAATCCTGCAATACTTTACGAGCATGTATAAACGTTAATCCAAGTGGTGGGGGAAAAAAACTGCGCTGTGTGGAGATTTCTGCAAACCTGTGTAGTTCAAGAAAGCACAAAGCCCCAGGTATTAATATGAATAAGAACAAAAATATTTAAGTTCAGCTTTGACCTAACATTTCTGGGCAATGGAGTTCAAGGTGCAATGTTTCTCAGTTCTGGCTAATTGTTATTCCTGAAAGCTACTTTTAATTTGGAAGGAGAAAACAAAAGGATTGGGGATTCAAGTCTGAACAAAAACATCTCTGGAACATAAGGTTTTCCAGAGATCAGGGCAGCTTAGAATGGCTAGAATTGATCAGGAACATTGAAACTACAGAACCTGAGTCACAGAAGTTGGCCATCATTTCTGATTTTCTTCCCAGATTGTTTTATGCCCTGATTTTTAATCCAGCATTTCAGAAGATGTTGACAGTATTCACCTTGCAACTGATATTAGTGCTGCCCTTGATAAGATTTTTTCATCTGGAGTTGCTCCGGATATTTTGACGTATCCCTAATCAGAAATAAATTTGAGTAACTGTTAATCTGCCAGGCAGCTATAGGTCTGGCTATCAGCCATTCATTTCATTCTTACTCGGAAGTATTTACTATTCAGTCTTGTAGCCAAGCGATCCTAAGTACTTCATTTATTTTTCAGTGTTTCTTTGCATATTCAGTTATAGGATGACAAGACCAGCAGAATGGAGTGGGGGGTAATGTTAATAAATATTATCATAATGTCACAAGCAGAGAGAACATGGTAGAGCTGTAAGGCAGTTGTATAAGATCTGGAATCCAAGGCAGGTTGGCTTAGGCCTTTTAGCATTGCATTCAATCTTTTTTTCATTAACTCAAGAGTTTTCAGTTGTTAGTATGAAAAAAACTAAAGCTACCACTTCTTACAGTCCTTAGGAAGAGCTGGCATTTGGGTTTAGGCAGGCTGAGAAGCTAGAAGGAAAATAAGGGATTTTGCAGTTGCATTCGTCAGTTAGATTGCAGAAGGCTGCAAAACACGAGCAGGGAGTGTTGACATCCTTTGTAAAGGAGCTGGAGGTGCACTGGCCAAAAGTGTGCTCTAAACATGGAAAGCACCTTCGCTGTATGACTGATTCCCAAATGCAGAAGCTACTAAGAGATTACATCTCTCTTTCCTAGGATTCAATCTGCTTCAGACTTCAATCTGCTTCAGTCTTTGCATCTTCTAACATCATGTTTTAAAGTCAAATCTCTTGTGCGGGTCTCTCATCACTGTATATTATCATTATAAAGTATTTTAATTTATATCCTCACTTTTAATGTTATACAAAAATAAAATGGCGTTTCTTGTACATATTTCCAGCAACCTACTTTAAGTTATCTTTTCTCCTCCAAAAGCTCAGTGCATGAAACTCATTTTAGAGCCCCTGGTATTCAATGCCAAATAGATGAGAGAAATGTCAGCAGTAACTGGGAATGTGCATTTCCTCAGTGTGATCTCAGCGGAGATCTCATCCGGAGGTTTACAGCTCGGGGCTCTAAAATGTCAGATGATGACATGAGGAAGGAGAGGCCAGTAAGGTTGTGATATGAATGGACAAAGGCACATTTAGGCATTCGTTGGCCTTGGAGCTGTGTTCCCAATGGGAAATTAAAATTTGCTTTCCTACTTGCTGAAGAATATATGATGTGGGATTCTAATGTTGCTTCCTCACTTTGTTTTAATTGAGATATATCTGGAGGCAGATGCAGAGATTAAACCCAGCTGAGACACATAGAGGGCACTGAAGGGGACCTTGACCAGCTTCCTCCCCTGCCACATGCTCCCAGGATAAACTGAAAACGTGCCGCACCGTCATCCTTTCCGAAAGGCCAACACGAGCCCCATCATGTGCGGGCATGAGAGAGCAGGCATGTTACTACGCTTGCGTGCTTCAAATCAGTAGACTGTATAAAGAATGAATGACTGTACCAGGATCACTAGAACCCATCTCATTTCATTGCATACGTAGATAGAGCATTAAGGTCAAATCTTCTGCATGGAAATAATCTGAGGATTTGAGTAAGTATCATATTCTTTTAGTCTCTGCAATTTGAAAGAACAAATAAAAAAGCAACTAAAGGGATTACAAATAAATCACATTGGCCTCTTTGTTCTAAAGCTTTATGTGCTTGATTTGTGTTAGTATTGAAAACTGCAGAAACAATTCCTGCATTTACCTGCCAAACTGTTTGACTTGACTAGATCAATGAATAGAGTTGATTAATTGTGAGAGCCGATGAGTTTCGCATACGTCACATTTTACTTCCTTTTTTTTTGAATCTATCCTATGGATAAAAGCGGATTTTGTAAATCCTACACGGAGATTAATCATGTGTTGTGTTCAAAGACAAAACAGAGCCCTGAAATTACAGTTTCAGGGAGGAAACTATTCTATATTTATTCATTAAATCCTATGGTATCATATAATAGAAATAGTCCATAGTTAAATAAAGCTGTATATTTTCATCAGCCTTATTTGAAAAGTTGACACAAGGTGTCTGTATCACCAGGAAGATGTGTTTGAATCAAAAAGAATTTCCATCTAATAACTTGTTGATGGAGCCTTTGGAAATCTGGACAGAAAAGCACACTACGCCTAAGGATGAAATCACAAAATCCCTCACAAAATAAGCAAATAATACAGATATGATATTTACACATGGAACTGTTTAGAGTCATGATATTTTGAGGACAGCTTTCTTCCCCCCTCCCCCCCCCCGCCAAAGCCTTTTTCCTCCTGTTTTCCTTTATCTTTTTGCTCAGGGAACCATGCCTCCATCCTGAGAAATGGAGACCTTTTTTTCTATTCATATCATTCTCCTCCCAACCTTCCTTCTTATCCATATTCTCTACCATTATATTGATACAATCCTCCCCTCAGTCTTGTCACCGTTCCAAGTGCAGCATTTGATTTTTTTTTCACATTAAAATGATTTTGCAGTAGATGCGATTTTTCCACTCAGTGTCGTGACCATTCTTTGCTGTTCAATAAACAGTTATGAAACAAAATACGAACGGCCACTGAAAGGCATGCTTTGGCTTTTTGGTGCATGCATTGGCTTTTTGAAATAGTTGTGTCTTCCATTTCATATGAACACATTTCATTCACTTAAAAACAAACACACTGATATGGTCAAGTGAAGACATACTCCGTGGTCAGAGATCACTTTTATATACATAATAAGCCTGCGTACATCCAACCACACACAGAGACATGTTAAATCAGTATCAGTCTTCATAAAGCTCTAAAAAGCTACAAGCTAATACAGTGCTAGATAAAACCCAACAGCACTCTGACTATTAATACATATACATTTTCAGAATGCAATACAACTCGTCAAAAGGAAAATTACCGTGACTGAGATATAAAGAGACTTTGACCAGCTTTCAGTTTGTACCTGTTTAGCATCTGCAGACAGGTTTAGCATCTTCAGGAATACATCCTACTCCACGTAACTGACTGCGTAATTTACGGAGAAGTAAACAACTGTAGAAAGAGGGGTAAGAGCAAGGAATTGGGGCCCTCGTTATTAGCACTTGCCTCCAGCAGGGCAACTATTTCTGCCTCCTCTTTCCCATTTGATGAGACTGTTTTAATTAAACTCAGTCATGTTGGTAACAGTTTAACTTGTTCATTTGATCTGAAGTTAACATAGAGAAGGAAACTGCATTCCTAACCAAAACATTTCCAAAATCTAAACAGGAAGTAAATAAAGGGAAAGATTAAAGGATTAAAAGCAATACAATTAAAGACTAAAATACGATGTGTTTGTTCTGATGCTTGTCACTTATCTCTGGCTAAAAGCATTTATGATAAGTTATTTAAACTCATTCTGTTCTGTTTCCTTATAGTCTTGGAAACACTAAGGAGAACAAAGCAAAACTAAAATAGAGTATTTCCCAGGCAAGAAAAAGATCTGTGTAGATTGAAAAGGTCTTAGTCAAATTAGTCTTGCTAAGAAATTATGGTACATCTCAAAGCTTGAAATATTCTTGTCACTTTCTGAGCAGGAAAAAAAAGAACAGGAGCAACTCATTTTCTCTGTAATGGGTCTTTTTAGTGCATAACTTCCTGATGAATGCTTTTCCTCACATCCTTTCTCCAGGTGTAATTATCTTTCAAGTACATGTTGAACTTTCATTTTCCCATTTCTTCCTGTTGCTTCAGCTCTTTGTTGAAGAGCTACTCTCTATCTTGACAAGATGGTAAGGCCTCAAACTTTCATTTGAGGATCACTGCAAGTTTCATATTCATTTTACGTAAGTAGTTAGATTAAATAGGAGGACCCGGAAACAGAGGTGAAACTCAATCTCCAAGTACGATATTATTTCTGTAGGAGTTACACAGAGCTCATGTTGAAGCCTAGAATAGATCTGTCCCAGAAAAGACTTTAAGACTCAATATTTATGTAATATGTGTGCTAGCTCATGGCAAGAGATGAATAACAACAATAATAATTATGATTATGATTATTAATAATAATTATTATTATTATCTTTGCTTCCAGAAAGCAAAATAAGATATTTACCTTATGAATGAAAAAGAAACCAGAGTGAGCTGTTTGAGAGCCCAAAAGCCCTAATGGCTGACATATTTGATTATATTTCAGATAAATATATTACTCAAGGCTGTCTGTGAAGGGCAGAAGCAGATTACAGTTCATCCGCTCCTAACAGAATTAAAGAAAGGAAGAATCTTGCAGACATTTCAGTCCTTAGCAGCCTGTCCCTTGCTGTCCTCTGCCCCAGGTCCTTGGTGGGCACCCCTCATGCCCACAAGCTAGATGCCTTCCTGAGGACTGGCCACCAAGCAGCCCATGGCCGTGGAGCTCGGTTGGGGCCCCTTGTGCCCAGAGTAGCACAACGAGTGAACACAGCACAACGAAGGAGCGTGGCCAGGAAGCCTCCCGCTGCATCAAACCGTCAGAAATGAGCTGCTGCTGCGAGCGTGCAGCCTGCTTGGGGTACCCTGTGCCGTGCTGCTGCGTGGGCTGTGGCGCCGGCGAAGCGGAGCCGATCTCTGCAGCGTGCATCCGGTATTTGTGCAGGCTTGACCCTGGCCTTTTGTTCTGAGTCTCTTCTCTTCAATTCTAAACAATAGAATAAAAGAGAAGGAGCTAGTATTACACAGCAGCGGCCGATGGACAAATAAGCAAGGTCAATATGAAATACACTGATAGAAACTTGGGGGTGTTATATGTCATGGCGACACTCCTCTATAGGACTGCTCGGTGGTGCAGAGAGATGCTTCGTATCATTAACATTTACGGACTTATTATGGAGGATCTTTATTCCTGGGCCACCCTGAGTCATAGGTATTAGTAAAGGGAGTGTTTGCTTGCTTCATTATTAAAGCAAACAAGATTTTTTTTCCATCCAGAGGCAGTTCCGTAATCTTTTTTATACAGATGCATGCAGGTGAGTATGGGTACATAGATGTATACCCACAGAGATGTAATATTAAACAGATAACATAGATGTGGTATATAATGCTTTTTAAAATAAGTGCAATATTTGCTTTGCAATTGTATACCTAATACCTATGCATAACGTAATCATATTGGCAGTTCTTCCACATCTACAAGGAGGTAAACCACTGCAAGGTTAAAAAGTGTCTAAAGTATAACCAGAGAAGTTGCACCAAGTACTGCCCGGAGGCTGCGTGTGCGTAACTGTCCTGAAGAAGCAATTCAAGGAACAACACTAACAAGTGCTGTTCAGATGTTCACAAAGGCAAACAGGAGTTTTTGTGGTGGGAACCACTGGCAATCAGCTAGAAGAAGAAAGGGTGTTGCTCAAATGGCCTGACACCTTCGTGCCATCTGCAGAGGAAGGCAACGGTTTCCCTAGGTCGCTGCAGGCCCGTGGAGGATGGGCTGGGGCCCACAGCTGGAGCCCACAGCTGGAGCTGGCAGCCAGCTGCTGCTCCCAGAGCAAATAGTTTGGATGGGGAAAAAAAAAAAAAAAGTGGGGCCAGATTCCTTCTTGCTGTCGAGTCACATACACAGAGGGAATTTCTGTATCAAACATCAGTCTGACATTTTGTCACTGAAGTCAGGAGAGGGGATATCCTTAAGCCCTCCTGCCCACAGAGTCTACCTGAGGCTGACAGTAGAGAGGCTAAGAATTACCATGGAGGCTCTTGCAGCAAGTTCTCGTATCAAAGCAGATGCCTCAGTGTCAGTTAAGAGATTTTTAAAAGATGCTGATGGGAAGAGCAGCACACTTTGTTCCCTTCCTGAGGTCACTGCATGGAGCTGTCCACCAAATCTGCATGCTGCATGTGTTGCTCTCTGCTGACTTTGAAGTTCTTGAAAAAGATGGACCAAAAAGGAATTTAGAAAAAATATTCACAGCCATGCCCCCCGCCTGCATAATAGCTATCCGGAAGAGGTGACTTCTGTCTATGCTTTTTCCTCTTGACAGTAATGGAAATATTATGCCTGCCTAAAAACATTTCCTGGCCAGGAAGCTCATGACTGTACAGTACCATCTATAGGTGACTGTGTTTGTCCAAAAAGAGCATCATGATCACCACAAAAGACATGTTCAGAGCCGAGTTCCTTGGCCTAACGTCAGGTAGACCTGTGCTCCTGGTTCTTCAACACACAGGCTGGGACCTGGCATTTCGTGGGTTAGTGCCAATCATTCCACCCACTGCTTCTTTCTTGTCTTCATAAATCGGACTTTTGAACAGGGTCTCTCTCTTGGTTTCCATCTAAATCATGCTCAGAACAGTGAAGCCCTGTTCATGCACACAAATAGGAAAGGTATCTCAGCCTCAGCTATTATAAACAGAGAATAATTTAGCTTGTGCTGCTAATCACATAAAAAACAGGGAAACTTGCTGTTTTCCAGAGGGATGAGAGGAAGTGGTTTGCTGCAGTCATTGCTTTGCCTTGTTCCCTGCCTCTCTTAGAAACCACATGTTCTGGCTCTTTCCAAGACAGAGACGCTAAAGAGAGGAATTAAGAGGTGTCTATTGAGTAAACAGCTGTCGTTTGGCTTTGAGACCAGGGACTGGTATCTGGCCGTCTTTTATTTAGCAGTATAGATAACCTGTGAACATAACCTTCAGCTTTGGCATATTCCATTTGCCCAGTATCTGGTATTTAAGAATATTCAGTTCTTTCCTCCAGGGAGGTATTTTAATCCCTAACTGACGGACAATGCCCCCAGTTTCCATGTCACTGGCAATTTTCATTAGCATACCACTATGTTTCATGCCACACATTAATAATAATTTTACAAGATGTCTTGTTTTCTCTCTCACTCCTTTTTTTTTCTTTTTTTTTTTTTTTTTTTTGTATTTTATGGACATATTGCTTACAAACATTTTGGCAGTGTTAGTGCAACATATGTTTTTGCATGAATAATTTAGTGATTGTACTAGTGGTGGTAAATCACTAGCATCCTGTGTATGTCTGAATATGCTGAATATACTAGGTGCTGATTAGTATGGATAAACTTGGTTAGAAAATAGCACTGTGAAAGTCAGCTTAATACAGGAAATATTTTACATGCAAGATGTGTTCCGTGTTCATATTAAAAAAAGAGATTATACTGCTTATTTTTGAATGATTTCTTGTAAATTGTTGTTCCTGCACAACAGCATAGCAAAACAGGATTTAAATTCAAGAGCTGTACAAATAGAAAATTTGCCAAAACATAGATTTGTACAGCCCCAAATTTACACGGACGCAAATCAGATTTTCTCAGAAGTTTCAGCTGCAAACACGTTTAGGACGTTGAGGCCCATGCATATCTTGACAGAGAAACAGATAAGGTCCATCGTTGCTTTTTCAGATTCCAGTGATTGATGTAGTCAAGCAAACATGAGGAGAACAAGATTCAGATGCTCCTGCTGCCTACCCTGATTTGAACTATAGTTCTCTCACCTCAGCAGAGAGTCTTACCATTGGGGAAACAATATCCCGATATGTGTTTCCCTTGATATTTACATCTCTGAAACATATTTTTATTAATACTAAAACATCAACTGTCAAGAGAGAGAAATGCATAGCATGATGACTGGATCATTTTGCAGGCGATGCAAATTCAACTCCCTTTAGGCAGAGCTGGGATTGAGTTCCAGTTCCCTGAATTATCCTCATCATCTACTGCTCTGCAAATAGGAAGCAGCGGCATAGGTACCACTAACCCTGAACTCCCTTTTGCTCCTTGCGTATGTGCCAAAAAATGGAACATTTTGCTGCAGGCCGAAGAGATGTTCTGATGCAAAAATAGTCTGATAAACAAATTGTTTTGTTCTATTTTGCAGGACAAAATGGAAAAAAGATATTGTTCAGTTTGTTCTAATTGGAAGAAAAAACGTTCTTTTTTTTTTTTTTTTTTTATTAGCACTCTTTTTCTTTGTTTATATCATTGCTTTTAGAGGGACAGCAAAGTCTAGCATATGTTTTCGTTTTTAACTTGGGGGAACCCTTCTCCCTTTACGCAGTGCGTATCCTGTGAAGCAGAACAGGAGGCTGCCAGCATCACGCTGCTGCTCTCTCCTCCATGTGAGAGGCCAAGCAACGGGTAAAGCGGGTAAAGAAGAGCCTGAGCACGGGGGGAAATAAGTTGTGTGAGGATGGAGCTGATGCAGCATCTCTTCCTTCGAGTGCCAAGAACCGGACTGTGATTCAAAGGGCAATGTGGTTCTGTGCCTGCTTGCGCATCCTGGGATTGCTTTTTCAGAAAGGAGGAAATGGAGGGAATTCTGCTGCCGTCAAAATGCAACTGTTTGGCTTCTCAGATCCACTCCTGTCAGCTTAGGGGCTGTAAAGAGTGTGTGATGCGAGTTACTGCTTTTCACTTCACTTGCTTTCCTAAAGGTCAGCTTTTCCAGAAAGAACTTCGTGCAGGGCTTCTCTTGCTCATCGGACTGTCATTTTATAGCATTTATTGTGAAGCCAAGTTGAAAGGATTTGCTTGTGTGATCAATCTCTTCAACTTCAGTGAAACTACTTATGAAGCAAATACCCTATACTGAGTAGATGGGTCTTGCTTGAAGAGACTATAAGAAGCAAAATGTGCTAATTAAATGTATACAGGAGGCCAGGTTTCACATAAATGTTAAAGTAATTTTATCAGAAAGGCTACTGTTTTGATTGCCTTGTTAAAAGCATGCCAACAGTCTGACATCATATTGCCTTGAAATGTTGTCTTTCTTTTTCCCTTGCTATCTGCCTGCAATTAAAATGACATCCACTTCTATTTAAACCCTAAAAAGACTGTAAAGAAATCGAAAGAGAGAGTGTGCCTTTCCTGCAAAACAAAACAGGCAAGGCAGGAGGACAACTCCGCCACTGCACAGATTCATCTAAAAGGAATTTCCAGGGTGATAAAAGGGGATATATCCATCCCGTTTGATGCTTTTAATTGCAATTCTTATGAATGGTCTGAATCTATCATACCTGAGTTGCAGTGCAGAGCAAGTTATTTTTAGCAGCTTGTAGCCCCAAGCTACTGTTGCTACTCTCCAGTGACATATCCATAGATACACTTTGCATCCTGTGGTTTCACACTCAGTACGTAAATTAAATGCATTACCTGAAACAGCATCTTTAGTAGCAATTAACAAATATTGAACAAGTATTACGTGAAAGGAGCTGTAAGGAAGATAAATGAAGCCAAAGAATTTGCCTCCTCTTGTTTAACGTCTCTGAAGATACGTAAAACTCAGAAAGAAGAGATTCTTTTTTAAAGATGGTATAGAGGAAAGCTCTTTGAGATTTATCTTCTTTTTGCTAAACACACGAGAGGAACCCTGTTATTATTTACTTATTTGTAAAGAAAAAGCAATTTTTGTCATTTGCAAATGAAGGTTAAATACTGTAGAGAAAAAAAGCTGTTCCTGCTTGCTTAGGGGATTTTATGAGCTCCAGCACAAAGCAATTGGTGGAAAAAAATACTCTGTGCTGTAATGAATTAGACAGCTTCTCCGCTACGGAGTGCATTTTCATTAGGGTGAACAATGGGGGCTGCTGGGTGGAATGTGATGTGTAGCTTTACATCCAAGGACAAGCTGCATTTATCCAAAGGCAATTCAGAGGTTTGTAATGGACAGCAGGGCCTTTGTCTTTGGAAAGAGCCTTCCGCGAATAGCTGTATGATTCATAGCCAAATTATAGTTGCTTCCTACTATCATGGCCATTTTAATAGCAAGTTCACAAACGACTGCCTTCAACTGTTAAGTGATGCTAGTGGGCCTTTTTTTTTTTTTTTTTTTTTTTTTTTGCACTTATGAGAATGAGAATGAATAAAGAAATAAGAGTAAGCCAATTTTTTGATCCTTGTAAGGATTCCTTAATAAAAAAAAAAAGTGCAAAGTTCAAGGATAGTGTTTGGAATCACTTATATTATTCTCTGAATAAAGGCATGATAGATGCATCAAAAAATCTGTCTGGTTAAGGCCAAAAATCTTACAGATGTGCAGTTGCTGATAAACAGTTAAGTATTATATTTTGTGTATTATGAAGAATCTATTTGTGTTTTGAAAACCTTTGTTGCAAACCACTGTATACTGTGAACATGGGGACATGCCTCCATAACATGTTTCAGCCTCCATAAAGGAAAGATCTTTCAGGAGAAGCAAAATAAATAATTATAAAGTGATATTCCAAGTAGTGGCAAATGTTAATTCCATGGTAACATGGAAAGCTCCATCTAGACTGAGATTCTTTTATGCTGTGCATGGCACAAACATACAGTTTATAGAAAACATACAGTCTGCCTGAGGTTGGACGATTTCTGTTTAATTAAGCCACTTTTTTTTTTCAGGTTAATTTGACTATTTTCTGGGGGCAGACTAACACTTGACTAATAACTGGCTTAGTAAGTTACTTGTCCAATTTGTGCTTTAATTAAAAGCAAGCTCTGTTTGCCTTGGAATATACAGAGGACATGTGTGATGCTGCAGCCTCGCTGTTTGCTCAGCAGATTGACAGAAGCTTTAGTCTTCTAGTTTACTTAAAGGTAAATGGGATTATTGCTCTCGTATGCCATTAAAAACACACATATTCTAGGAGTGGATGAATTTGAAGTCCAGAAATTTAAGCCTATTTTAGCTCAGGCTTCCAGAGAATATGTTGAAATCTCTTAAATCTCCCTGTTTTTTTCCCGCTGTGATCTACCCTAAAAAGCATAGACTCCACACTCTTCATTCTTATCCTGGACTTGGACACCACCAGGGATTTTTGAGATGGGAAGAATAACATTTAATTTTGGTTTCAGTCAAATGAACACGATGAGAAGCTGTTTGCTCCTTTCTAAACTGCTTGGCAGTAGCCAAGGGCATTCTTACAGCACAAGGACAAGATGAGAAAACCCTACACCCCACTAGAGAGCTGCTGAATTGCTTCGAATGGAGAATTCATTTCAGGCACTGATTCAGCCTAGCACTTCAGCATGTGGTTTTGCAGCAAGTTGGGGCACAAGTACTTTTGTAGCCTAATGCTATGTTTCCACTTTGTGTTGTCCCCTCACTGGGATGAAGTGTCCTCCTGACCTGCTGCAGAACGTGCGCACGGAGGGTCACAGAATTCCACAGTGAATTATGAATTTCTGCACTGCATGGGGGAAGAAAACTGTCTCGAATACTAGTATTGGTACAGTAGTTGCTCTAGAGGATTTGTCAGAGAGAAAACACTGACTTACCGTAGAAGAAGGGAGAAAACCTGGTGGCTGCTGGAGAGCACTGTTGATTCTTCCTATAAGTAAGAATGGTTCAAAAATCATTTATTTGAACTATTCAAACCAGATAAGGTGTCTTATTTTTAAATCATATACAACAGCAGAAGGAGCAACTATCTTTTGACACTAATGTCTCATCAGTGACAACAAGCTGCTTTTCCATACCTACCTCAGCATCCTGGAGGAGGGGAGCACAGTCCAGGCATGGGAATAACCCATGTATATTCACCCCATATCAGGAGTGGCAGTAGGGAGCAAAGATTGGTCTGCCCCATTGGAAAGCGAGTGCACCCACTTTTCCAGCCATCTGTTTTTTTGAGAGTTTGATGGGGCAGTTTTGTCTATTGTTGATTCTGTCCATGTACTGAAATAAGTAATGGTGGCTTCTGCTTTCCAAAGAATTGCAGTTCTGCTTGATGATAAATGATGGGTTATCATTACTGGTAATATAAACAGTCGAGGAGCCTGACAGACAAAAGGTAAATAAAAACAAGTAGCTCATGTTCCTTGATGAAACTGGCACTAATTTAGAATTAATAGGGACATAAGATTGCATTTTCATATCTGGCAAGTAGGCTGTATAACTAGATTTTTTCATTAAGATGCAGATGTAGGGAAAAAAATAGTTCTACATTACTTAAAGTCTGTTTTTTCTTATTTGTTTGTTCTTAGTAGCTCTCTTAGCAGTGCAAGGCTACAGCATTGTCTCGGTCAGCAACAGGGTAAGGTTTGTTTTTAATATGTTTATTAGTAATAGGAAAATAATCAAAAGATTTTTGCAGTCTCCCAGCACAATAGATAAAGAATGCGTGGGATTAGAAAGAAAAGGTGTGCAATTTATCACACACACACACAAAAAAAAAGGTGAAATAGAAAGATGGGGACTTATAAACAGCAACAAAGTCTGCAGGAGAGATATAGCAAGAAAGCAGACACAAGATTGTTTGGAGAGAGTAGGGGCCCAGAGAAGTGTGGGAGTATCTAGCTGCCAGGTTCTACCTGGAAATTTAGGGAAGGAAATTGGGGGCATGTTTTTACCATGGAGGCACAGACATAGGATCATGATAATATTCACCATCTCAGACAAGTGGAAGCTAATGTAGATTCCTGGTCAGGTTTGATGTCTCAGGCTCCCAGTGTATTAGCGGAAGGAGTCCTGCTCCTCATCGCTCTCTGCAGAGCCCGTCCTTAGTCCCTTGTCTATGCAAGAAGACCAATCGACATGAGCTAGTCTGAAGTGCTATGTACTGCATATGTGAACCCACTTCAAAACAGCCAAGATGCTCTGGTCTTACTGCAGTTGATCTGTACATCTGCATCAGTCGTTTGTGATGTTCAACAGCCTGGCCTGTGTCACAGCCAGAACATTGTAAATGCCAGGCAAAGAGATCACACAGCCAATATTACCAAAAACGGTGCCCTTCCTTAGCATGGAAGGATTGGCAGCCAGAGCTTTGAACCAGATTTAGGTACCTGTAGCTAGACGTCATGAGTGCGCCCATCCACACAGTGTCAAGGCCACACCAGTAAACTGAAGTGATCTTGATGCTGCAATCACACAGGTATTCTCTTTGCTCTGTGCGAAGGAAATAATTGCAGATAGTCCCTTGTAACCTTAAACTATACTCTTCTGTAGGGGGTGAGAGCTTTCATAAGCAAGCTGGGAATGCCGGGGGTAGATCTGTAGCTGGTGTGCATTGGCAGTGGTTGTTCCCATTTGGAGCAGTTTAGCCTCCCGTCCTTATTAGGGCTCAGTGTGTGGTATTAGTACAAGTGCACCTCATATGTTGTCTATTATCTGCACACCACAAACTGCATGTTTGGCCAAAAATGTTAGGGCGTCTCACTGGAAAGGGAAAGCTGTTACCCCTTAGCTCCATGCAAAATGTCTCCAGGAACAGATTTCAAACAGAAATATGTCCTTAATAATGCAGACTGGGCTGGACTGCAGCCGCAGGAGAATTTCATCTTGCCAGTTATACAAAGTCCTACTCAGAGCCAAGAAGTTACAAGTATCTGTCTATTGATTTTGGTGAGTCTGGAGCCTCTTCAGTGTAAATTCTGTGCTCTGAGGAGATCTCACAGGGATCAGAGGAACCACGTGGGGACTTGATACCACCTAGCAGGAGCTGAAGCTTCAGGATCCAGCTTCCCACTTAGCTGTTTGTTTGTAGAGGAAAAGCATCCAGTCTCTTAAAATGTCCTATCAAAAGGTGCTCATAATAAAATATATGAAAGTCAAAATAGGGTTGAAATTACCTGTTTTGTCAACAATATTTAGTATGTAGCTTCTTGCACTCTTAATGCAATTTCCACAGCACTCTAGAAATGCCTAGTGCAACTGAAGTGATTATCCTTCAGAGATAAGGGAATCTTTGATTTCAGGCAGTATTTGAATTAAACATCAGATTTTTTTTCAGCTGGCCAAAAAAAAAAAAAAAAAAGCAGTTTTTTTCTTTTTAGGAACAATCTGGTGCTTCTATCTTCAAAGCTGTTATTTACATATCAACAGCTTTGTTCAGTTCCTCTGTTCTTTGGCCAAATGTGAGATTACAATGAAAACCAGAGAAAGGGGTGGCAATTTGACAGCGTCAGATCAAAAGAGACAGAAAAGGAGTAAACAGGACTATTAGGAAAAATAAACAATGATGGTAAAGAGCACAACTTTTTTTCTTTTTTTTTTTTTAGTACTTTGCTTAATTTAATTTCACATTTCTTTGTTAATTGTAAAGATCTTCTCAAAAGCTGGAAAGTATTTTTTCCTCTTTAACCGCTTTGATGCTTTTCCTTTTGGCAAATAATCTGTTCGGTTTCTTTTTCCCTCCCATATGTTGAATGGTAATAAAATAGATATATGTTTTTATGTTTGTATGTGTGTGTATGTGTGGGAACAACTTCTGCCGTGCCTTCTTGTCTTAAAAGCTTTTGTTGTCCCATCATGGCATTTATCTGAATTTTGTGCTCTTTATTGAAGAATGATACCAGCAGACCAAATCTTGCCTAATGGATGTCTCTACTGGGTCTGCACACTAACTTCATTTGTTCTCTTTTCCTTCAAAAAACACAACTTTTGATAATATAAATCTTCTCAAAGACAGAGTAGGAGAAGATAAAAAAAAGCAAAAATGGTTGGAGATCCTGTAGGTCTCCCCTGAGTCCTTACTTCAATTAATAACAGCTTGCCTAGTGAAGTACTAATGAGGTAAAAACTGAATACGTCACAATTTAATAGCAGCCAGTTTGTACCTGAATAAAATTTGGTTCTGTGTTGGTATAGTTTTCAAAATGTTGGACCAGGTTCAAAGATGAATTAACACAAAAGAGAAAATAAACAGAACATGGAAAAGGGGAGGACGCTACCTCAAAGAAGACGATGAAGGAGTATCGTTTAAAATGATACAGCAAGCGGACACCAGAGCATCATGCTACAGGGAAACAAAAATGCCCCTCCAGAGCATCATGCTACTACATCCACAGGGAAACAAAAATGCCCCTTTCCATGTATCTTAAGACACTTAAGGGATTCAGAAGCCACACATGCTAATGAAATGAAGTTAAGAAATTGTGAGAGACAGAAGGCTCTGGCTGATCAATGAAAAAGGGAAGGGAGAGTGACAAAGTGGAGACTGAGGAAGAGAGAATAGAGATGAATGATAAGGTCATTCCTGTATCATAGTCTCGTTTTACCCTTTGACTTTCCTCAAACACTGTCCCCACAGAGACTCCAAAATTAGTTAGGGTTGCTTCTTCTTGATGTAGTCTGCCTAATGCCAGGGTAGGCCGGGCTGTCACAATGTTACCTTGTACTCCTACAGGTGGCACGGTGAACATGGAAACGTTCTAAGGCAAAACTGTTTTTTTCTGGGAAAAATAATGTATTTTAAGGGTCTGTGCACATCTCACTGAGTGCTGGCTGGGGCAGCATGTGAGCTGTTCTCTTCTTCTCGAGGTAACTTTCCAAAACAGTCTTACAGTCCTGTCTCTGGACACAGAACTTGTCCATTGTAATCTTGATCTCTTTTCCTTCCCCCGTGCTTTCTCATTCCCTAGCAGTTGCATAGGAATCAGCATTGCCCAGGTGATTCACTTGTTCTCCTGTGCCTTGTAAAGCTCTTTGCAGAAGAGGGCTGTCACCTTTGGGTCTGCTCTGTGAAGGGGGGCAGAGCCTGAAGGAGAATACAGGCTGTAGGCACAAGGGGTGTTTGTGCTATCGCCCAAGTGCAGCTGTTTCTGAGGCTGGATGCAGCTTGGCAAGAAAAGGCACCGCCACTCTACAGTGTGTCAGGGTGAAAAGTGAATACATTACTCCACTGCAAGGAGAAGTTCATTTGAGCAGAATGCAATTAGTCAAATGGGCCTTGGCCAGTGCACCTGGGCTCGTTCACCTTCAGCAAATCCAAAATCCTAAATAGGAATTCGGGAAAAATGGCCCATGGCACTGCACAGATTCTCAGAACTAATTGCATTGTTTTTTATTTTCATCTTCTTTTTAAAATTAAAATTGCTCTTATCTCTGTCACCTAATGACCAAAGGAAAGTGTCTCTGTGACTTCATCAGAAATCTGTAACAAATCAAAGTGAGTGAGATACCAAGAGAGCAAATCCTTTAATCCTTTTAGGTCAGACATTTCGACACTGAAAAATACAATTGGCCACGTAAGTAGCTGGTGTAAACCAACCAAGAAATATATCAAGTTGATAAGTGTTGAGTTTTACCAGTTAAGGAGCCAGTCTAGTAATCTGAAGCCAATCAAATTGCCAATAAAATCGTGGTTCCCTGTCCTCACAGCTTGGACAGAGACAGAATACTCAGTCCCACAGAGATTAGGCTGGCTACCAAGACTGGAGCAGATTTTTCCATGATGGCTAGAACAGAGGCAGTGGTAGACCTGATGACACATTTGTTGTGTCTGGTAGCACTATAGTAAGGTAATAAATCTTCCTGGGAAGGACCTGGCCATCACCTGGTTTTTGAACATATTCTGCCACAGAACTGTCTCATCTTCACCTACTGGACAAACACAGGCGCCTACAGCTTTGCCTTTGGCTACCCACTATTGATGCTAGAAGGACCTTCTAAATAGATGGGATCTTCTCAACTGTGAAAAGAGTGTTCCTGATTGATAGCTGATAGCGGAGATGCCAGGAAGGCATCTGTGTAAGCCAAGGAATAGTGTCAAGCCATGGCTTTGAAATAGCACCTCTATCACAAGAAGTTCAAGCACTTCTGTGCTGAAGTCTGAGGACAGATTTTCAGAGTCATCATCAGTTACCAGTGGCTTCGGTCAGATGGCTAAGCCTCTGGAAACCCAGAGTTTGAAACCAAGCAGAAGAAATAGCTTGCTCCAGATGTGGCTCTGAATGTGATTGCAGCTCAGCCTGATAAAGGGCAGGGAAGGGCTGAAAATTAGGTGAATTTATGAAATTTTCTTATGATAGTTACAAAACTTAAGGCAGTCATTTATTAGAGGAAGTAGAAGATCTACTATAATCATTTCTAAGGTAAAGTGCAGGACATCAAATAATGCAAAAATCTCACGGCCCTGAAAATCAGTTGAATGCCTTTTTGAGGAAGAAGAGACTGTGTTAGCCAGGGCTGCATTATCTCTAATGCACTCATTTCCTCTATAATTAAAGTCATTAAAGTACAGATATTTGGACATGTACTGGAGCATCAGATTGGATTTTTAGCCTTTTACCAGTTTTCCCTTTATGATCTTTCTTAGGATCAATCTGTAGCAATTGGCTTAGAGGAAAATATCCTGCTGTGTCTAGTCCTCAGCGTAGACCCTCTTAAACTGTGTTCCAGTATTTGCATTGTATTTTCTATTACTGTTCTAAGTGCAAATATCTAGTAAAAAATGGGGAGGCAGAAACAGCGAAGTGAGAAGGAGAGATATCACATTTGCAAGGCAGCTAATACCGGGCTGTAGTAACTTTGTCAGGAAGACGGATTCTAACCTCTGTCTGTGCTCATAAATTTTTTACATTTGCCACATTTCACTAGCAGGTATTAAGGACTTTTTGTAGATGAACCGCATTAGGAATTCCTGATACTGTGCAGCTGTACGTCTTGTCATTGTTTCAAAAATAGGTGTCACAATTATTCAGATTTGGAGGATAATAATAGATGACACCAGTCTTCGTATAGCTCTGTGCTACCTAGATGTGCTTTTGTGGCATAATATAATGAAATGAGACTACAGTCTAGCCCAGAAAACTAGGAAAAATCAATGAACCTGATTCAAACTAATTTGGTAAATTGGATGAATTAATGTATTTCTTGTGGATGATGACAATAAATCAATTCCCATATGGCATGTTGCATTTTCACTGCGATGTTTTTTCTAACACAGGTGGATACCCGTAGCACCAAGCTGGATTCAGGCTGGCCAAAATATGATATCATTCACACTAGTCTGAGCCTGCTAAACTACATTTATATTTTATGGAGCTATTCCACCTTTAAACCTCTGTATCTGAAATACACTGACCCTTCAGATTAGTCCTTCGTTATCCATCTTTGACCTACTTCTGACCTCACAGCAGTTATTCATTATATTTTACTCTATGTATAGTTGTATTAACTTTATTTGCAGGAATTCAAAGTGGAAAAGGTAAGAGAAGAGTTAACATTTTGAGGATGTAGCTTTACTAACATTACAGGTAAAGCTCTGTAATTTTATTAAGGCTTGTCAATATCCTCCCCAATATTTTTAGTAAAATGCATGCATTTACTATTATTTTAAAGCATGGAGGGAGTATTCTATTTGGGAATAATAATACTTGATCTATACTTTGCATAACCAGCATTGCAGGATATGATCTTATATTTTGTATATGAATTAATTATTATTTAACAATTCAAGCTGTTGATGTAACATTATGTCTCCTGCACTGCTGCCCTTCTGAACCACAGCAATTCTGAGTGCTATCGATTCTTTCCTTTTTTAAGGAAGCTTTCAAGCTGTTTGGTTTCAAGGGCAAATTTTGAGCACACCAAAGTTGAAGACTGTTCAAAGAAGTTCAAATGAGACTCTAATTCCAGCAAGTTCCTGTGGAAAACTATGTCTAACATTTAAATTAAACATCTTCATCATGTTCTTATTTAGCACTGCTGTATGTGAGCAGTCCAGCTGATCTGAGCAACCATTTGAAGACCTTTTTATTATTATTTGAGTAATGCAGTGGATTCAAAGTGGTGCTACAAAGTGTCACATAAATATGAGGTAGTCAGTCTTGAACATCTCATGCTGAAAATAAGGCAAATTAGGTTGGTGCCATTTTTCTTGTGACATATTTTGTGTGTAATACTGACTGTTGGAAGACCAAAGCCACAAACTTTGTGTTTATGCTGTGTTTTCAGCTGCCTTAGGTTCAGTCAGTGATAGCTACCGTGCTTTATATCTCAATTTGTCCAGGCTGAACTTAGTACTAGTCTAAACCCCTGCAAGATCCTCTCTGTAGAGCAAAACCATGGGCACCAAATAGCCCTTGTTTGGGGAAAACATGGGTCTGCAGATCCAAATGTTAAACCCTTGGTTCACCGCTGGCATGACTATTCTGTGAGAGAAATAGAGTATTCAGCTCACCACACATCACCAGACGGCTACCGAGGTGAAGCCGAGGTGCTCCAGAAGCGACAGACCGAACCCCGGAGCAGGTGTCTCAAACAGGTGTCCTCTCCATGGGCTGTCAGCACAGCCTGGAGGACGAGCTCTCGCTTCCATCGGCCTCTTCTCCACTGCTGGCGTAGATGGATCCCTCCATCATGACTGCGGCGTCTCCCACGTGGCTGGAGAAAAGAGGGTGGCAGCTGGTAGGAGAATCTGTGAGTCCCATTCCTAGGTGCCGCCACTAGACTGGGCTCCCTGGTCGTTGCATGAGAAGACTTGCTTTTTCTGATGGATTTGCTTTCTGACAAAAATCACAGTACACTGGCAAGACTGTTGTGCATCTCTTATCTATGAAAATTAAGTTACATGTGACTTTTCAGGCTTTACTGTATAGAGCTTGTGCCTCTTGATATGTTCATCGCAATAAAATATACGACAGTCAAATACGGTTCGTGTAAGACACAGGGTAATTAGTTTATGTAACTCACTTTCATACAAACCAAATCAGCTTCCTGCATAAATGTCTAGACAGCACATTAGTGCTTTGTCCAGTCTTCCCAAGGATATATAACCGGGAAAGATAAATGTATGCCTGATTCCTAAACAACTTGTTAGCACTTGCCACACTCCTCGTTTTATTTTTTATTTTGTTAGATAAATCCCAAATGTGTAGGTCCCAAATATTCTCATCTGTCTGTTAACCAAAGGTCATATGAGGTTATATTTCCATAGGCTATGTTGAAATCAATATGTGTTTGTGCAGAACATTGACTTCAGAGAGGTTTCAGAGATCCCTAAGGCCTGTGTAAAATTAAGACCTACTCTATTTCAGAGCATCATTATTTTAAAAATATTACCAGGTAGTTCATGGTAGACCTACTTAAAAAACTGCTTAGTGGGCATGATAAGCTTAGAGTGGACCTACCATTTTATTGTGTAAATGAGCAGGATCACACACTCTTGGCAAAAAACCTTAATTCCAAATAATCAAATTCTTGCTCTAGGCAGCTATCTCGTTCAGGGACAGAGTTAAAAGCTTGACTCACACTGCAGAGTATTTTACCGAAATGGATGACGTTTCTTGGGGAGAAAGGTGCTATCTGGAGAGTAAGAGCACACGCGTGCCAGACTGCCACTTGAGGGCACATTGGCGTGACACAGTGCAGGAGCTTCACTTGCCACCGGCTGAGCTCGTTAACGTGGCTTTTTGCCCCTGCCTCTTAACAACATTTATCCTCACAAAAATGCTAGTTTGGCGTGGTTAGTATTGGCTTGTTTCTTGCCCTAATTCATCGACTCCTCCTCAGGTGTTACATCATTAGAGTAGGTAGGCATTTCCTTAGTCAGGTCTAATTGTTCACTAAAGCAATGTAAATAACAGAGTTTTTTGTTGTTGTTGTTCAATGTCCAAATCAAAACTAAATACCAGTCAAATCAGAGAGATTTTTCAGATCTTTTCACTCAGAAAAGGGCCCTGACTCCATTAACAGGGAAGGGAACTCACTCATCTCTGCCAAAAATGGAGCATGGGTTTTCTTGTGCTTGTAAAGCCTGTGGAAAAACAACTGGAGTGCGAGGAGTCTTGGAGACAGAGGTACTCTTTTTGCCCAGCAGCCCAGTAATTATAGCCTGTGCTCAGGATATTGGAGATTACAATTTTATCCCCTACTCTGTCTCAAGCCAATTTGTGTTGCTTCTTATTTTCTGTCTGATAATCATCGTTTGCCTGAATTTATTCTGCTCAAGATTTTTTTTTATTGCCAGGATTAACAAACAGTTTCACTGTAGAGTGTCTTTTCACAAACAAAAAACAAGACAGCAAGCCCCAGAAAAAGACAGCAATCTCGGTATTTACAGTAAATATTAACAAAACCTGATTATAACTCAGGGGAGATTTACCGTCATTTAGCATCTAGAGTTTCCCTTAAACATTCTACACCCCCCTGTCATTTGCAGAATAGGGGTCTGCCATCTTGTGTCTTGCTGTGAATAATTAAAATTCAAATGAAATATTCTAAAAAATGCCTCTAAAACTCGGAGGAAACAGTGGAAGTTTTCAATTAATATGTAAGGTATATGTCCATCTTTTTGGTGTACAGAGATCAGAAATAAAATTTACATCAGAATATCTCCATTCTGCTCATGACTGGAAATGAATTTGGATCCAAATTTGGTTTGCTCAGTCCTGTGTCTGTTCTTTCTGTGCAGATAGTTGAAAAAAAAAAAAAAAAGGCTATTTATCACACTGTTGCTACCCACACATCCTATTCCTATTTTGGAAGCTTTTCTAAATTCATTACAAAGGCAAAACTCCCACTTAAGCTATTTGCTTGCCTGCACAGAGACCTAAAAAAAAAAAAAAAAAAAAAAAAAAAAAAAAAGAAAAGAAAAAAACAGATAAGAAAGTAGAACTGCCTATCATTGTAAGTATGTGTATTATTGGCTTGCTGAAACCATGTGCTTTTGCTGCCCCATTCAGCAAAGTCCAGACAGGTCTGAAAATTTAGGAAGAAATCAAGTCCTCTTGCATATTTAGTGACCACATCAGAATAATCAGGATTGTCAAGGGCCTTTGGTTTTCCAGGGTGATTGGGTAAACCTTTAGGGGGAAAAGAAAGTGTTTATAACGAAAGGAAGATGGGTTAATGAGAATACCGGCCTTCAGCCGTCAGCACCGTGATGCAATGTCAATTGGAATAAGAGTTGCCTTTAACAAACATACTACCTTGCTTGCTCTTACCAGCCCTATTTGGAGTGACTTAAACACAGCTTTTTTACAGCTAGGGAGGGATGCTTCCCAGCACAGTCCTTTAGCTATGAAAGTTGTTGTATTGATTTCAGAATAAAATGCTGCATCAAAGGGAAAAAAAAAAAAAAAAGAAAAGCCGTACTCTGTTCTTCACTGGCGACTATACAAGGCTTTCTACTAACTTATTTCCAGAGCAATATTCATTTCATAGAGTAAAAGAAGCTCATTTATCTGATAATGAACTGCCAGGGTATTTAGAAAAACATAATGTTCTCAGAAGGCTATCACATGAAAAATAAGGTAAGCTGCAGTACCAAGACTCTGGATGTCATTCTTGAGCTTACATGTTGATTTATACTGTTAGTGTTAGGGAAAGATGAGGCTCAGGAAACAGTTCTACTGGTGCTTTGTGAGACATAGATAACTAGGCTGGTAGCAGTTCTCAACAGTTCTAATTTATTTTAAAGGATAGCTTTTATGTTATACTTAGATTAGAAAGTTTAAGAAGTTTTTGCTCTTGAAAATATGGAAATTTCTAGAGGTCAATGGTAAACATCATGTCTTCATAAATTCTGAGGTGAACATGTCAGTTCAGATGTTCTGAACTAATGAAGGCTGGATGAGACTTGCTTCCACGTATGTTGGAGATTATATTAGATATATAATGAGACCTGTCAAAATAGCTGTATGAACCATGTATCCCATACTTAGTGCGGATGACAGCCACTTTGAAAAGTAGTTGGATAAATTAGATTGTTCCCTTCCTCTGTGTACTGTCCGCTTAATAAGATAATTAGGTACTGTGTTCATTGTATCTGCTCCAAAATTTAGAATACTTTGTTCAAAGTCCTTTGGTTTATATTTTTAACAAAAAACTTTTGCAGTTTTTTGAAACTAGTGCTCCAAATTTCCTGTCTCGAAGGGGATCATCTTGGACCATCTTAAGGGAACATTAATGAATATGGAGTACTGAGTGTCTTTAAGAAGTTTGCTGTTTGTGTATCACTGTTTCTGTCATTGGAAAAGCTATGAGATGGGCTGTGTGCTGGACAGAGGACAGCTAGAGGAGACAGGATATTCTTATGCTTAAGACAGCTCTAGTCCGAGGAAATAGGAGTCTTTTCTTAGTTCCTAATGTTTTCTATGCATTACAGGTCAAGCCACATAAATCAGACTTTGTGCAGTCGCTAGGTATGGGTTCTTCTGTATAGTAATGCCTAGCTGGAGAACATGGCTCTAATTCGAAGAAGCAGGCACAATGTTAGCCACAGCTGAACCTAACGGAGCTCTTCTTGGAATATATTAATCACAACATTGACTGTGCTGAAATGTCAGTCCTAGGATATTTCCAAATGAGTAACTAAAAGTAGTAGTGTTAACTTTAATCTCTATTTGCCTCAATTCCACAGTTGTAAAATGGTGTTGATACCTATCCCTTCCCCATGCAAGCTGAGAAAATACATAAATGATGTTTGTAAATCAAGTGGTGGTTCTGTGACTATCCTAAAAGAACCCAGGAGGATATCTTGTGTATTCATAAGGGAGTTTCTTTATTGAAATGTACACAATAGATGGAATACTGAAAAAACAGAACATGCAGTGCTATTTAGTGTGTGCATTGACTGAGAAATGAGGCATGTGGAAAAAATTATATGTGCTCAAGTCATTAAAAACTATTCCAATGCTCGAGGAAGGAAGGAAGGATAAATTAAGGACAAATGTTAAATAGAAAATATAAATTCTGGTATTTCCTAAGCTTTTATTGCTTGTTGTCTTTACACTTGTAAAATTCTTTCAGCGAAGTGTATGATGTGCAGGCATACTATACTAGCTTCCACACTTTGTATTGCCTATTCTGGCCCATGTTTCTTGCTACTGCTTCACACGGAGGTCCCACCAACCATGACACATTAAGGTAGTTGTATTGCAACTTGGATGGAGGTTACCGAGAACTAATCAAGGACATTACTTGGGCTCACACACTAGACCATGTTCTCTCTGTCTGGATTCAATAGTCTCCCCTCATGACTCCAGAATGTATTGAGTGGAAGCTGCATTATATATCTTGGGTCATTAAAAATGCCATAACATTTTTTGTAAGAGTAAATTTGTTAGTTGCTGTGTGCTGGCCAAACCCCCATTTCGGTTGATTACTCGAGTTATGTAAGAAATGGACAAATGTATTCAGTGTACATTTTGCTTAAAATGTCATGGAACACATTGAAAAACATATTCAGAAATATATTTGTGAGTGACCAGGCTACGTCTCTAAGCTGGACAGATAAAGGTCAAAAAGTTTTCAAAACTATTGAGAACTCATCAGACCAGCTATGTGATATTAATAAACTGGCATTTCTGCATTCTTTCTATGCAATTCTCTTTGTGGTTTTATCCAAAGAATGTAATGTTTTTCTTTTCTTCCTCTCTTAACCAGTTCTGTGGCATTGCTCTGTGTGGTTCAAGACTGGTGTGCTAGAGTGTGTTAGGCCTGGAAAGATATCTAGTATTGTGGAAAGTGATACTCACATGGGGGTGTTTTTAAATACAAATTTCTAGGTCTTTCTATGAATCTTGCATACATTCTTCTTCATTCGATGCGCAAGCAATTTAAATTTTTGTTACATAATAATTCTTCTCTATTTGAGGGACACCCTGCATTTCAACAATTCAGCAAGCTCTAAAGAATTCCTGACCTTAGACAGTGCACTGAATAGAAACTGAGCTGTTGAACTTTCAAGAACCCACAGAAGGCCTTTCTTTTCCAAGTGTGATCTGTGGGTGAGCTTGTGCAAACTTTTAATTAATTTCTATACAGTGCATAAGAAGAGTTCTAGGTAGAGGACAGCAAAGAAGTAGCCATTTACAGGGAGCAATCAGGAGCTTTATTGATTACACAATGCACAGAAAATCTGCTGCTCATTCTTAATGCTTTCCATTGGCATATTATCAGTTAACCACTTGGAAGTATGTAGATATTTATAGAATCCTTTTATAACACAGCCTTTGTCAACATTGGGTAGTCAATGCACAGTGTTCCCTTATTATGTTTTTACACACGCACCAACAGGCCTGTTTTATAGATGAGGAAAAAAATAAATAAAATATTGATCCAGGCAATTACTTTCTGTAGTCTTGTATCTTCTTTCAGCTAGCAACCACAAAATGAGTTCTCCATCTTATTTGCTTATGGTGATGGAAGGCATAAATTACTAAAACTGACCAATCTAAAATGACTTTTATGAAAGTCATTGCTCCATGTAATTGCAATATTTCATGAAATGATGTATTTACTAGCAGTGCCTGATTGAAACTTAGAGTGGTATTTCCTTTCTTCACCAAATCGCTGTATAGTGTGACAGTAACATGCAGAGATGTATATCTTTCTTTTTAATAAAGATTGTCTTTATTCTAAAAAAAAGCATTTTAATTGTGTTGTCCTCGGTTGTGTGACAGTTTATGTCCTGCCTACTACATTGTTATTTTTTCCCTAAGGTCCTGATTATCTGAGGTTTAGAGCACCAGCTATAATATTCAGAGATAGTGCAAAATTATTTTCAATTTGATAAAGATTGTTACATGGAAATTAAAGCATATAAAGTCTCCCGTGGAGACGTTATTGACATTTGCTCTTGTTGTTGGAACTAGAAAGAACCGTAAGTCTCATGCTGTTCTGTCTGAATAGAAACTTTATTTTGCTAGCTGCTCTTTCTTCAAACTAGGGTTACATTTTATTTCTTTCGACTTAGGAAAAAAACAATGGCACCTAATTTGTGTGGGATGCTTGTAAAATACAGCTATGAGGTTTTACGTAGGAAGCGCTCCGTGCTGTCATCAACGAACATCAGCAGTCTTTGTTGTTCAGAGGAGTTCCCCAAAACTGTTTGGAAGGGAGAGCAGCCTGCGCCGCTCCCTGGACACCCTCCTGCCGGCCGCCCGGCGGTGAAGCAGCCGCTTCGCAAGTGGATGTGCGTACAGGGCTAGCAGACGAACCACCGGCTGTCAGGCGGCTCGTAAAGAGCTCGATCATCTCGACGAGGAGGGGTGTTTTTTTTTTAAGATTTGCCTGACAGCATTTAAGTGTTTCTGGATTTAATCCAACCCAATGTGCCACCAGCTTCGTTAGCTGTTTCTGGTCATTACTTAGTGCAGTCTGTTCAGCGGGGAGCTCTGCTGAGCAACTAGCTGGCACAAGATACTCGTGCACAAAAGCGGGCAACACGGCCTACGAGGGCCACAGTGAGGGGCCACAGAGTAAAAGGCCGGGTCTAAAGAGCGGCTATTTCATCTCTGCTTTTACTTTTGTCCTTTCCTGAACACAGACCCGGCACATGTCCACAGAGCCCTGTTTTTCACCCATTCTTCTGCGTTTTGCTGTCCTGGGGATTGTAGCCCTACCCTTCGTGCAAGGGGGCTGCTCTAGTATTGACGTTCTCCAAGTGAATCCCTTCGGAGTTATTGTCGCTGAGTCAGAGGCACTAGTTTTAAGAAAGGAAGCAGCGAATCAGGTCTACGGTTACTGAAATGAAACCTTCCCCTTTAGGCCAAAACTGATACTCTGGAAACATTAATATAAAGTGCTTCGAACTCAAAATGCATTTCCTTGAGAAACTGCCAAGACACATTTGACCTATGTGAGAGCATTTTCCAAGGGCTAAATGAAAAATGCGTTCTTGTAAATATCATTGAAATTGTTCTCAGGTTCCCCTCATGCTCTTAGCCATTAGCCCCTTCCAGAAAATGGTTTTCAGATTCTCTTTCTTTCCCTCCTACAGACATAACAGGTTTTCAGCCTCTGAAGATGTTATGAGCAGTCTTTATAAATCTCTTTAAAATAAATAACTTTATTTTAAATAAATAACTTTAAAATAACTTGGCAATAGTTGTGGCATTAAATTCTATATAGTTGAAGAAAAATATGCCAGATCATTGCATATAAAAAGAATATGGTGCTAAGTGTGAAATATCAAGGCCAGGTCGCACATAAGCTTATTTTCTTTGTATATAGTATCCATAGCTTGTATATAACAAGAAACTACTTGATCCTTATCAGTTCTAAACATATGCTGATTTACAGAATGTAAAATGATAGCACATACAAAAGAAGACTTCATTCCTGATGCAGAGAGCTGCCTTCAAGCTACAGAACAGACCTTTAAAGATTTCTTTGTATAAGAACTTTTTGCCCATAGGGCTGACGTAGGGAATATATTGGACATATATTGTCCAATATAATATGCTCCTCATGTGTCGAGACATGGCAAGATGCCAGGGACATGCAAGGGGAAATAAGAAGTACTGAGGTAGAAGGGTGAGGGGATCTCTCCCACCTGGGGGATATTGCCAAGTACCCACCCTGACTGTCAAGTACGAAAAGAGATTTGACTAATCAAGCCTCACAGAAGATAAAAAATGTGAAATGACATAAATTTCTTTAGTTTGGTCTTATTAAAAAAATGTGAGTAATAAGATCAGATTTGCATATTCACTTTGGTAGAACTGGGACTGTGATTTGTGTGTGTATCTACATATACATACCTACATAGACATTTCTGTATAAATTACTGCAACTCACCATAATTTATCCAAGAGTGTTGCGTTCTCCTGAGGAAGATTACCCATCTTTATCGAGCAGTGCAGATGTACAGTCTGTAATTTGCATGTGCCATTTTGCATGCACGTATCTGATGGCTGTACTTCCAGTAAGGTTCTGAACCTGGTTTTCTTACAGAAATGCAGGTGAAAAAGTTGCATCCCTGTTTCCTAGAAACAAGTCAGAAGACATAGAGGAAATTGTAAACATTTTTGTTTTCATCCCTAGAAGCTTATTTTAATTAAAGGCTTTTAGGAAAATGAATCAAAATCTTCTAGTTTGAACTGGAAATGTAGTGGCCCTTCCTTAGTATCATGCTAGCTACAGATTTAACAGTATTCTTTCCCTCCATGATAATGGAGTCTCATTTTAGCTTGACTTGCAATAATTTAGCCAAAATGAGTCAGCCTTAACCAGAAAGACTGAGGGAAATGCTTGTTGCTTGTACTACATGTATAATCCGATGGCTGGAGCCTTGTCTTCAGAGAGGAGAGATTTAAATGCCAATTACTGCTCTGAATCTGTGGAACTGAATTTGAGGAGTCTCACATTTGCCAAGGAAATGCCCTGGTTATTGTTGTCCGAAATGGTTTGCAGAATATAACAGCAGAAGTCCAGAATTTCTTTATTTCTGCCAAAACTTTTAGCACAAATGGCCCCAAATTATTACAGTTATCAAATATTCTTTGCAATTTGCTAAAAAATAACTAGCTGGAAAATGATTGTCTACATCAGTTCAATGAAATATTTCAACTGAATTTACTTTTATTCATCTGTGCATTTTGACTCACCCAAGCCTAGTTTCCATGGGTAACTAAGGGTACTTGATGCTAAGAGCTCCTAAATATGAGATACCATTTTAGCCTTGAAAAAAAAACTGTCTAAGTTCCTGCTTTTTTTTATCCTTTCTTACTCTGCTGGAGTTGTTTGTTTGCTTGTTTGTTTGTTTGTTGCTTGATTGCTTGTTTGTTTTTTCTCAGGTGAAAAGCATTCCAGCAGTGGCCATAACTTGAGTACTGTAGCTGTCAGCCATCCAAAATTATTTGTAGTTTCTGCTTTCCCCTTCATTTAGGTTACCTGAGGAATAAGACATGACACCTTCACAACTGCTTAATCAGCTGACAGGGTGCTAACTGTAACTTTCTAACACTGCCAAAATGAGTGTTCATCTTCTGGGGAACTTCAGTAGCAAGATACAGTGATGTAAGTTGATTTTTTTTTTTCCGGCAGCAGTTTGTTTTCATTATGATTTTTCCATGCTAAACATAGGGAAGGGTTTAGTTTGAACCAGTGTAGATGAAATATTGGTGGTGACAGAGCAAGGAACTCTTTGCCCTAAATCGGTTGCCTTGGGCTTTGATAGGCATATTCTCCTATTGACTTCATTTAGTATGTTTTTTGTTTTGTTGGTTGGTTAGTTTGCAAAATGCAAAACAATGTTGGTACACTTAAACTAGATTTCTTGTGGAGGACACTAAACTGGGATCTGCCCACCAGATGCTCACCACAGGTACCCGTGCCAGCTCTGAGAGGAGAAGCCAGAACAGTGACTGAGCCTTCGATGGGCTTTGGACCACCTGCATGGGGAGATTTAGGTTGAAGGAATGAGAAAAACTCTTGTTCAAAGCAAATTCCCTGAACTACAGCTAGCAAGGATGTAGTAGCCTTAGTACCAAGTCCTTTGATCTACCTTTCCTATCATGCCAAATAACTTGCTAATGAGATAAGAAAACAGTATTTGGAGTTGAGATATTGCCTAGTTACAGAATCAGCATTTAAAGCAAACTCTAGGTCACTGAGTGCTAACTGAATAACAGTTTTGATCAAAGGCAGATGAGTTCTCTGATCTTCAAAACCCTACTGAGTTCCAGAAGAAATAAGAATCTTGAGTTGCAAACCTGCCACAAGGAAAACATTTCATCACTTTGTCGCACTGTTCAGTGATGCCTGTTCCAACGTTTCAAAATGTTCCTTGCTATCCCCATGATTGTGCTGCTTTCCCACACCTGAACAACATATTTCCCATCTCCTGTATTTGAAGTGAGTTAACTCCTCCTCCACCCAAAATAACTATTTCCTCCTCCATCATTTGCTATTAAAAATGTAACAAAATACTCCACTAATGCTCGCTGGTCATGTACTAGGCTGTTTTGATATACAGCCATGCTGACTAGCTATAATGATTCCCTGTCATTTAATTTCTTATCTACTGAAATCCTTTTTTTTTTCCCCAGGATTTATATAAATGCTCAGATCGTCCACCATCCTTTTAGAATGAATATTGCCACAGCTCACATCCAGACTTTGGTTATATCTTTAAAATTGCAGTAGTTGGGCTTCTAACTCTTAAACACCTCTACAAAGACTGCTGGATGCAGGGCAAGATTTTCAAGTTTTCCAATGACTGAAGAGTATTTAACCCTTATTCATGCTGCTTGATATTATTTTGAAAGTATAAGAAAGTACTTCAACATCCTCCCGCAATGCTTCATTCTGTTCCTTTGCAGAAACAGAACAAATATGTTAAGTGCTTCTGTCCTTGCCACATAATTATTAGACATCTTTGCTGTAGAAATCAGTCTGCACCAGTGCTAAAATTCTTCTGTTCCTCTCTTCCATCACTTGTATATGGACTTTTTCCATTTGTCCATTTTGACACTGAATTTGGATGTGCTTTCTTCTAAAAAAAAAAAAAATACTACTTCTAAGCCTCGAAGTTTTCCTTAGATAAAGTTTCACTGTCAAACTACATTTCATCCTTTTACAAAAGTATCTTTTTCTTAAGAGTCCTTCTTAAGGTATGAAAAGAAACTGAAAATCTGTCAAAAATTCATCAAATCAAGAAGCAATTCCAGTAATGAAAATCACTGCCCCAAACTGTGTATTCTCACCTAAGTTCTCTCTTAAAACTGCAGAACAGGTTTAACTTACATAGATACGAGTAATGTTGGTCCTTGTCCCTCTAAAGTTCATTGATCACAATATGTGGAAGGCAACCAAGAAGATGATCAATAAGATGATGAACAAAGTTTGAAGTAGAGAGCACCATGTAACTGGGAAGGGCAAAGTAGCTGGGACTGCTACACTCATATGATGACTGGCTGAGCTTCCTTGAGCATATAGGAGATGAAGTGGTGGATGAATGTTTCCTCTGAACTTGTCTTCACAATTTTGCAATGAACCCCATGAATCAAGTGAGAGCAGGTGTGCAGCTTCATTGATATCTGTTAACCACAGCAGATTTCATACAGTGCAACATATTCCCATGCAGTCTAACGTATGCAATGGAAAATAAAACAGTGAACCTCATTACTTTAAGCAGTCAACTGTTATGCTTCACTTCTCAATATCTCTGCTATATATCATTGCACTAAGGTATAAATTTGTAAGTTCAGGTAGTGTTTTTTAAGCCCATTGTTGTACGCAGGCTAAACAAAGTAGCAATGATATTCAGCTGAGTTGTAGGAACATCATCACTGAAATTCACAGCAGCATGATAGGCAGAAACTCAAATAAGAGGCAAGAAAAGACAAAATATCTGTTATAGCTGATCATCTTAAAATATCTCAGTAATCATCTAATCACTCAAAATGCAGCAACTGTCTTCCTAAATCAAAGTTGGGAATACTGCTGCAAATTAATGTGAAGAATCACCAAGACTTTTATTAATCAAGAGCCAGATTCTTCACTTACTGCCTGAGAAAACATATAGTTTCAAATTAGCCTTGACTTTTCCAGTCCAAGAGCTGTTCTTGGCCAAATGTGTACCTCCTAGTGAAAGCAGTTAGCTCCAAGTAAGTCAGAGAATGACTTAGCATTATATTTAGATTATTATAAATGTCAAGATGACAGAACTAAGCTCAAATAACATACTTAAGCTTTGAAACTAGAGAACTGGATAGTGGTAATTCTGAAGAAGTAAGTAGAATGAGCGTATATATTTTTAAATAATATCTTCACCTGCCACTCCTTGTCTTTTGCATTCTTTTTAATCTAACATAAAGAAAATTATTGAAATGATAAATAAGATGAAATGATGTAGGAAATGCAGACTAACACAATTTCTTCTAATTGAACTAGGTTTTCCCTGAGGGAGGACAGTACCATTTAATCAGATTTTTCCTGACATTACGTTTTACAAGACTAAGGTTTTATGGAGATTCATGTCATGAATAACAAATGTGTTGTTTTGTACTTGTGTTTCCATGAAATGTGAAAAATACTATAGTGGAGCTTATGTAATCCAGCCATTTTTCCGCTACATTAAAATCTTACATGAAAACAAAACGTGGCATTTTATGCAGGCTTTCTGTAATGAGCTTTAGAAGGCATCTTGCTTTCCCTGTGTCCCTCCTGCAAGATAATGTTTCTGATGGGACCAGCCTTGAAAGGGGTCTGAGAGCTTTGTTAGGTACCAGGAGGGAAGAAATGTAGGGGTGTTTGGGTGACTTGTTCAAGAGCGGTCCTGAGCTGTTTAGATGCTCATCCACACACCAGCTTATTTTTCTGAAAGCTAATTGTGATAGCCGCACATTTTGCATATATTGCATTGCAACCTCCTCTAAGATGGGACTGAACAACTGCAGAAAGGGCAACAGAAACGGGAGGTCATGGTGGTGCTGGCTGGCGTCTTCACAGGCCGAGCGCAGCCAGATTTGTGTGTTTACAGAACCCTTGGGCCACTTGCATTTCACCCTCGGCCTCCTTCCAGCTTTCTGCTTGTGTTCCTGAGCTCATGGGGTAATTACTCTTTATGAAAACACGCTTTAGCAATCCAAAAAAAATCTCATCGATTTTCTGCCAAAACACTGTAAGTTCCAGCTATCTGTTTGCAAGGGCAGAGCTAGCAGAGGAAAACGAAGTTGTTGGAGCTCTGCTCCTCCTCCCTCGCCGCCACCTGAGGGCTCTGCTAAAGCAGCCCGTGCTCCGGGCCGGGTATCGGCCTCTGTCCCTTGAGCTAAGAGCCTGGCAACCCAGCTTGAGCTAAAAGGGCGGCTGTGTCCAGCATGTAAAATGTTTGTCCCACTCGGTGGCAGAGGATGCCATCCCCACCTTGGGCCTTATCTGTTCACAGTTTCTCTTGGCTGTAGCTGAGTACCAGTCTCACTGCTGGGTCCTTGTTGCTCATCCTTCCTCCCATTCCTGCTATTTGATGCCAGCCCTAGCCCCTACTGCAGGCAGGGTCTCCAGTCCTTGCTTCTCCCTGGCTTTCTGGACTCTGGAGCAGTGCAGTCCGTAGCGTTTTTGGCTCCCAGCTTTGGCTCACATTGCTTGGCATCTCACTGCAGTGCCTGACTGCCCAAAACTTGGACAAGATCCTCTGAGAAGCTGCACGGCTGGGAGGGCTGGTCTCGCTCATGGACCCAGCGCCTTGAGCTTTCAAGCGCTCTCATCTGGTGCTCCCTGTGCTATACCGAGCTCTGACCTGCACCCACTTCCATGTAAGGGTGCAGAGCAGGGCAGATTCAGAGGACTCATGTACTGCTCTTTAACAACAATTTCTTCTCTGGCTGGTTCCTGTGACAGGCACAGCAACATTTAGGTTTGTTCTGGCACAGTGGAAATAGAGGGAGGCAGTGTTGTCCCTTCTAGGCGTAACAAGCAGAATAGAATATTGTTTCATTTATAAGAAAAAAATAGTGGCAGCTATTACCCTCTAAAATACAGTCAAGTAACGGGCAGTCTTATGCCAAGAAGGGACCACTTCATTACTTTGGTAAAATATGTTGCTGCTAAGTAGTTTTAGATTGATGCTTACTGTTCATATTGGATTTTGTTGTAGAAACAAAAGGAAATTGAAAGAAGTCAGTGAGAAGTTTCTCTTTTTTCCCCCAATGTAAAATAAAGCACTTTTCACAAAAGCACTCGTTTTTCCCCCAATAGAGCACTTCTGACAAAAACAAACACCAGAACATGTGTTCCAGTGCTATTCTGCCGTGTCTAATCCTCAGCGTCGGAGGCAAGACCCGAAGGTTGCACTGTACCATTAGTTCAGGCTAGCTGAGCAGCCTGTGACAATTCCTCACCTCCAGAGTGCACGGAGTTGCTCTTTTCCCTGCAAGGCTTTCTCCCTGGCAAGCAGAACCGAAGCTAACCAGCCCCTGGGGGGGAGGCACACCGCCCACCTGCAAGGTTTTAAGGCTTTTGCTCTGCCCGGGTCTCTTTGCAGACACTGCTGAGCAGCGGCAGCACCTCCTGCCAGTTGTGGCTCAGCCTGTCTCCCATTCGCTTCCTCCGAGTCCACGTGTTTTTACAGACTGGATGTCCTCCAGCATCTGTGGATTAAGCTGCTTTCCACGCATGACAGGTTAACTAGAGGACACCAGCTTATATGAATCTTGATTTGTTCGATTTCCATATGTCTTAGAACTAAAATCTTACTTTGAAGACTCACTTGAGAAAGGAATAAGGGAAATCCGTAGCTGTAAAAATAATCCTGGAGAATATAAGTCACTGCGGGGATGAGTGATTTATTTTAAAGCACACAGAAGTCATATATTTGTCTCTTGCCAAAATGGTTTTCCATCTTTCTTACGGCACCTTGCGTCTACCTTCCAGCGATCTCTTTTGGGGATGGTTGGGGATTGACCTCGTTGCTGCAGTGCTGGCCTGAGCATTGCTGACCTGAGAGTCCACTGCAGTGTGGCCTTTAGGAGGTGACCCTGCTTCCATGTCTGGAAGCAACAGGCAAAAGGTGGCTCGGGGAAGGCATCCTACCTTGCCAAAGGCGGTCACTGCTTTCAGCCCCTCTGAGCCTCACAACAGCCGGACACGTGGGCTCTATGGGGCACTTCTGCCCCCCTTAAAGGTCTTTTTAACATGCTGTGACCCCGTGTTACTGGGAACTCTATCTGTAGGTCTGCTGGGCAAACTTTCATCTTAATTATACTAATGGTAAGGGGAAAGGAATAGAGGTAGGAGCTGACGGAGCTTTTCAACCGCGTGGATTGTGTTACTGTACACAAAGAAACAGTAACTGAATCTAATGAAAAGAGGAGGGTATTCATTACAGATGAATCAGAGAAGAAAAGGCATTGATGGAAGGTAAATATGATTTGGGAGTGCCTAAGATGGCCCGTCTCGGCTGTCACCTACGCTATTTCTGCTCGCTTTTAAGAAGTGAGGCAGGCAGCTGGAGAGGAATCTGAAAAATTCCTTTTCTCTGTTTTATGAGAGAAATCAGTGGGCACAGACATAAAATTGATACTTGGTCAAAATATGCAATTTACGGTCTTTATATACATTGTTGCAGCTTATCACTTTGAAAAAAGGCATTACCTTAGCAGAAATCAGAAACTCAATCATACCACAAAATCGCTGAATTTCAAGAAGAAAGTATCAAGACCATCACTGCTTTTCTTCTGGAATTATCCCATGCTTTCCCTCCCCCGTTCTGCTAAATTTGTGCAGATTTCGAGGTGCGCAGATGTGGCAAGGCTGGAGCAGCCCTGTTGTGCCAGGGCCGGGAGGCGGCTGCACAGCTGGCCCGTAACGTCCGAGCGCTGCAGCCAGGGCTGCTCTGTGAGCAGCAGTGGGATCAGGCCAGTTCAGCCCAGCACCGCTGCCACTGCTCCAAGCTGTCTTTGGAGAGCCATATGAAGCCGATAGCGGGCAGATCTCACACCAACGTGATGCAAGTCTGTCAGAGGGAGGGCAATTACACCACAAAATAATTGGTCTCCCAGCAGTGCTGGAAATACAGTGGCAGTCACTTCATGAGCTTCATGAGCTTCATGAGCTCAAGGCAAATGCTTTTCCCTTAGTATCACACTGATCATATGGCTAAATTTCTAGGGAGTTGATTTTAGTTGCCAGGAGACTATGTGCTAGTTCTCCACAGCTGTCTAGCCACAAAGGTCCACTGACCTACATGGACCTTTGTGGGTCTTATATCCACTGAGGAGTCCCACTCCCAGCAAAATGTTGGGCTTGAGATCCAGTTCCAAGGCAATTCCGTCTTTGACTTGCACAGTGGAGTTTCCTTCTACATTCCTGGACAAATGAACTATTGGCAATCATGTTGAACTTTGCTTTACTACCTTACCATTTCAGAAGAATTTCTGTAGTGCCATAAAATGCCCACTTTAAATACCACAATTAGCAGAACGTCTCTAAAACTGCTGAACAGACCTTTGCATTGCTGAACTGGGGGATCTGCAACGCTTCTAAGGATGCAGCCATTCCAGATCACTTCTGCCAAATTTCAACAGATGAAATATTTCCCCAATAACGAGAGAGAGAGAGACAGTTAACTTCATTCCAGGAATAGGACAGGATTCGGAACAATTGAACTTTTATTCTCCATTATATCCTGAGCTGGTGGTAGAGTTGTTCTCCATTATTCTTTGTATAGAGATTCTAAAACTCTGTGGTACAAGGACTTGACCCTTGGTTTGCCATGTCCCAGATGAATGCCCTGGCTGCACCATTACAGAGTGTGTCTGTTGCAATAGCATCTGTTGGAGCTCTTCCATGTTTAAATAATTGAATAGTTACTAGGACACAGCAAAAGATACAGAGTCAGTAATCTAGCAGTCAGGAATCCCAGCTGAGCTGGTAAAATAGAAGTTTCTGGCACAAACTGGGAGCCAAAGGAAGTTCAGCTGAGAATATTTTCCATTTTAGATGAAAATCCCAAACACTTAGGTTATCCTGAGATCTAGATTTTCATTGGAAATGGTTTAATTTGAAATAAAATGGAATGGCAAAATGTAAATTTTAAAAATGTTATAAAATTGTCCATCGGGCTCTAGGAATATTCATAATCAAATTGTAAGGAAAGAGAGAATTCATTTGTCAGTACTATGTGTTTTTTTTGAAAGAAAGAGTTGCAAAATTCTCTAATGTTACACAAGTTCACTTTGTGAAAAGTTAATTATCAACAGACAAGAATCACAAACTTTTGACCTGAAGTGGCTGGAGGAGCATCACCCATTGGCAGGATCAGGCCAAAAGGTTGTGAATTGCAGCCAGTTCTCTGACTCAAGCTGGCTTTTTGGTGTACATATTGCAGACAAGTTCAGCACAAAGAGAGATCTAGTTCCTAAAACACTGCCTTAGCTGCAGTAATGCTCCAGTAATCAGCTTTAGATGGACACTTTGGCACTCAGCGCTCATTCAGGTCCCCTGTTAGGAAATGCACAACAGGATGAGGAGCAGGGATTGTCAGCTCAATGACAGAGTCTTCTTTAATAGAGCCGGTTCAATAACTAAATCAAAGTATCGTTCCTTTTCTTAATTTAGTGCTGTCTGCTAATAATTTCCTCATTAACTAGGAATGCAGAGTAATAGGCGGTGTGCTGCTTGGCATGCTAATAAGGTTTCTAAGTTTATGGGCTGTTTAAGTGTATCAGCAGTTTCTTGGCAGTACCTCCCTTTATACAAGGGTGTTCCTCTGCTTAAAGAAGATGAGACACATCCTTGAACATGAGCTGGCTGGTAACTGACAGGACTGAGTCCCCAAAGTAATCGGCGTGGACAATATTAAAGTTAGCAGTTATGCAAATGAAAATAAGACAGCACCCTGTTCTGCAGAGCAGAAATGATCATCACTATCAGTGAAGAACTTCCTCAACCCACCCTGCAGAAACGATCAGATACACTACAGTGCTGCCTCTAGAAGCCAAGGCCAGGACTGATCCAGCTTCACATATAAAACGTAGTCGCCTGAAGCTAAAGTGCTAGTATAATAAAGATGAAGGAAAAAAAAAAAAAAAAAAGAAACAAAAAAGTGGAGATGAAATATCTGCAAAAAATCAATAACAAAACATGAAAGCAGATGCAGTGCACAATCTGAAAGTACAGTGTCTCAAAAAATGCATGTTTGGTGTGGGGTTTTTAGTTCCTTCATTTGCCAAATAAAATCCCAGAAACTGGGATGGAGATAAGAAGTGTCTGGTGTTGACTAGCTCCATCTTGGCTTGCCTTTAAAATCACCATTTTGGTTTGTAACAGAAATAAACCGTATATGCTTTCCCTGTTTTCAAAAATGATCAAAATTCCACCTCTGGGGAGCTTGCCAATGGAAAAAGAAGAAAATAAAAATTTTAAGCAAGTTGAATTAAAATGCAAGTTATTTGGCCAACGAGAGTATTTATTGTTGCATAGTGAAATAAGTGGTCAAGACACCTCCGCAGCCTGCTCTCCACATCAGCATCTGGTTGTCGATAAGACCCGTTTGTGACTGCTGCCATAGCAAAAGCGGGGAAGGTGGCCGGGGAGGACCTGTTATCGCCGCTCTGCAGAGGACGTGTCAAGCGAGATGCTTGCGTAGCGTTGGGCATGGACACACCTCAACGGAGTGGCCGGCGTTGGGAGGGTGGGCTCTGCTCTGGCTGAAGGTACAAGTCACTGCTTTGCTACCTGCTGCCTTCGTCTTCGCCCAAAGCTTCGGCCGGACGCCCTGGCGTTACTGCAGGTTCCTGGTGAGCCAGACTTTAGAAGTGTCTCTTAGTACTGTCAGAAACAGGAATAGTGGAAGTTGTATGTCTGGTTCAATCATGTAAGCCAGATAGGATTTGACAACTTTGGGAAAGATTAAATTTAGGTATGTCAAGTTAAAATGAAAAAAAAAAAAAAAAAAAAAAAAAAAAAAAAAA